>CM076578.1:1777555341-1777926090 GCA_034641835.2 Pinus albicaulis | reverse complement strand
GGCGAATTTTAAGGGGTTTTAGATTTTGAAGGGGCGAATTTTTTATAAAAAACCCATTTTATATAGTTTTATATAATTAGCCCTATATTTATTTTTAAAATAATTAATTATTCCATGTTAGCCCAAAAAAATAAATGCAGATAAACACTAAAAATATGGATTCGCCCCCCGATTTTCAGGTTTGGAGCGGATTTGAATCGCCTTCGCCACGATTCACTGGGTAAGACAGGCATTGGATTTACATTCGCCCGATTTTTTACTGGTTGGGGCTTTGGGGATTTACTGGTTGGGATTTCAATGTGTGGGTATTGACTCCTCTGCAACCTGGCGTAGGTGGCCTGTTTCATCTCCTTCAACATTATGCAGTGTGATTCGGCCTTTCGATTTAGGTTTCTATTTCTCCCTTCTTTGCTTTAGTGCATATGTCTTCGCATATGTCTTCACAAAGCTCTCTTCTGTTTTTGTCATTTTGGCTCGACTGCGCGATTTTTTTCTGCACTTAACCGCGATTATTTCAATTTTTTCGAGGGGTATTTTCGGGGTTTCAAGAGTTTCAACCGGCGACAATGTGGGAGTGCATTTCGTTCCACATTGGCCAGGCCGGTATTCAGATCGGCAATGCCTGTTGGGAGCTGGTTTTTTGGGTTCTTTAAGGTCGATTTGGCATATGAATGAGAGGCTACAACCCATCTTCAAGCTTGGAGGAGTTGTGGACCAGATCCTTGTGTCCTATGCCCATTCATCTCATTTTCAGGTATGTTAACAGTAAATGTTAAATGCTAACAGTAAGCCCCAGCGGGAACGGCATTGTATTTTGATTTTCCACAACCAATGCAGGCTCAAAGGATAACATTTGAATTGCAAGGAGACATTACAGCTTTCTATGATGATACAACAGAACAAAATCCTTGGCGTGCACATTATGGGTCCAAACGCTGGTGAGATAATTCATGAAGCTGTTATTGCTTTACAATATGGTGCATCTAGTGAAGATATTGCTAGAACCTGTCATGGACACCCAACACTCAGTGAAGCTGTTAAAGAAGCTGCCATGGCAACATTTGACAAGCCTATCCACTTTTAGTGTGGTGGAAATTTTTTTTGAAACCAGTTATCATAGATTTATTTTTCATTTGGATATGTAATTTTCCTACTTAAAAATTGGACAGCATCCACAAGAAGTTTTCATGAGATGGTTTCACAATTCTAATTCATTTCATAGTTCTGAAACAGAATTTTGACAAGTATGAGGAAATGAGTTGTCTTATGCAATTGAATAAAGACCATATTTCAAATTACGCGAGAATTTGAAAACGCTGTAAACCTGTTGATGATTTTTTGAGATAAATTAACAGTGTGACATACGTTGTGGAAAGCAACAACCATGTTAAGCTTAACTTTGCAGGTGATTAAAGCATATGTTTTGTGAATTCTAGTTTCCACTTGTTGGGATTCAATTTTATATTCTTTGCATATGTTAATTCTTTACCAATTGAAATTTTGACTGATGGTTGCCAGATATGGTTTGTTAGCCACTACATCAAAACACAGCTTATGGGAACCTCTAGTAGTGAAATGAGTTGATGTAGAATTTAACTATTGCACCTTAAATTACTTATATGCCTTGTGCTCAATCCATGGGTATCCATGGGGTCGTTTAGAGGTACTAAACCTGGAGCCAAGGAAAATGCTTCCTTAGAAAGTGAATCCACCAGTGTTAAATTCCCTGAAAACGTGAATGATGGAGGTTTTAATAAACTGTTAAGAGACTTGCTTGAGTTGAATTGCTAGTGTCTGAAAGTGATATTCACATAATAGAATGCTCACTTTACATCCATTTAATGGCCAATGTAGAATCCCCATTCTCCATAGAGCTATAATTGTGAAATTCCCTTTGATAATGCTAGTTTCATGAGCACATGAAGAGCCAAAAGCTCAGTATTATTGTTCGTGCCTCTTCCCATGTTTGCTTTGAGCTGAATATAATGCTGGTCCTGCAAGAATAAAACTCCTCCAATACCGAGTCATTTTCAGCCTCCTGACGGGCTCCATTGAAGAAGGCCCAAGGGAGGATCTGGCGAACTACTAGTTCCCCAACCACTCTAGACTTTGAAGCCTTTTATTTTGATATGAAAAACTGAGAGATGGCACGTATCTCTAGAAAAACCTGGAAAGTTTGTATAGTCCTATCTTTAGACAAGCATCCATTGCACACCAACTATATGCCCCACACAGTAATACAAGGGCTAACTCTGAAATTATTTAAGTCCTGCCTTTGAAACCATAACTTAAGACCTTACTCAACTCTTCCTCATTGCCAAACATCATTTGTCCCAATCCACCGATTTACCTCTTTCAAAATTTGTAGAGCGAAAGGACACAGAAATGAGATACATTTTCCTCCTCTTTCCTGTATAAGATACATATATCAGGGCTACGCTTGTTCTTTTTCTGAAGCAGGTCCCAAGTATGGACTGTATCCGTTAGTTAAAACCACATAAACACTTGTGTCTTCTTTGGGGACTGTACCTTCCAAACCTTGGACCACGTCCAGATTCTCTCCTTCTTTTCGGTAGATAGTAATGCTTCATAGCATAATTTAGCTGATAAGGTGCCTGCTCTGGTTCCTACTACACATGATCTCATCATGTTCCTCTTTCAATCTGATGTGCCCGTTCCTTAGTTCTGAGATGAAATTAGTCCATACTTCAACAAGTTCATCATCTAAATCTAGTTTTTCTGCAGTCAACCAATCCTGCTGCCAGATGTCTGTATGCTCTTAATCAGCTCGTTGATTGAAAGTGAAAAGCCCTCATCTCTGTAATGTTGAATCAGATCACGAGGAAGAAAAATTGTATTATGACATCCCATTATTGTATTGACTCATATTCTGGCCATAGAGCCAAGTCTGACCTTCCATGCTTATGTGATTTCCAATGATCAGAACTGATTTTCAATTTCCAGCAACACCTTTTTGACTTCAATCATATTTTTCACGAAGTGATATTGAACATAAATATGCTTTGGCTTCAAATGATGAGTTGGGTTCATTCCCAGGAAGATTGCACTCTGTCTATCACAATTTGTCCTTACATCTTGTATTAACTCAATACCTAAACACAATCTCTATAACCATACTGCTTCCTTGTTGCAAGAATTATTGCCATGTATTCAACTTCTCTAGTTGAGAGTGCCACTACAGATTGTCCTTTGCTCATCCTATTGATTTCTCCTCCAAATATCTTAAATACATAACCACATGTTAATCTTATGCGATCCATATCTCCAGCATAGTTTGCATCAGCAAACACTAAAAAAACCACCCCAAAATCTTTTTTTGGGGGTGCTGCCCCCGAACCCCTTGAACAGGAAGGGCTACTTCCCCCCATGTGACTCCCCTCTTGCACATCGTACATTATGCAATATGTGGGGATAATTGTGTAAAGAATATAACACCTATCCAACACACACCTGCTTAAATATGACTTGGGGGATTGGGTATGTTACGCAGTGATATCAGAGTTGTGGTTCAAACACTAGGCTTGGAGCCCCAAAGATACACCACAGAAATGCATTTGGAGTGAGATAGAGAGCTCACTAGTTATGTTTTGTATCAGTAGCATTGCCTAGATTCCACTCGGGTCAAAGGGTCATGTTGCTTGGATTGGACCTGTTGTGTAAATGAAAAAATGTTCTCTTGAGAAAACAGAGTCATGCATGGAAAAATTGTGCTTTGAGGAAGGTTGTTTCAAGAAGTATGAACCTCTGGGAAAGCTGTTCTGGTAAACAGCAAGGTATAAGTAAATAGGAAAAATGCAGTGGATGAAATTGTATACATGTAGATATGTGTATGTTGGACACCTGGTTGGGATGGCAAGGCATTTTGCCTTGAGGTAAGCTGATGAGGAAGTTTATACCTAGAAATAAATGGTCTTGTTCATGTTGGCTGAATTATATGAGGATAGAATCATGATTCAATCGAACTGAGGAGCAAGCATGAGGTGTTATGCTTTGCGTAGAGATGGTACTACCTGGATTTCTCCAGGGGGAAGCCATGTGGCACATAGTGCTCATAAAAGAAAGTTTCCAAGGGAATTCTCTAATGGTAGAGATAGAGACACAATGTTGGAAATATATCCTTGAGGATTGTTGAATAAGTAGGAAGGTGGATCCCCACAAATCAGATTTTTCTTGAATTTTTAAGTCACAGATCATGTATAAGATTGATGCACATGGGTTTGTATGTGCATGGAAGGGTATGCAAGGCATACCTAAAGGTATCATAAGTAACTTGTATGATGGAGGGCATGGATGCCTTGCAATAATATGAATGTTGATGCAAGTGGCAGGAGGTAAGCCTGCTACTAGTATGATAGAGTAGTGGAATATTGATCTTGTTGAAGATTTTATGCCCAAGGAAGATGTTTTTCTCCTTCAATTAATTATTGTAAGTACTCACTTAATTATTGTAAGTATTCACAACTGATCCCAAAGCTGGAAGGTCTTCGCAATACTGTACAGATGTTGCAAAAGCCTTGAATGCTCCAATTTTCCATGTAAATGGTGATGATCTGGAAGCTGTGGTACATGCATGTGAACTTGCTGCCGAGTGGCGTTAGAAATTCCAGTCTGACGTTGTTGTGGATATTGTTTGTTACCGCAGGTTTAGACACAATGAGATCGATGAGCCATCTTTTACACAACCTAAAATGTATAAGGTATATATTCCTCGCCCTTCATTTAATGCATGGTAATTGATGCTTATTGAGGCTAAACTAGGAGGAAGTAAAAAAAAAAAAATTGCAGCATAGAAACATGTTTCATATTACATGAGTTATTCTTTGGAATTCCAGAGCGTTAACGTGCATTTATATATCCAAACCATATTTTACTAGAATGTCAACCAATGCAAAAGAGCACACACATATGGGCCATCACGGCTCTTTGTTTGTATTTTTTTAAGCCTCACTTCTCTTTAAATGAAAACCAATAGTGTGGGGAAAGACTGGAAAGACGACAGATGTAGTAAACATTGAACATTATAAATTGGATAATTTTAGTAGGAAACATTATTGAATTCTTCAACCCATATACCCTTATATTCACTGAGACCATCTCTTCCAACAAATTCAACCCAATTCAACTGAGATAGTCATTTCCATTAATGCCAACTTCATTCAGTGCATCTATTCTTATGGAAAGAATTACGTCTCAACCCCTTTAACAGGGAACTTAGTCTATCTTCACCATTTTTTTGGAAGATATAGATGATGAAGATAGATTTCTTGGAAAAAAAAGGGTGAAGATGGATGAAGTTCCCTTGTATATATATATACCATTTTTTTCCAAGAAATCTATATAATCCATATTTGTTTATTACCTCTAATATCTTATTGGCTATAATTATCCCTATAGCTTATTATTATCTAATATGTATCCAGATTTTTTTTGGAATCATCTTCAACCAAAAAACATATATAGCTAATAAGGAAACCCCTGCAATAAACATGAGCCCCTCCATCAGACCCTCTTGTCATGAAAGCTTTGAACCTCTTGGTTCAATCTTGAACACAGAACATATTCTTTTGATGAAATTCTTTCAACAATTCTGGAGAAAGTCTCTTTAATTAAGCCTCAGTTACTCATGTAGAAATAACTATTCACAGGGTCTACAATTTAACTAGGTTCCATTTCTTTGATCCTTGCAATGATATTAGTGCAGTTACAGTCATCTCTGGTATTCTCTCAAACTATCTTAAATGGCTTTCTAGGCAAACCCTTAACGCATCTTTGTAGATGTCCTGTTGCTTCAATGGGAGAGAATGGAGATATGGAGGTAAGTTATTCTGTAAGAGAATGCCTTCAAACTATTGAAGGTTAAGTTAGCAAAGGTCTATCATTTAAATTTTCTCTGGTACAGTGACTTGCTGCAACCAACACTCCAACGAGAGATGATGTCCAGATCCTTTGGTGAAAAGCTTAAAATTTCTAAGTGAGACACTTTGATTCCCTACATAATATGTTCTCTGCAAAGAAGAATTGACAATTATGATGTCAAAAATTGAAGTTTAGACAATTAAATATTTCCATGAAGTTGATTAAATTTATTATCTGGTAAGCTGTTGTGTAGTGATAGCTTGCCCAGAAATAAGCGTAGGGATGGTTTTCCATATGGATAGTTGTCCATATGAACTTAACCAACACATAAACAACATGTATACCTCAATCAACTTTGTACACGTCTATATAGTGTTGTATATTATGAATGTTGGTACAATGGCAAGTTGAGAGAATTGGGGATATGTTACAAAGAATGGGCTGATCACACATCTGCGATCTCTGTTCCTCATCAATCAGAAGATGTGATTGTTGTACCCAGAATGTTTGGAAAGTCAACAGACCAAGTCAGCCACAATCCATTCATTATTTATCATGAAAAATCGAGTGCAAGTGGAAAACAGGAAAACTGAATGCTGTTAGAACAATCCCGATTAGCTGAACTTTCAAGTGACAGACTGTCCAGCAGAACTTTTAAGTGCCGCCAGAATTTGTTGCTCTGCTGTTAGAGGGTCATGAGTGATTCCATGCAGCCAGATGTTAATATTGTTACAGCCAGAGCTGAAGAAGCCCACTGTCTAAGTTAGTTGACGAATCGGAGGCGTGCATGGAAGCTGGCTGTAGAACGTTGTTTTTTTGTTGTCTGAACTGTAGTCTTATAAACTGAGTAGCAACAGAAAAGTTGTTCGTTGCTGAATGATGCTGAGATGCCAAAGTTTAGTTTTGTCCCTGATGAAAGGATCAAGGCCTTTGCCCCCTCACTCTTGAAAAAGAAAGCCTATAATGTAGACCAATCTTGAAAAAGAAAGCCATCCTTCCTTCTTGATAAGCTTTCCTTATATGGTTCTTCAAAGGAATTGTTCTTCAAAACCCTTATATGGTTCTTCAAGATGATGCAAAAATGAATAACTCTATCAGTTCAAGTCAAAACAACCCAATTTTTGATGTGAAAGAACCAATGGTGAATGTAAAGGATGCAGATTATTTGGTACTGGGATGCAATACCAATTCCAAAAGTTGTTCAGAACATCCTTTGGATGATGTTAATACTAGGGTGTTTTCAGCAGAACCTGAAGATGGTGTCACTGACCCAGAACTGGTGGATGATCATGATCCGAGAGGCTTCTCAGAAGAATCAAATCTTAATACCATAGTTTCTCCAGAAAAGCTTACTTATGGCATTAATTCAATGCATGTCTCAAAAGCACCTGTGGATCCTGTTGATGCAGTAGTCTTGTCAGAAGAGCAGGCTAACATTGTAGGTCCATTGCAAGTTAATAATGCCCCTTCCCTTATAAAACGAAATATTTCATTATTGAATACTGAAGAGCACAAGACAATGTCAAATAAACACACAGGAAACATTGATTTCAGAGTGACTGAGAACTCCTCCAGGGACTTTCCTGTACCAATAGACAGTTATACAGATATTGCTGTCACAAATAAAGCTTGTTGTCACAAATAAAGCTGCAGTATGAGTTATTTTCAGAGCTAGAAAACATGCACTTGTGTTACCTATAAGTTATAGATCACTGAACGGTACAGGAAGAATAGAGGAAACTAAGGTTCCCTCAGGTAAAGAAACTAAGGTTCCCTAGACCTCACATCCGCAATAGGTCACACAGTAAACTAAATTCATAAAACACTTTTTCCAGAATAAATATTTCAACAAGAAATAAAGTTTCCCAATCCAGGGATGGGAATTTTTTAGCAACAACAAGGCAAAGGGAAGCATATATGTCATGTCAAGAGAACCTATATTTTCAGTTGTAACAAAGTGATTTAAGATGATGAAGACAATAGAACAGATGTTTGAAGTCTCTCTTTCTTCATATTAAAAGAGGATACACAACAAGACAAAGGCCAGAATGCATGCCATGTCAAGATAACCTGTATTTTCGGTTGTAACAAAGTGATTTGAGAAGATGAAAGCAATATAACAGGTGTTTCAAGTCTCTTTTTCCTCGTCTCCAAAAAGGATTCACAATAAGCACAATTGCAAGAGCCACTCATACTTAGAACCAATATGATTGTCATGAGAGATTACTAAATCAAAGGTATAAAGAAGAAAACCGATACTTAAAGTTCAAACAAATTGCACATCTTCAACCCACCTAAGACATCAGAATTTTTCTCCAGAACTCTTAAGCAGAATTACATAGAAAAAACTCTGCCATTGGCCAGAAGCAATCAATACAATCATAAAGACAGGACAATTTCAAATAAACACACAGGAAACATTGATTTCAGAGTGACTGAAAACCCTTCCAGGGACTTTCGTGTACCAATAGACAGATGTATAAATATTGTTGTCACAAATAAAGTCGCAGCATTTTTGATACCTGCAGCAGTAAAGGCAGCCAAAGAAGCTGATGCAACTATTCTGGTTGTGGGGTTAGATCTAAATCGAGAGGCAGAATCACATGATAGACAGACTCTATTGTTACCTAGATATCAAATGGAACTTGTAACTTCAGTGGCCAGTGCTTCCAAAGGACCAGTTATAATGGTCATCATGTCTGGATGTGGAGTGTCCATTCAGAGGAGGATTTTGATATAAAAATTTCTTGAACATGTCCCATGATCCATTGTCACATCAGTTTCGAACCTCTTCTCATGTTAGCGACACATATTTTTCAACCAGCATCACCATATAGAAATTTGGATCAGCAGGATTGGGTAAAACATGTCCTTTTAGGCCAAGGTTTGGTTCAGGTCTAATTCAAAAAAACACATCACTTGTACCCAAATTGATTGCAAGGTCTCTAGGATGATTCAAAGCTAAACCTACCAATCTATTTGGATTGTCTCCAAACCATTGGATAACCAAACAATTTTTGTCAAACATGAATTTGTCTACAAAATATGACCTTAAATTACCAGCAATAACACATGATGGAGCCAATGGTCCCAGTTTCTTTTCCAAGTTTGGAGCAGTGGCCTCTAAGGCTTCCTTAGGCCAATTTCTTTCTCTTAGATCCATCAAATTCATCCCTGTCCCATCGGTTTCATCAATATTGACATAGCCACCAATAAAAAGGGATGTCATGAAAGAAATTACAAGAGAAATTATTTCAGTGTTATCATAGATATCCTTGTTTTTCTGATATAATTTCCGTATCTGAGGTCCTGTGTATCTTTCATGTGTACAAGACCTAGTAAGAAAATCCAATTCAAGTATTGCACCAAAAACCTTCTCAATTTCTCTGCACTGTGATGTCGTACTATTGTCCATACAAATAGATGATTCATTTGTGGAGAAATCAACCTGAAGCTAGAAAAACAAAGGATCTTTTGGATTCACTCCTTTTAGAATGGATTCCAGGGAACCATTTCTCCAATAAACACTCCCGGTATACTGCCCACTTCCAAATTTAGCCCAGATTTTATCAAAATTTAAATTCTCCTTCTTCAATTTGTTCAGTATGAGGTAAAGAGCTTCTACCCATATCTAAGGTGATGACACAACACACCCATTTCCCGATGGATCTCTATATACTCCATGATTTGTCTTGTAATGTGGTAAATTTGAATCAAAATGAATTGTTTCAGAGAGGACAATACACATATTATAGTCCAAAATAGTTGTTTTAAGAGACCTTCATAAACTAAAATGTGTTTTTATATTTTATATATCCCATTTTCTTATAATCTTATTTAATGCATTGAATGCTATATTGGACATTATGGGCTCCTCCCTTGACTTGTTGATGTAAACAGTTGCTTTTATTGTCAACAAAATCATGTGAAGTATATAGAGGAGTTGTCCTAAAGCACCCTGTACTTTCTCCAAAAAATTTCTTACAGTTATTCAAATTGGATTCAAACCTTTTTCCACCAAAGTTTGGAACATTGGACTTTTGACATGCATAAGGAGAACTAAAAATATTCACAATGCTCATCCCTCCATCACCATTTGTCTGCCTCATAAATGTGGTTGTAGAAAAGCAACTTGCAGGGGTCACAGATGCTATATAATGTGGTTGGTGCCTATCTTCATTTGAAATTGGGTATTGAAGTTGTCGTTCTAGGTATTGAACTCTCTTATTCATTTGTAACTATTCTAGACAAATATTTTCATATTGTTGAGGGATTATTTCAACAACATTATGAGATAAGTCCATATTTCATCTCTCGTAAATGTATTGTTGCTTCTGCACAAATAGTTACCTGCACACCATGACTACAAAAATAATTTTTATCATATTGTATTGAGTTGCTTGAACATTGATTGATTTGGATATCAATCAATGCCTGACAATCAATTGATATCTTTTTATGTACGCAAGAAAGAGTTAGGTTCTTCTTTTTGATACAGGGAAAATTATCATAGGACTGAAAAGTGATAATAAGGGGTAAAGCTTTGTCTAGGGAAAATTGTCATAGAACTGCAAAGTGATAATAAGGGGTAAAGCTTTGTCCAGTAACTACTTCCTTGCTTGTTTAACCAGTAATGCTGGCTCAACGTGGCTGGATCCCATTCATATAGATTAATGGAGGTGTGAGATAAATGGGTAAGAGGAGTAAGCAATGAGGTTCTTTAATGGGGATGAAAAATGTATTTTTGTCAATTAGGTTTTGAGGTGAGCAGTCATTGTAAGCATGGATCATAATCATACTAGTGTATAATAGATCATCGATAACCAGAATTCAGTTTGGATTTCTACACCCATTGTTAATTTACAGGATATCCTATATATTTGTATTACCATATTGCCTTCCAAACTTTGCATATATCCCTCCTAGATGATAAATACGCTGACATGAAGGAATGTATGAAAATGTTAGCTTTCAAGTTCAATATCCAGTGCCTTACATTAGAAGTACTCCAATGTAGCAATAGGGAAATATATCACTGTTATGCATTTGAGATTTTGGTCTTGTCGTAAAATTCATCACTTATGCTTAATATTCAACAATTACATTTTTACCTTATAAATATAGAAAAATTCATATTAAGCCTACAATTAATACCAAGAATGTAGAGCATTTTTAGGAGAAATGTTTCTGAATGTGACCAATCTTGAAAAAGAAAGCCATCCCTCCTTCTTGATGAGCTTTCCTTATATGGTTCTTCAAAGGAATTGTTCTTCAAAACCCTTATCTGGTTCTTCAAGATGATGCAAAAATGAATAACTCTATCAGTTCAAGTCAAAACAACCCAATTTTTGATGTGAAAGAACCAATGGTGAATGTAAAGGATGCAAATTATTTGGTACTGGGATGCAATACCAATTCCAAAGGTTTTTCAGAACATCCTTTGGATGATGTTAATACTAGGGTGTTTTCAGCAGAACCTGAAGATGGTGTCACTGACCCAGAACTGGTGGATGATCATGATCCGAGAGGCTTCTTAGAAGAATCAAATCTTAATACCATAGTTTCTCCAGAAGAGCTTACTTATGGCATTAATTCAATGCATGTCTCAAAAGCACCTGTGGATCCTGTTGATGCAGTAGTCTTGTCAGAAGAGTAGGCTAACATTGTAGGTCCATTGCAAGTTAATAATGCCCCTTCCCTTATAAAATGAAATATTTCAATATTGAATACTGAAGAGCACAAGACAATGTCAAATAAACACACAAGAAACATTGATTTCAGAGTGACTGAAAACTCTTCCAGAGACTTTCCTGTACCAATAGATAGCTGTACAAATATTGCTGTCACAAATAAAGCTGCAGTATGAGTTATTTTTAGAGCTAGCAAACATGCACTTGTGTTACCTTTAAGTTATAGATCACTAAACGATACAGGAAGAATAGAGGAAACTAAGGTTCCCTCAGGCAGAGAAACTAAGGTTCCCTAGACCTCACATCCGTAATAGGTCACACAATACACTAAATTCATAAAACACTTTTGTCAGAATAAAGAGTTCAACAAGAAATAAAGTTTCCCAATCCAGGGATGGGAATTTTTTAGCAACAACAAGGCAAAGGGCAGCATATATGTCATTTCAAGAGAACCTATATTTTCAGTTGTAACAAAGCGATTTAAGATGATGAAGACAATAGAAAAGATGTTTCAAGTCTCTCTTTCTTCATATTAAAAGAGGATACACAATAAGAAAAAGGACAGAATGCATGCCATGTCAAGATAACCTGTATTTTCGGTTGTAACAAAGTGATTTGAGAAGATGAAAGCAATAGAACAGGTGTTTCAAGTCTCTTTTTCCTCGTCTCCAAAAAGGATTCAAAATAAGCGCAATTGCAAGAGCCACTCATACTTAGAACCAATATGATTGTCATGAGAGATTATTAAATCAAAGGTATAAAGAAGAAAATAGATACTTAAAGTTCAAACAAATTGCACATCTTCAACCCACCTAAGACATCAGAATTTTTCCCCAGAACTCTTAAGCAGAATTGCATAGCAAAAACTCTGCCATTGGCCAGAAGCAATCAGTACAATGATAAAGACAGGACAATGTCAAATAAACACACAGGAAACATTGATTTCAGAGTGACTGAAAACTCTTCCAGGGACTTTCCTGTACCAATAGACAGTTGTACAGATATTGCTGTCAAAAATAAAGCTGCAACATTTTTGATACCTGCAGCAGTAAAGGCAACCAAAGAAGTTGATGCAACTATTCTGGTTGTGGGGTTAGATCTAAATCGAGAGGCAGAATCACATGATAGACAGATTCTATTGTTACCTGGATATCAAATGGAACTTGTAACTTCAGTGGCCAGTGCTTCCAAAGGACCAGTTATAATGGTCATCATGTTTGGAGGTGGAGTGTCCATTCAGAGGAGGATTTTTATATAAAAATTTCTTGAACATTTCCCATGATCCATTGTCACCTCAGTTTCGAACCTCTTCTCGTGTTAGAGACCCATTATTTTCAACCAACATCATCATATAGAAATTTGGATCAACAGGATTGGGTAAAACATGTCCTTTTAGGCCAAGGTTTGGCTCAGGTCTAATTCAAAAAACCACATCACTTGTACCCAAATTGATTGCAAGGTCTCTAGGATGATTCAAAGCTAAACCTTCCAATCTATTTGGATTGTCTCCAAACCACTGGATAACCAAACAATTTTTGTCAAACATGAATTTGTCTACAAAATATGACCTTAAATTACCAGCAATAGCATATGATGGAGCCAATGGTCCCAGTTTCTTTTCCAAGTTTGGAGCAGTGGCCTCTAAGGCTTCCTTAGGCCAATTTCTTTCTCTTAGATCCATCAAATTCATCCCTGTTCCATCGGTTTCATCAATATTGGCAAAGCCACCAATAAAAAGGGATGTCATGAAAGAAATTACAAGAGAAATTATTTCAGTGTTATCATAGATATCCTTGTTTTTTTGATATAATTTTCGTATCTGAGGTCCTGTGTATCTTTCATGTGCACAAGACCCAGTAAGAAAATCCAATTCAAGTATTACACCAAAAACCTTCTCAATTTCTCTGCACTGTGTTGTTGTACTATTGTCTATACAAATAGATGATTCATTTGTGGAGAAATCAACCTCAAGCTAGAAAACCAAAGGATCTTTTGGATTCACTCCTTTTAGAATGGATTCCAGGGAACCATTTCTCCAATAAACACTCCCGGGATACTGCCCACTTCCAGATTTAGCCCAGATTTTATCAAACTTTAAATTCTCCTTCTTCAATTTGTTCAGTATGAGGTAAAGAGCTTCTACCCATATCGAAGGTGATGACACAACACACCCATTTCCCGATGGATCTCTGTATACTCCATGCTTTGTCTTGTAATGTGGTAAATTTGAATCAAAATGAATTGTTTCAGAGAGGACAATACACATATTATAGTCCAAAATAGTTGTTTTAAGAGACCTTCATAAACTAAAATGTGTTTTTCTATTTTAGATATCCCATTTTCTTAAAATCTTATTTAATGCATTGAATGCTATATTGGATATTATGGGCTCCTCCCTAGACTGGTTGATGTAAACAGTTACTTTTATTGTCAACAAAATCATGTGAAGTATATAGAGGAGTCGTCCTAAAGCACCCTGTACTTTCTCCAAAAATTTTCTTACAGTTATTCAAATTGGATTCAAACCTTTTTCCACCAAAGTTTGGAACATTGGACTTTTGACATGCATAAGGAGAACCAAAGATATTCATAGTGCTCATCCCTCCATCACCATTTGTCTGCCTCATAAATGTGGTTGTAGAAAAGCAACTTGCAGGGGTCACAGATGCTATATAATGTGGTTGGTGCCTAACTTCATTTTGAGCTACACTGGCAGTTACACACACCATGACTACAAAAATAATTTTTATCATATTGTATTGGATTGCTTGAACATTGATTGATTTGGATATCAATCAATGCCTAACAATCAATTGATATCTTTTTATGTACGCAAGAAAGAGTTAGGTTATTCTTTTTGATATAGGGAAAATTTTCATAGAACTGAAAAGTGATAATAACGGGTAAAGCTTTGTCCAGGGAAAATTGTCATAGAACTGCAAAGTGATAATAAGGGGTAAAGCTTTGTCCAATAACTACTTCCTTGCTTGTTTAACCAGTAATGCTGGCTCAACGTGGCTGGATCCCATTCATATAGATGAATGGAGGTGTGAGATAAATGGGTAAGAGGAGTAAGCAATGAGGTTCTTTAATGGGGATGATAAATGTGTTTTTGTCAATTAGGTTTTGAGGTGAGCAGTCATTGTAAGCATGGATCATAATCATACTAGTGTATAATAGATCATGGATAACCAGAATTCAGTTTGGATTTCTACACCCATTGTCAATTTACAGGATATCCTATATATTTGTATTAACATATTACCTTCCAAACTTTGCATATATCCCTCCTAGATGATAAATATGCTGACATGAAGGAATGTATGACAAATTTAGCTTTCAAGTTCAATATATGGTGCCTTACATTAGAATTACTCCAATGTAGCAATAGGGAAATATATCACTGTTATGCATTTGAGATTTTGGTCTTGTCATAAAATTCATCACCTATGCTTACATTTTTACCTTACAAATACAGAAAAATTCATATTAAACCTACAATTAATACCAAGAAAGTAGATCATTTTTAGGAGAAATGTTTCTGAATGTGACCAATCTTGAAAAAGAAAGCCATCCTTCCTTCTTGATGAGCTTTCCTTATATGGTTCTTCAAAGGAATTGTTCTTCAAAACCCTTATATGGTTCTTCAAGATGATGCAAAAATGAATAAATCTATCAGTTCAAGTCAAAACAACCCAATTTTTGATGTGAAAAAACCAATGGTGAATGTAAAGGATGCAGATTATTTGGTACTGGGATGCAATACCAATTCCAAAGGTTGTTCAGAACATCCTTTGGATGATGTTAATACTAGGGTGTTTTCAGCAAAACCTGAAGATGGTGTCACTGACCCAGAACTGGTGGATGATCATGATCCGAGAGGCTTCTCAGAAGAATCAAATATTAATACCATAGTTTCTCCAGAAGAGCTTACTTATGGCATTAATTCAATGCATGTCTCAAAAGCACCTGTGGATCCTGTTGATGCAGTAGTATTGTCCGAAGAGCAGGCTAACATTGTAGGTCCATTGCAAGTTAATAATTTCCCTTCGCTTATAAAACGAAATATTTCAATATTGAATACTGAAGAGCACAAGACAATGTCAAATAAACACACAGGAAACATTGATTTCAGAGTGACTGAAAACTCTTCCAGGGACTTTCCTGTACCAATAGACAGTTGTACAGATATTGCTGTCACAAATAAATCTGTAGCATTACTACTTCCCTCATGAGTCACCATGTGCCATTCTTGGTCTTGGTGGTTCTCTTCCTTCTACTCCTAGTTCAACTACCATATCTTCATTGGAACCAACAACCCGAACTCCACTAGACAACGATTCACCATTTTTTAGTAGTGATTCGCCATTTGTACTGGTGATTCACCATGTTTTTACAAGATAATATAATCTCGTGAGATATTCGCCAAAAAATTATATATACATATTATATTATTAATAAAATCGCCTTCCATTTTTCCTATGTATCATGGGGATTCACCTATTTATTATATATATAAATTTAGGGGGGTTCTTAAAATTTTCCCTGACCTCAATTTCCCTTCCAAGTTTTTCTCTATAATAATTTTTGTGAGTCCTGCTTGCCGGACACCAGTTACAAACTTTCTTTCACTTGAAAATTCACAACAATTGAATTTAAATTAGCCTCACATGGGTTGTATTTCATTTTTAGTATATTTCTCTTGATTATTTCTTTATACAATCTCCCCACTTCTCTTATCCATGTTCCGGTGTTCCTTTGCACCTCTTGGTGCAATTTCTAGTTATAAGAATATTTAAGATTATGGATCTATTGATCTGAGATGGATATTGCAATATAAATCTAAAGGATTCATGAGATTACTTCATGTTTGATCAGATTTTTTTAATGATAAATGTTATCTTGCAGGAAAATTTCAAAATTTGAAGTCATATTAATTCAAAACATTGATGCAAATTCATACGCTGATTCGATGTATATGATGGAAATTTCATTTTTTTACAGTTACTTTTAGTTTAATTATATCATTTAGCTCGATGCTTTCCATATATTCAACTAAACCTTTGTTGCTTAACAAGACTTTGTCATTTCCATGTTTTAGTAAAATTGTTTATGGTTTGATACTCTCATACAACCTTTATCAAGTTACATGCACCCTCATTAGAAAAAACAAGAGAATTTTGCTTTCCATGACTATGTTTCTTTGTCATTGTTGACTTAAGAAAGTCTTTTAGCTAAGAAACTAGTTTCAAGGTTATGGCATAACTTGTCATATAAATTGAACAGAATTTATATCCAAAATGTTAACTTGTAAACTACTTAGCTGGTTTTAGGCTTTCCATTTAAAATCTACTTCAGTTTGAACTTTGAATGAGTTTTTCCATAGACTTGAATATTAAGAGATTTTGGTGTAAGGATTGAAAATTAGCCCGTAAGGCCTCTCAGTTATTCATTTATTTTATCTAATATAACATTTACTATTAAATTAGAACCACTCGGCACAAATACGTCATAGATCAATATCATACTTTGTAGAGTGTCGTAGAATAAAAATAGGAGCAAGGACACTGAGTTCTTTCAGTTTTCCTGGTTCTTATTCCTTTGGTGTATCTTTGCACCTTTAGGGGAAACTGCTAGTTTAAAGTGTAATTCTTTAAAGGGTGCTACTTCAATGGAAGAGCACCTGCTTTATAAGCAGGAGGTTGGTGGTTCGATTCCATCGTGCCCTGATATTCATATATAGGGAATGACGAAGATCAGTTTTTGGTGACGGATGCTCTTTTGACCATCACCAATGAGTTTATGGTGAGACTTTTTGACCCTCACCAAAATATGAAATGGTGACGGTCAACGAACGCCACCATATATATGCATCAATAGTGACGACCATTAAAGGTCCGTCACCATAAATCGTTGTTGTTTATATGAAATGGTGAGGGTCACTGTTTGTCATTATAGTCATTATTAGTGACGGACCTTGATGTCACCAATGTGTTTATGGTGACGGTCAATGAACGTCGCTATATATATGCACCAATAGTGACGGCCATGAAAGGTCCATCACAAAAAATCATTGTTGTTCATATGAAATGGTGACGGTCACTATCCATCATTATAATTAATATTCGTGACGGACCTTGACTATCACTACAACACATACTTTCGGCGACGCCACCTTTGGTGACGTTCAGGTTTTTGGTGACGGAGGCTATTGTCCGTCACCATTGCTCATATGAAATGGTGACGGTCAATATCAGTCACTATAAATCATTATTGGTGACAGACCTTGAATGTCACCACAACACCTATACTTTCAGCGACGCCACCTTTGGTGACGTTCAATTTTTTGGTGACGGAGGCTATTGTCCATCACCATTGCTCATATAAAATGGTGACGGTCACTATCCGTCACTATAAATCATTATTGGTGACAGACTTTGAATGTCACCACAACACCTATACTTTCGGCGACGCCACCTTTGGTGACGTTCAATTTTTGGTGACGAAGGCTCTTTTGACCCTCACCAATGAGCTTATGGTGACCATTTTTTCCCCTCACCAATGTCCTTTTTTCTTGTAGTGATCTCCTTGCACCCATGTTTTCCTTTTCTTGTAATGAAAATTTATGTCTAACACTAAATATGTGGAGTGTATCAGGAAAAGTGGGCATGGTTGTTATAGAATCAGGTTCACATTTCCCCTTATTTGGCTCCCTATTTACAAGTATCAACACCCATATTAGATAGAATATAAGTTATGAAAAGTGGAATTATTTTTCTGAGGATACAGAGCACCAACCGAAGACACAACAGGGTCATTTGATTTTTAAAAGTTCCATTCATAGTATATCAAAAAATAGTAATAAGGATCTGCATGAGGACATGCATATGTTTAAGTTGGGGAGATGTTGGGACACATAATCGACATATTTTTGTACCTATTTTCCCTACCTTTTCTTGAAATTTTGAATCTCAAAGCTATTCCTTGTCACTCTGACAACCACTATTGACTAAAGTATTTTTACTTTTTGTATGTCATCCTTATTATCTTGTTTTCTTGTAAGCATCAAAGCTAATTGCTTTAGGCTATTTTATTAATGAGCCAATGAAGGGTTGTTTTAGGTTGTGTGGCTTGTTGAGATGCTATTATAGGAAAATATATCCCCTATTTTTCCTCGTCAAGGATGGAACAAAGACTCTATTGATTTTGCTATTACAAACTGAGTTTATTTTGGATACTCTGTTCTCCTATGCTTAGTAACGAAGTCTGCTTTCAACAAACACCTGGTAAGAGCCATCTTGACCATCTAAAGGAGACATTCATGGACACCACAATTAATTCAGTTGAAATACTTGGGACCCAATTGATAAATCATTGTAATTTAGAAAATTTGTTACAACTCTATTTCAAATAGCATAATTGTTTTAAAAATAATTATTTTATATTCTCGATTTAGATCTCATGAGAATCAAGATATTCTCAGGATGATATTGTTTGTTAGTATGAATCTTTTGTCAGAAAAATACCACTTTAGCTATGCATAACAAATAGCCCTAACATCAATTATGGCTGCCAATATCTTTAAATCTTCAGTTAGTTGATCCAAATAAAGCTGCACAAATCCAGATCTATGCATAAAAGACATTAAGCAGTGAAAATGAAATATTGCTCCATACATCCAATAGATAAGAAAAAAACCATATATTTGAAAGAATTTTTATATTAAAGGGGCACCTGAGAGGAAAACAATAAAGGTGTTTCCAATTCTCCTCAATGGGATGGGTTCTTGAAAGTCCTCAGCATTTCAGATCTAAAACTTCTCTCTCTTGTTGGTGTAGGAAACCCAGACAAACATAGAACTCAAAGGGAGCTCACAAAGCAAATGATGGAAAATGTGACAATGATAATGGCTCAAAGTCAGACCAAGAATACAGATCCAGAGTGATCTAATATGCAATGAAAGGTGACTAATGAATGGGAAAACCCTTCTATTTATAACAAAATATTAGGGTGGTCTAGAACTTGGTGCATGAATAAAATATTATTAATCAAATTCTAGAACCACCTTTAGGAATATTTTATTATATTTGTTGGAGGGGAAAGGATTTTTGACTTGGGTCAATTCCTTTATTTATAAATAATAAATAAATAAATGATTTAATTATTATTTTAAGAAAATGGTGGAAGTACAATTAAATAAATAATGATTTATTTAATTATTTATAAATGATTTAGTCAAATTTAACTAGGAATATTATTTAAATAAGGATTAAATAACTTATTCCTAGGAAATAATCAAATAAATAAGGATTTATTTAATTGATGTCCTTGTTTTGGGTTAAATATGACCAGGAATAATAACTAAATTGATGTTTAACTAATTATTCTTTGAGGAAATATAAACAAATATAGATTTTTTTATTATTCCCTTTTGGGGTTTCCTGTTTAGACCATAAACAACTTAATACAGGTGTTTTACTAAGTTATTTCACATAGTGAAAGCAATTTTACTTAGGGTAAAATTGGTCTTACATGGTGTACTTGGGTCCATCTAATGATAATAGGTTACATGACCAAAAAATTGTGTAACAGATTGCCCCCCAGCGTACGAGTGTTAGGATAAAATCGTATGACCGAAGTACATTGTAAGAACTCAATCACTAGACAACAAGAGGGAAGTCAGAGAGAGAAATGTAAGGTAGTCTAAAGTGTTAAAGGACTAGACCCTGAGGAGACGAGACTTACAGGTGCAACAAGTCTCTAGTTTATGAGATGGTACCTGTGCTAAAGGCAGTGGGGGAGGCATACCTATGTCCACCGAGACAAAGTACAAAAGAATAGTGTTCCTAGTAAACAAGGAACCAAACCATAAAGTACATGCTGGCATAAACACGAGCCAGAAAAATAGAATGATGAATCCCACATACATGCTGTGCCTGGGATAATAGCCAGGACTTATAAAATAATATCTGAGTACATGAGATACAAATACAAGCCAAATGCCCCCTATAAATGGGGAAGGGCTCGCAAAGACTGACTAATACATGCAAATCAAAAAGGCGCTGCAAGTGGCTGAGGCCAACATCATCAAATATAAGGAGCTGCATCAAAGGCTAAAATGAAGAAGTCATCTGGGCATGTGGGGGGCTACCTACAGGGCCACCCCCTCATGAGGGTTGAGACATCTCACACACACCCGGGAATCACCAATAGCTGTTGCTGCATCACTGGACCATCAAGTATACAGATCTCAATCATGCTAAAAGGAGCTAGAGCCAAGGTACACCGCCCTCTAGACCTATCTTCTGGAGTGAATGAGTTGATGTCGAAAGAAGGAGGTCCGCCATAGGTGAGGCAATAAGGGATCCCCAACTAAGGCATGAGAGAAAACAGTAGAGCGACTAACAGATGGACACTAATGATGATGATGAAAATGAGGGATACTGAGTAGCGGAAGGACGACTTCCCTTGTTAGAGCATAAAGGGCATGAATGACTTGGTAGTGACTAACACAACATCATGAGGGATAGGGGACAAGGGGACTGAAGGCCATAAGGTGCAACATGAGAGAGGGACCAAGCAATGAAGGATGGAGGACTATAGCAGGATATAAAGGGACTCGGGATAGACTCCATGAATGCGATGATGACTTAACTCGGATGCTCTAAACAAGGGCGACTCGATGGTGTTGCCACAGATTAAAGGTCCAATGGGGGACCAAAAAAACATGAGTACAATAGGGTATATCATGACGAAAATCACCACGAACAAGGACAAGTAAGGAGGCAAAGTGGTGCCCCAAGTACAAGTGTTGTAAGTGAGGAAATTCGATTTGGAGGAGAGGTGAATAGACCCTTCATGGACAAAATGTGTCGTGGTGAAGTATCAAGACATGAAAAACTAATAGATACCCATTTGAGTGCTCAGTGAGAGCTTTCCAATGGTGCAGACAGTGTGTCAAACGAGGCTACGGTTTGGTCGCATCGGGCGAAAGAAAAAGTAGGGGTTTCTCTTCTAATAAGGCATTTTCCCTCCAAACACATTCATTTTTTTGTGTAGCTGTGGTGAATGTGGAGAGGAGAGAAGGCCTTAAATCTTGCGGCGATCGTAGCGGACAAACCGACCATTGGAATCGAGATCCGTCAGTTGCAGGTAAGAGGCCTAATCCTACTCTTTGTTTTTGATGGATTAAAATTTCAGATTAGGGTCCCAAATCTCAGGAACAACCCTTACCTCATCTTTACGGCTGGGTCACACTTTTTGGGGCAAAAACTGAGACCTAGGAAGCAGGTTTGGGCCTAAAAAGTGCGACCTGTCCCAAGATTTGGCCAAAAAGTGCGACCTGTTAGAGGGAGGTGATTTTAGTGCTGTTGTGGGCTGAGATTCAAGTTTTGTGTAATTTAATGTAGTTTTTTCCTATCTATAGACCGACAAAGATGATGGTTTTGTGCAGATATGGCAGATATACGAATCAAGTGGAGAGAGAGAGAGACCTGGGTATACGGCTATCAGAAATCCAAGCGGATCAGGGTGTCCGTCATGCACTGGCTAGGTTTGGGGTTCTGAAATTTGTGGAGAACCCTTTGATGAGAGCTGGGGAGCCCTTGTTGGCCCAGATTATCAGTTATTGGGATCTAGACCATGAGGTCTTTATAGTGCAGGGGCACAGGATTGAGCTGACAGTCTAGGATCTGTATTTCCTGACTGGTCTCTCACCATTAGGGATGGTGGAAAATACACAGCAAGTGTTACCGCAGGAGCGTAACATCATGGAGTTCTTAGAGCGACATTGTCGACTAGGTGTCCGAGTCAAAGGGACTCGGATATTGATTGGAGATCTAGAGAGGTTGGAGACTTGTGCAGTGGCGACAGCAGTGTTGCGGATCCTGGGCAGCCAAGCGCTCCATCACATCATTAGAGGGAAAATGATGCTTGTAGAAAGTGTGTTGAGTGGGACCTACTATGGGTGGGCCCAGATGATGTTGGTGTCATTGAAATGACAGCTGTCGCTTTGTAAATGACAAGTGAACCATGATTGTGCTTATAGGACGGTATTGTGCTCCTTTTTTTTTAGAATATCCCAACCTTGCGACCTCGTGTACAACTACCTGATGGGCGTCCAAAAGAACCCATGGTGAGTCGGTGGGGGCGACTACTGTGCAAAGGAGGAGGAGGAGCGGTCGAACGGGTGTTCCAACCAGAGTTCTTCGCCCATTGGGATCAGATGCCATTGTACATAGACGACTATCCCTATAGTAGGATGAGTTATTAGGGAGATCTGGACTTTCCGCTTCCACATAGTCAAGTATGGGGGCCTGATGGTAAGTGACAAGTAACTAATCTATTATGTGCATGTTAAGGTTTGTGAATAGTATTGATGGTACTAATCCTTATACTTTTGGTATGCAGATATAGATCCGGTGAAACTGGCTGGATATATGGGACGACCTGCAGTAGCAGGAACTACAGGTGCTAGTGGATCGAGAACGGCACAGAACGAGGATATGATCGCTTTTTTGGAGGACATTATTCATAGATGTGAGGGGCTGCTGACTAGTGTTTCGGAGTGGGGTTGGCAGGACTTAGACGACCAGTACATAGAGCTATGTATTGGGCTACCCTTGGAGTGGTGAGGTATCATGCGGCGCATGGTGATGGCTGGTCAGACAGTGTGTGATCTACAAGCTGCAGGAGCAGAGCCATTGGCTCAAGATCCTCCAAAGAGTGATTAGATGTAGGGCAGGTGGTGCCCCCAGTGTGTATGTAGGAGCAAGTGGTGCCCCCCAGTTTTTTGAGTTTTGTTTTTTGTAACATGCTATGGGAATGTCATATGTTTCAGAGTAGATGGACTCTAAAAAAATGTTATATGATATATATTATGTATATGCATTGTGTTGATGATTGAAATGTTATTTTCGTGTGTGATAAATTCCAGTCTGGAACATGGTTTGCAATTCTATCTACGTAGTGATTTTGACTTCTAGGTACATGGTTGAAAGTAATGAATCTAAATTCACGTATCAAAAGTTTCACTCGTAAATATCGTCTAAACAGAATAGGTTTTTTCACATGATAGACACCATTGAGTTGTAAGACAAGAAGCAAAGAATCTAAACGAGCATGCAGATGGAGGATGCGATGAGAGAGGGCATCGGCTAAGAGGCCACGTACTGCATCATATTCGACTTGATTATTGGTGGCATTACCAATGCAGACCCCATTAGAAAGAAAGAGGGTATGCAAGGGGGTAAAGATGGCCCAAGGTGCCAAGGCTAGATTCCGAGAATAGCGACTTGCCCCATCGGCATAGCCAATATAATGTGTGGACGAGAGGTCCGGCGGAATAGTGTCACAAGACAAGAAATGGGAGGAGGGAGAATAATGAGGGCAGCGTGAGTGTAAGGTAGACATCAGATGAAAACTATGGGAGGGATTAGTTTGGGTAAGATGAATATGACTCATAGATCGACTAGAGGGTGAGGTATGAGGGCTATGGGAGGAAAAGCTGGAACTCATGCTGCGGAGGACATCATAGATACAGATGGTATCATCCTGGTTATGGGTGGGAAGAAAAAGGTTTGGGAAACCACATGACGCTGCTAAGCTACCTAGATCATCAACATGAGAAGAAAGGCTAACATATGGATTGTCACGGGGGATGACAGAAGAACAAGTAAGAAGATGGTCAAAGAATGTAGAGCCCAAGAACGTTGCTGAAGGGGAATCAAGCAAAACATATGGAGTGGATTCAGAGGGAATGTACTCCGACAGTTGGACGGATGATGATAGGTATAGGAGGGGGGTAGCAGGTTCCGACATCTCAACATCATGGGGAGGAATGTCAATGGTAGTAGGGGGATCCTCGAGTTGGTTGGACGCATACTGCACGAGGATAGGAGAGGCGGATTGATTTTGTTCAACCTCGTACTCGTGGATGACCTCTAAAGAGGCGCAGTAATGCGTGAGGTGAGGATAATGGTGATAATAATGGCCATGGACACCACACAGAGCACAGGATTTGTTGGTGTGAAGAGTCTTTGGGTTCTTGGCTGCGGATGAGGAAGGAACAGAGGATTCAGGGACCGTAGATTCAGGGAACGTGACTTTAACCATGGGTTGGATACGGGGCAACTCGGGACAAGTATGGGTGGCATGACCGACACCATCACATAAGGCACAAGGCTTGGCAGGTGGAGGAGGGGTGGGGTTGGGTGGAGTGGTCTTGTATTTGGGTGCCCCCTTGCGAGCTTTTATTTTCTTTCCCGTAACTGTCACAGCATGAGGATGGTCCTATTGAGGTGCTGGGGGCACGGTAGCGACAGAAGAAGTGAAGGGAATCAGTTGAACCGGAGTTAAAGCAAGATATGGTTTGGGGTGACCTGGTGGGGTTTTGGCTGGAGGCTGAAGATACTAGATGGGTATTCCTAGGGTCAAATTAGGGAGGGAAAGGGTTGCCATGATGGGAACCAAATAGATTCTAGGAGGTGGAGCAAGGAAAGGTATTTGACTAGCGGGATAATGGCCAGGAGGGCCAGCTCCCAGATTGTGGGGACTGAGGGGAACCGACCTGAGAGGGTATAGAGGCTCAGATGTACTAGCTGGGTGAGAAGGTCCAGAAGGAAGAGGTTCAACCAGCTGAGGTGAAGGGCTAGGAGTAGGTTGCGGCAGACAAAGTTGAGGTTGCTGACTAGTCGAAGTGAGTTGCTTAAGGTCAACCCGAGAGGATTGCATCATGCAAACATTCACTAAGCTGGGATCAGAGATAGGAGGAGGGGGAGGACCCAAGAAGGTTCCAAGCAAGGAGGAGTCTTTGTAGACGTCGGGGGAAACACTGGACAAAGAATAAATGGTTTTCTTGTTGGCTATAGAAGAGATGGTTGACTCAGGGGAGGTCTGAGATTTAGACTCATGATATGTCAACTGGTCAATGGTGACTATCTTTCCATTGTGAGGGAAAAACATCTTGCGGTGGACCGAGGATGGGACACCAGACATGGCATAGGTGTAGCTACACCCCAAAATAATGTTATAGTCAAGAGGGGCGTCGATGACTTCAATGTCAATGCAAACCGTCTTGCCGGCAAGGGTGATAGGACAGTTACGGAATAGGCCAATGGGCTGGGAGGCATGGCCATCCCATGCGCGAAGGGTGATTGTGGAAGGGGCCAATTCAAGAGATCTGAGTTGTTTCCAAACTGAAGAAGACATCACACATGTAGATTCCCCCTCATCAATAATACATCGAGACACATTAGCGTTCCAGATTTTGACTAGGATTTGGAAAGTGACAGAAGGAGGAAGGGGAGGATGATCTAACTGACGGGCGTTGAAAACAATCAATTGGTCATCAGCAGGATCTACAATGCCCATGGCAGATAGTAGAGCCTTCTTTTGAGAAGGACACCATTGGAGGAGTTCCAGTGTTGAAATGGCGGCAAGAGACTGCGCCAAATCATCTACTACGCTATACGAATGGGAAGCTCTACCAGAAGCAGCATTTCGGCGTAATGGGCCCTTATGAATCTTGGTATGAACCTCAGCTTTGGGCAGAGGGATCTGCAAGGGACCATTGGGTGTCGACAAAGGCTCTGTAGGACTTGAAGATGGGGACTCGGGGACAGACAGAGCGGGGGGCCTAGAGTACTGACGAGACCAAGTTTGAAGGTTAAGGTCGACGGTGAGAGGTTGGTCAGAAGTCATCATGAGAATCTGGTAGTCAGAGGAACCAGAAGGGGAAGTTTGAGAGGTTACCGGGGCATGAGGTGGTTGAGTAGCCATGAATCCTTGTTGAGGGAAGGATCGGTAAACACTGCGGGTTGAGAAGTAGCCGCATTAGGAGGAACAGTAGGGGAGGAATGTTGTCCCCGCACGGTGGCCTGAGACTCCCACATCTGCTGCATCTGTGGTAATAGGGAAAAATCGTGAGTGTAATGACCATAAAGACTGCAACACGAACAGGGCTTATTGGTGCGAAGAGGCCTGTCCGGTTTGGGCTGAGAGCCCTGTGGCTGGTTAGCAGTGTTAGAACCAATACTTAGAGGATTAGATCCACGGTTACCAGAGGCAGATGGATTTTGATTTCCTTTCCTTTTTCTTTGAGAAGGAAGAGGATTAGTCGCGCCCTGCTACACAAATACTTGCCTTGGAGGGGGTAGTAGTTGCTTTTGTGGGGGTTAAGAAGGCAAAGGAGGGAGAGGTCCAAATGCTGGAGGAGCTGGGACACCAGGTGGTGGGTGAGGATAAGGGTTAGGATGGGCAACATTGAGGTAAGCAGGAGGGTGGGGAAAAGGAGGAGGCATGCCGTATCCGGGATACATGCTACCTGGAGGGGGAAAAGTGCTGGAGGTGCTGGCCCCTCCCTGAGGGAAACCATAGCCCATAGGGGGTTGAGCATAGGTGTGTGAAAGAGCTCCAACGATATCGTCGGTAGAATGAGAGGCCCCCGGGGTGTTAGCGCCACTGGGTTTGGGGAGGTCAGGAAGGACAGTGTAAACATAACCAGATTGAGAATAGATAAGGTCATATTTCAAGGCTATTTGGAGGGTGGCTTCTTCGGTTTGAGGGAACTGGGATGCGACATCTTTGCTGATGGAAGGTAAGAGAGTGCGAAGGAACCAGTCCATATAAACCCGATCTTCAAAGGTGGGAGCTCGAAATAAGCTCCTTCTTCTCCGCCATTCCTCGACATGAGCGAAAAGGTGGGTCAAAGAGGATTGATGAAAAGAAGTCAAAAGTTCTGTACCAGTGTCGTATCGGAGAGGGAGCTGGAAATAAGATAAAAAGGCTTGGGAAATGGTCGCAAAGGTGGTATGAGAAGAGGCGGTCTGATAAACATACCATTTAGAAGCTTCGCCAGTAAGCGTGCATTGGAACAATCTAAGATGGATGGAATCATCAGTAATGGAATTGGATGAACACCACATGTGGAAAGATCGGATATGGTTGGAGGGATCTTCACTAGCAAGGCCTTCGAACTTGGGAATGTCAGAGGGGAGCTTGGTTGGCATAGCAAGCCAACTAACATTGTGGCAGATAGGATCATTGATCAACTGATTGAAATCGGGGAGACTAAGACCAGCCATATAAGGGAGCAAAGGGACAGTCGAGGTAGTTCCTATAGTGGTTCCACTAGAAACGGACCTAGTAGTAGAACTGGGGTTGCCACTAGCTCTAGGCCCTGAACTAGACATGGTGAAGGTAACAGGGGGAGAACCAGAAGTAGGGAGAGAACCCAAAAAATCAGAAGAAGAGTCGGAATGCAGACTCAGGGGAGGACTAACTCGACGACGATGGGAAGGAGTGAGTCGACCAACCGGAAACTGAGGGTAAAGGCCAAGAAATCTCCGGGATAAACGCCTTGGAGGTGCAATGATGATGGGAAGAAGAAAAACCGACAAAGGCAGGGAGGTGCAAAATCAAGTGGGGTCAATGTCGAAACAATGGCAGAGAGGTGCAGTGTCAATTGATTTTAAATTCTTTGCCAGGTGGTGTTAACCAAGCTCTTCTTCACTTAGGGTCAGTGTGTGGCGTGTGCTAATTTTAATTTTTTAAACCCAAACATTTTGAGAGTAAAAGAAAAAGTGTGTTGCGTAACTGAAAATAAATCTGCGAAGAATATTAAATAAGACTGAAATAACAGAAAATTAAAATCTAACAATGCGTCAATCTAACCCAAGAAGGCGGGTCTCTCAAAACTAGTCTAAAAGAGGGGAAAAAACTAATCAAAACACGCTAAAAAGAGGCCAATAGATCTAAGGTCGGGAGAGACAGGGATATAAAGGAGAAATCTGCTGAAAAGTGGTGCAGAAAACAGCAAAGAGGCAGAGGCAAGGTTGCTGCAACAAAGGGGAAAATCAACTAGAGGGAGAAGGGACAAGGAGGTGGCCCTAGAGGTGAACCCAAACAAAACTATAGGAGGTGATTTGAAAGGGAGAAAAGCTGATCTAGAGGGATCTAAAAATGAGGTATCAGATCTGAAAAGAAGAATGCTGAAACTCTAAAAATTCAGACGTCTGAAACAGCTAAAAATCTTCCACAAAAAGTGGAGGGGAATAACACCCTAAGGGGTGAGGTTCCCACTTATTTGAGTAAAACAAATTAGAAACAGGTCTAAATGGGTAGAGACAAAGGCTAGAAAACCCTGACAGAAGCTTCAGAAAAACCCAGAAAAATTGCTGGAAAAGTGCAGGAAAAAAGTGCAAGTCGCAGGTTCTGACCTGTTTTCAGTCTAGGTCGCAGTTTTGGGGCAGAAAAGTGCGCCCTCCAGTCCTGGTCACAGGTTTTGGGCCAATAAGTGCGACCTGCAGATCCAGGTCTCTCGGCGGCAGATTTCAGAAAAAGTTGTCGTCTCAACTGCGGCTGATGTCTGTCACCTGCGCAATAGGGCCAGAAACACACGAAAGTGAAAAATTTGAATGTTTAATGGTTTTAGAGGTGAAAAGCACCATAAAAATAGGAAGAACAAAAAATTTAAGAGAAACCCTAGGGTCTGAAATAGCTGGATATGCAGGAATATATAAAACGACAGTGGTCGCAAAAGAAAACCCGTGTGGAGTCGTCAATTGTTAGTATGAATCTTTTGTCGGAAAAATACCACTTTAGCTACGCATAACAAATAGCCCTAACATCAATTATGGCTGCCAATATCTTTAAATCTGCAGTTAGTTGATCCAAATAAAGCTGCACAAATCCAGATCTATGCATAAAAGACATTAAGTAGTGAAAATGAAATATTGCTCCATACATCCAATAGATAAGACAAAAACCATATATTTGAAAGAATTTTTATATTAAAGGGGCACCTAAGAGGAAAAGAAAGGTATTTCCAATTCTCCTCAATGGGATGGGTTCTTGAAAGTACTCAGCATTTCAAATCTAAAACTTTTCTCTCTTGTTGGTGTAGGAAACCCAGA
Source organism: Pinus albicaulis (assembly GCA_034641835.2). Classification (NCBI taxonomy): domain Eukaryota; kingdom Viridiplantae; phylum Streptophyta; class Pinopsida; order Pinales; family Pinaceae; genus Pinus; species Pinus albicaulis. The sequence continues at coordinate 1,777,896,611 of CM076578.1, read as the reverse complement.
CAAACATAGAACTCAAAGGGAGCTCACAAAGCAAATGATGGAAAATGTGACAATGATAATGGCTCAAATTCAGACCAAGAATATAGATCTAGAGTGATCTAATATGCAATGAAAGGTGACTAATGAATGGGAAAACCCTTCTATTTATAAAAAAATATTAGGGCGGTCTAGAACTTGGTGCATGAATAAAATATTATTAATCAAATTCTAGAACCACCTTTTAGGAATATTTTATTATATTTGTTGGAGGGGTAAGATTGGAGCCAATGACTTTTATTTATAAATAATAAATAAATAAATGATTTATGTATCTTTTTAAGGAAGTGGTTGAAGTATAATTAAATAAATAATGATTTATTTAATTATTTATAAATGATTTAGTCAAATTTAACTAGGAATATTATTTAAATAAGGATTAAATAACTTATTCCTAGGAAATAATCAAATAAATAAGGATTTATTTATTTGATTTCCTTGTTTTGGGTTAAATATGACCAGGAATAATAATTAAATTGATGTTTAACTAATTATTCTTTGAGGAAATATAAACAAATATAGATTTGTTTATTATTTCCTTTTGGGGTTTCCTGTTTAGACCATAAACAACTTAATAAAGGTGTTTTACTAAGTTATTTCATATAGTGAAAGCAATTTTACTTAGGGTAAAATTGGTCTTACATGGTGTACTTGGGTCCATCTAATGATAATAGGTTAGATGACCAAAAAATGGTGTAACATTGTTATTCAAAAATAGGAATGTATTATGAAATTATAAAAAATTATACTCTCTACCTGGGAGGCATGCATAGATATATATTAGAAGAGGTGGTACCAACATTGTAATCTTGTACTGCAACTTTTCATAAATGAAAATCTCTACCATTCATGGCTCCATATACTTCTCTTGGTTATCTTGTGTGTTGTGTAATTTACTAGCCCCTGCAAAGGAGGAAGGGCCCTCCTTCTTAGCAGGTATCACTAGTTAGAGAGGTATTGTAGCAGTGTATTTATTTCCTTTCATTTGTAATTCATTTGTGATTTATTGTTACTATTATAGATCTTCTTCATGCATTTAGTAGTTTCAAAATTATAACCTCTATCATTGTGTAACAACATAGGTCATGGATTAGTCCCTTAATTAATGTGATAGTTATTTTATTACTGTTATATTTCTTTGCTTTGTTTATTTCATTGAATGGGTGTTTCAAAAATTTATTGAATTATTAATGGTTTCGAGGAGTTTTTTTCTTCTGAATAAGAGTGATCATGTGATAGTGTGATTAATTCTGCAATGTGTGTCTTTTGTTTCTGAAAGTGTGAGCATGGTTTGAAGTGTGACAAGAAGTGTGTTTTGAGCGTTGAGAGTGACATTACAATGATTTTTTTTATATATTTCGTTAGCGTTATTTTCCATATATGCTTGCATATACATTGCATGATAGACTTGAAACAAAAATCCTACCCAGATTAACAATTTATGTGTCAATTGGATAGGCTATTATGAATTAACAAGGAGAATTGATCCACCCAAAACCACCTTGCATTAGATTGAGTTTCCTTTAGTTATCCTCTATAGAGTATTCTTTCCCCTAAGGCCATGTTTATGTGTTGTAGGTCCCAAATGTTTAAATCCCCATCAGCTAAAGGAGCCTTTATTTTTCCCCATTTAACTAGGTATCATTTCCCCTGACTATCCTTGTCACCCTGCCAGAAGAATTTTCTGATTGTGCTTTCCATTTGTTGAATAATACTCATTGGAGCTAATAAGGCATGGAATTATTCATGATTGGGAGAGAATTTAAGATTATTTTCCTAGTTAGGTTTAATCAACTCGATCCCCAACTCTAGATTCACTTCTCTAATTTATGTTGAATCTTGCTCAAGTCCTTTGAATTGTGACGAGTTGATGCAATGGAGATACCAAGGTAAGTGAAGGAGGACTAGGAGAAAATTTGTTTGAACCTCAATTTTCTTGTTATCCTTGCCAATTCTCTATTACTGATGTTCCAACCAAAAACCTAGATAGTCTCCTCACTAAGTAGACTTACAAAGGCTAAATAGAAGTAATCAATAACTCGCTTGAATATTTCATCCATAATGGTGGAAGAAATTCCGAGGAGCAGAGTGTCATTTTAAATTTGTGCATGGATTATTTCCTTCTTCCCTTGGACTATCTCTAGTTCTGGTATGATACCCTCTACTCTTTCTTTTTCCAATTTTTGACTCAGCACATCTGGCATAATAACATAGAGTAGGTGAGAAAGGGGGAATCCTTGCCTTAATCCTCTCGAGAGGAGAAACATGGATCTTGACCTCATATTCACTGGGGGATCTATCTAGGGTATTCCTATGTAGCCCTTCATCTAGTTTATGAAGAAGTAAAAAAACCAAAACATGAAAGAATTTGAGGAAGGAAAGAGTGCCTTTCCCTATCAAATGTGTTGCCCATATCAACCTTTAGAATCATCCCCTTATCTTTCCTTTCCTTGCTTTATGGAATAATTTCTTGTACCAAAATGATGTCATCCAATATTTTCTTTCCCATTGATGAATCCCCTTTGATAATCCTTTTTGGCTTAAGGGATCCTGACCCAGGTTCAAAGTATTTGCACAACAAAAAAAACTCTCCAGCTATAGGCCATTTCGGCAGTGATCTTCTTGCACAGACCAAATTCTCACCCGAAGCAGTATGGGGGGGGTGTTGGAACCAAATTTCTCCACCCTGAGGGAGATTTTGATGTGGTAGATATAATCAAAATGACTGCAGTTAATATAATAGAATTTCACATGCACAGTCAATGGTAACTAGATCTAACCCTTTCATAGACTATCATAGAATACTTCGATATATTTCATGCACAATAGTTAATTGTACTTCATTCAGATCTAACTATTTAACATAGACTAGTATTTACAGACAGATGCAATTAACCCATTCATTGAATTAAATATGTAATAATAGAACATATCAAGATTTACAATAGATAACAGATAATCTATGACAGTAAACAACATAAGAGTCTAAGTTCACCAAAAATTCTTTATTTAATAACAGATTTGCAGTTCCGTACAATATATCTTTCTGCGCACACAACAATAGAGTTCACACACAACTTAGGACTTAGGTCTCCGTGCACATAGCCAATAGGAGCCTTTCTACCTAGACAAAAACTCAAACTAACAAAGACACATAACAAAAACATATCAAGATTTTCTATTATATTATCCTTATTTACTCGAACATTATATATTTATATTATAAAAAACGCGCACATACCATGGTCTCAAACCATGGTTTGAGACCCATGGTTTTCCCTTTAACCCTTTACAATAATTAAGGGACTTTTACCCGCCCCAAATCCCCTCTGACCATCTGCCGCAACACGTACAAAAAAACTTAAACAAAAGTAAACCAAAAAGTACCCCATGGGACCTTGCTCCAAAAGTTCCCCAACACAATCTTGTGACTCATCCCGAGTCACTGTGGGGAAGTCGCCTTCATCTTTACCTTAAATTCTTCCGTAGAGGTCTGTAATGGTACTATGGCTTTGATGGTTTGCATGGCACTTCTCTGTGCTTCATCCACCAACTTGGTTGTTATTGGTCCCTAAGCTTCTAGGTTGATGCTACGATGAGTCTGCTACAGGATTTTGAGGGTGTTGTCTAGGTTTTGTGAAAGTTACAAGGCTTCCTTAGTCCAAGGCTGCCTCCTAGTCTAAAGTAGCTTCTCACGTTGACGCAGATCCTCAATCTCCATCTCAATGGCCTTGCCTTTGTGTAGTCTGGCAAGCCTCTGTGCTGTCACCAAAGTCGACGCTGCCATTCTGATCTCTATGAATTGTTGCTCTTTGATCCAGAGTTCATTCCTTAATTTTTGGACCATCGGGTCGTTCTAAACTTAATTCGAAACACCCATGGCCTCATGCAAAAGTGTGCCACACTGCAACTATTGTTGCGACATTGGAAGTTTTTCCCTTTACCTCGGCTGCATGTTGTGCTCGAACCTCCAGTGGTGTCTTTGGTTGGAGCTTCATTTGCAGCTCGACAATATACTACTCAAATTCTGCACGAATAGTTTGGATTTCTATACATGACACTTTCAGCGCGACAAATAGGATTTCTAACTTTGTTTTTGGCATGGCTGTGGCAGGGATAATGACTTTTGGCAGGTCTTCTCACAAGCAATCAATCATTAATTCTAGCACAATGCACTGATATTCAATCACTCGTTGAGCCTCTTTTGCACTTTTCCAATCCTTCTGCATTGTCGATACTTGTTTTTGCATTGTTGTAGAAATTTGGGAGGCGTGGACCTCCCAGAACTGAAATTCATCCACAATCATGGTATGGATGGCATGAATATTCCCTCCAGGTAGCATCGCCAGATCGATGCCAACCTCTGCACAGGCTTGCACGTGAGCATGCAAGTCAGGCTACTCTATTGTAACAATAGGTCCAGAAATTTGAATCATCTAGCTGTCCAGGGGAGATGGCAACTTCGTGTTGATGGGCTGCACACTTTCTTGTATGAGGCTGGATGCCGACATGCTCACTTGCTTCACGCTCTCTTGAATCGCGCTCGCTTGCATTTTCAACTCCCGAGGACTCGACTGTACACCCTCGAGAACTGATTTGTACTGAGCTTCCACATCATTCCAAAGGTCCTCAGTGGTAGTCTTGACTGTGTTTTAAATATCGTTGAGGTCATCTTCTTGTTGGAAATGTTGTCATTAATGGAAAAGGAGATCACAAAGGAGGATAACCTGAAACAGCAACAAGGCAAAAGAGACAGAGAGGTAGCAGAGGCAGCAGATGAAACAGAGGAATTGAAGCAGAAGCAGAAGCAGTAGAGGAATTAGAGACAGAGTAGTGAAGTTGAAAGGGCCTGAAGGAGTTTGATTGAATTCTAAAAGTGCCTGAACATGTTATGAAGAGTGGAATGCTGGGAGGTATTAAAAATTTGATTGTGGAAAGGCCATCCCATTGAAGATTAGGCCATATACATAGGAGAGGAATCGATATTAAATAATATCAATATTGTATCTGTTGATTGAATCAGTTAGAAGAAATAAGTGAGGGTTTGTTCTGTCATCTGATTCTCTGTAATTGAAGGAGTTAACCGACCAGTAGTAACCTCAGATCAGGATTGAAAGAAGGGTTAATAGTAAACAGGTATCCGCACATTGTATTGTTATATACTATTTAACACTATGGTTAATATGCTGTCGATTGGAGGGTCGATAGTGCGGAGTTAGAGGTTAAGGAAGAAGCGATAGTCCGGTCGCATTAAGGGAAAAGTGGGTTATTTAACCTCTGTGTGAGCTGTAGATGAAGTAATGTGAATTTGAAGACAAAGCGAGGGTGGATTTTATATCAACAAAGGCATTGAAACATATAAAATAACGAAGTTAAGAAATGAAGCGGAACCATAAAGGAGAGGTGGAACCGTGAGGAACAGTGAAAGTCGGATTCAAGAAACAGTTTATGGTATTCGTGTAGCTCCTAAACTGGTAAGTTGATTTGAGAAAAATAACGTGATTCCACAAATGGAATGACGCGTGGAAAAAAGTGGTTTTTAAAAACCACCTTCATCGTGTAATTTTGGAGGAGCAAGTCACATGCAACTTTGTTGCGCGATATTCATTATATGCCGTCGGATATTTGGTTGGAGCACGATGGGCTTATAACCATTGGATCATGATCGAAGTTACACAGAGGTATGTTAAATGCTGGGGCCGCTTTATTGCAATGGTTGTATTGAGTTTGTCAAAGTTCTGGGGTCGCAGTTAATATAAAGTGAATTCCAATTATATTGGGATTATTTTATGTGCAGTCAATATATCATAGACAGGGAACCTTAATATAAGGTTCGAACTATAGAAACCCCTCGACTATTAAAAGTCTATCATCGTATATCTAAATGCCCAGGATTGCTTTAAGTGAAGGTTTATGACAATGAGAGGGTTTTAACTCAGTAAGAAAATGAAAGGAAGGGGTCCTAGAATAATGAGTTCAAATATTGTTTTGAAACACATTTACAATACTCCGAAGATCTTTAAACTTTGGGTTTAAAGTGCGTAACAGTAGATCCGCATTTGTTGGTTCAAACTTATTAAAACGATGTTTTATAGCCTCAATTGTTATCTAAATATTAATTCGAGGGTGCATGTAGCGGGGTCTAATATGTTTCAAAGTGAAGAAGTGCTCGCAAATAAGGATTAAAATATATGTTATGTGAATTAATACGCAAGTGGGACCCTTTGTTCATCGCACCGAACGGTTGAAGGATGCAATTGTGATTAATCGCATCAGATCTATCACAAAGGCATCAATCACATCGGAGTTAAAGCGGAACATCGGAACATACCATAGAAGGATGCGATTGCGATTAGTCGCATCGGAACAATTGCAAAGGAACCAATCGCAATCGAAAGTATTCAGTTGCAATTAATCTCATTGGAAAATAGTAAAAGGTTTAATATTGTGGGCCCGAATACCTTGAGTCTTGTTCCAAAGTCCTGAGTGTTGATCTGAATATTTGTGAAGGTGTAATGTATGTTGAGGTATATATATTATATGATAAAGTGAAGCTTGTATGAAATGAGTGTGGGCCATATTTGTGAACATAAGTTGTGATACATTAGATTGAAGCCCGAATTTTAGTTCGAATGAGTGTGAATTTTCCACATGATTGAATTGTGGGCCCAGATGTGAAATACTATCATATGGTGGGTTGTTAACGTGTTAACCCACGCGAAGACTGATATCTGATATAATATATGTTACCGGACCATAGAGTCATAATTTGGCTTTATATAAATTTATATATGCGTGAAACCAACAGTAAGAGATGTTGAGTTTTAAATGAAAGAGCAAAGACTTATATTTGATATATTATAGTTTCCAGAAAATAAGAATGAAAGGGGTTATAATGTTTAGCTGTGGATAAATTGAAAGAGAAGAATCTCAGGCAAAGTACTTCAATTAATAAAAGAAGTTTCCGTGATAAAGGAATGAAAATGTGGGCTCGACAAGTATACATACACAGTGAACAGGAATATGCACAGGAATGAAAATGTGGTTTTGGCAGGTGTACATGCAGAGGTGCACACAATTGCAGTAAACAACAAAGGTATGCAGAGAAGTTACCTAACAGCAGCAGAAAATAAAAAACCAGCAAAGCCAAAGGCCAGAAAAAGAGCTGAGTGAATTTGTTCTATTATAACTAAAAATTTAAATGTATTAAATTGATTTTATATTGTTTGTGATGCATTGGAAAGTCTCCGGTAGGAAAACAAAACTCCACTGAAAAACTGAAATGTATACAAATTGCTATATTTTTTTGAATGAGCTGGACAAAGAAATGAGAAGGCAGAAGGCAAAGATTCAGGGCTATTCACTTCGAATTCCATGTGTACAAAAAATCATGAGGCAAACTCTATAAATGATATCCCTTTGATATGCATAAGATGTGAGAGAGTGAGGTTAGAGAATGCAGAAATGAAGCAGTGAGGCAGAGAAGAAGGAGGAGCTGAGCAGAGAAGAAGGAGGAGCTGATAGAGAACTGAGAAGATGTAGAGATGATATAGGGCAGATATGAGGACTGATGGACAGTAGAAAAGAAGGAACAAAACAGAGGTGATATCTAAGGTAAATCAGCAAGTGTTTTATTTTGAAAGAGTAAGGAAGTTGGAGCTTCCCTATCAAGTTGTAGCTTGATAGATGTCAGTTGTAGCTGACTGAGGTAGGAGCCTCCTGTAGGTTGGTGCCTGCAGAAAATAGATGGGAGTTAGTGCTTCCACATCAAGTTGTAGCTTGATAAAATGTCAGTTGTAGCTGACTAAGGTTGGAGCCTCTTGTAGGTTGGTGTCTGCAGAAAATTGATGGGAGTTGGAGCTTCCTTGCAATTTGTAGCTTGCAGAATTGAGGTAGGATCCTCCTATGGGTTGGAGCCTACAGAAAATCAGTGGTGAGAGGGATTTGGAGCTTGCCTTTGCATCACAACAATAATAAGATGTGGTTTTCTCCCTTTATGGGTTTCCACTTATATCTGGTGTCTCTGTGCATGATGTCTATGTGTTGATGTGGTTTATCTAATCTACTTAATACTTGTTGCTCACATATTAAGACTGTTGTTACATTAACAAATCTGCTTGATACTTGCTGCTCACAAATTAAGATTTCTCACATATTAAGTTGATCTTGAAATGAAGGTGTAAATTAGTTTAAGGAAAATTTTAAAAGTCCATGAATGTGTTAAATTGATTCACCCCCCCTCTCAGTTTAACTAAGGGTTCAACACTTCTATGAGTTTTAGGTCCTCTTTCCCTAGTTTCTTGTATCCCTTCCTCTTTTTTCAATGTCCCGGAGAGGCTTGAGATCCTCTCTTAGCTCCTTTTTCTGCCTACATCGTAGGTGCCTCGGTACTGTCACGGTCTTTCTCCTCTACCTCCTTCTCCAGATCAATCATTTCACCCGTTGTGGTGGGTTCGAGCTCTGTCTCCATGTCCTTTTCCATTTCCTTTCCTTTCTATTGAGTGTCCTTTGGTGACTCCTTAGTTGTGCGTGGCTTGGTAGGAGTCTTCGGCACAGACGAGGAGGCACCCCCAGTGGTGCATGGTTCTAACCATGCAGGTGACTACTCTGTTGTTATGTGCACTAGGTCATCCTCTGTGACCATGTATGGAAGTCCATACCATACTCCTTCCACAATTCCCTTTGCGTGGATGTGCATGTTATGAAAGGTGGCTTTAAAATTTGTGAAATGCTTGTATTGTTCATAGAGGGTCGGTGACAACCGTAGCTTTGACTGGATTGCCTAAAATAGCATAGAGTCGAACAATATCCAGAAAATATTATTCTCTGTGATTCTATATGGAATCTTAGAATTCCATACTGTGGCATAACGTGTGACTTTTCACAAATCTGGCTCAATGTCAGGGAACTGGGTGTCCTACGGTGTCTTCCACCCAATTAACGCGATGGGTAGCAGAAACCAAGCATAATAGAAATTCTTGCCTTCCTCCTGGACCTCTCGAATATTTTCCAAAAGTTCAGTGCAGAGGTATTTAGACCAATTGAATTTCATGCGCTTCTCTCACTGCCCAGCTAATGCAATTAAATGGGAACAACTTCCTTCAGCCGACACTTCTGCATCATCTTGCATGTGAGGATTAGCATGCCAATCTGTATTGTAGGATCATTAATAGTATGGATTGGGAGCCCCCGTTATTGCGTGAAAACTTGAATTTTTCCTTGACATCCTCAACAACTTTGTGCTCTTGGCCTTTTCCTCCAAAATCCATCGCAGTGTCCCCCCCCCCCCCCCCGGGTCAGGCAGGTTGGTGATACAATGTATCAACACAACATCAATTGGAATCAGCCCTCCTAGCCACAAGCAGTCATCATGCACTAGGACAAGAAATTGGCACACACATATGTTGTTGATATGGCTGCGCCCAAAATGAGGAACATGCAAGAGGTTTAGCAACCCCGATTTCTACAGGCCTAGCGCCCAAGACTTCAGCTCAACCCTCACAACCCCAACGCCGTAGGGGATATTTTCATGTACATCAAGGGTGAAAGCTCAATGAATTTCTTCTGGTTAGCCAAGTCCCAACCTTCCATCTTCAATAGTGGGGTCTTCGTGAAAATATCTCCTTCGACTGGCACGTCTTCAAGGATCAACGACATATTGAGATACAACCGCACCTTATCTAAGTCTTTCGGGAACTTCACTAAGGATTTGTGTGGTGCTACATATGCGGGAAACCACGATATGAGATCGAACACCTCCACAACATCCTCTACCAGTATTGTTTCGAGCAATTCGGTCGTAGGTATCTTTTGGTGCTCAGCAGCAGTTGATCGACGCTTTGGGGTCTTCTAGCGTGGTGACTTTGAGGACCTCGAGGACTGCCTCTTATTATATTTCCGTGGCTGAGGTGCAAGTGCAGGGATTTCAAAAACCGATGCAGGGGTCTTAGTGGCCTGTGCAGGGGTCTCCTCGGCCTACGATGCAGAAGGGGTAGGTTTAGTGGTAGTCATGCTTGGAAAAATTAGGTACCCTAATGCTTGGTGGCGCAGTTCCTCCTCAAAAAGAGAATTGAGTCCAGACATAATATTTAGACAACACTCAGAGAAAAAAGAGCACAAATCACGTGGAAATAAAAGGTAACTAATGCGACCCTTCCTGTTATATTTATAACATAGGCGTGACCTAAACAATTTGATGTGCATTAATGTAGCCCCATAGATGCTAAAACGGCTCCAAATATTGTATAATCTCCTCATGAAATGTATTTGAGCAACTCCTCCAAATGGTAATAAAGTTGTCTTATCCAGATTTAATATTCCAATGACTATATTCTGGCACATCTCCAATTGATTCAACCTTCTGGCGCAACTACTGCGTGATCGTTGCACCTGTCTGTGCATCCATCATTCTTGTTACGCAAACTCGTACTTCCGACCATATAGTCATTTGATGCATGTAGAGAGAGGGTCATCCATGTATGGTTTCAACCGAATTCCATTTAAATGCCCCAGAAGGTCTTCTCTGCTTAATGTGGCCAGGCGTACCGCACCTCTCTCTGTGAACTCCTTGACAATATACTGTTCGAGCCAATGCATTTTGAAATTCCCTGGGTGGAGCGCAAACTTACTGTCATATAACAACACCAAATCCTTTTCTTTAAATGTCTTTTTCTAATGTGACTATCATGACAAGCCTTTTCATGTGCCTTTTGCACCTGCTAATGGAAACCTGCAATGAATGGGTCCTATTCCAGCGTGACCAACTGTGGCAATCGTTCTTCCATAATATCCTACTCAACCATATTAGTGATCATTTCAATGCGCAAACTTGGGACAATATACTCCATAAGAATAAAAACTTCCTATCCATACACCATTCTAAAAGGTGTCTTCCCTGTCAACTTCTTGCGCGTGGTTCTTTATGCCCACAGAAATGCAGGTATGCATGCATCCCAATCATTTTGAATAACATTGCAAATCTTAGTGAGTGTGGTCTCCAATATCTTATTAATGGCTTCCACCACACCATTTTTCTGTGGATGATACAAAGTACTCTTCTGATGATGAATATGGAATTCTTTAGTCAGAGCTTGAATATTTTCATTAAAAAAGTGTGTACCCTAATCACTCATCAAAATATTAGGGCACCCAATCCAAGTCAATATGTTCTAAAAAATGAAGTGCGCAAATGTTTCTGCACTACAATCCTTCATAGGCTTAGCCTCAACCCATCTGGTCACATATTCTTTCGCAGTGATTATGTAGTTCACACTTTTCCTCTTTCCTGGAGGATTGATAGGTGCGAAAAAATCAATGGCCCATTTGTCAAAATCTTGCAAAGTAACTTATGGGTACAAGGGCATCTCATCTCTACGCGATGGTGTCCCCGTCATTTGACATACATCACAAGCATGAAAATACTCTTGTTTGTCACTGTGCACAGTGGGCCACCACAACACAGCTCGCAAAATCTTCTACATAGTTTCTTTCCCTCCATGTTGACCTCTTGCAACTCCTCCATGAGTCTAGGCTAGTATATCTCGTCTTTCTAATTCCAACAAATACCTTCTTAGTACTTCATCTGTGCCCATTTTGTACAGCTAGCTAGCAATCAAGGTAAAATCAACTGCACGCGTGACCAACTCTTTCTTCTGTTTCAACGTATATTCCATGGGCACACTTCCAGTGGTCAAAAAATGAATAATATCTACAGAGTGATCATCAACTACTTTAATGGAAAATAGTTGCGCATTTGGTAAGCCATCTTCTAAGGTAGTTGGCTCTTCTCCACTTTCAATGTGCGACAAATAGTGTGGCCCAGCATTCAGTCTCCTAGGTTTCAAAATTACTTCAAAATCATACTCCTAAAACAACAACAACCATCTGCAAATCTTCCCCCCCAACACAGGCTTGTTGACTAGGTACTTCAGGGTAGAGTGGTCAATAAACAACTTAAAATGACCTCACAACAGATAGTGGCGAAACTTCTACAGTGTGTATACCATAGTTAATCCTTCCCTTTCCGCGGTCAAGTAGTTGCGCTCCACACTTGAAAATTTCCTACTCATAAATGTAATAGGGTGTTCAATATCCCTGGCTCTTGGCCATGCTAAGACAACTCCCAACACAATGGCGAGAGGCATCGACATGTACATGGAATTCCTTTGTCTAGTCTAGAAAGATCAATATGGGTGCAATGACCGTCTTCTCCTTAAGAAATTCAAAGCTCTTCTGGTAGTCCGTGTCCTAGAAAAACGAGGCATCCTTCTTCAACAACTTCTCCATGGGCGCAATGATCAATGTGTAGCCTTGAATAAATTTCTAGTAATACCCTGTATGCACCAAAATTGAGTGAAACTATTTTATATTTGCAGGAAATTCCAAGTTAACAGTAAAAACGATCTTTGTGATATCTACGATCAATCCTTGCTGACAAAAAATATGACCTAACAAGATCTTGAATGAGGCATAGAATATACACTTTTTTAGATTGAGCGAGATTTGGTACTTTCGGAAAGTATCCAACATCAAGCATAGGCTCGACACATGCTTCTTCAATAATCCAAATGTATTCCAGTCATCAAAGGATACTTCTAAGAATTTATGAATGTATTATTTGAATGCAGATACTACCATGCACAAGAAGATAGCTGGTGCATTCCTCATACCGAATGGCATGACTGTGTACTGAAAGGATCCCACTCTATCGCAAAGGTTGCCTTGCTTCTTTCTTCTAGCGCGATTCTTATCTGGAGGTATCATGAGAAACCATATGTGAATGAGTAGGCCTCCTACCCACCCACATTGTCCAGTATTTCATCAGAGAATGGGTTCGAGAATGGGTCATATATTCAAGCATCATTCAATTTGCGTAGATCCACATAAATAGTTATTTTTCCCTTGTTTTTCTTATCCTCCGCCACCATAGGGCTTACCCAATATGATTCTTCCATTGGTTCTATGATCCTTGGGGCCACCACTTTCTCCAATTCCTCTTTGACATTCTGCTTGTATTTGGAATTCAACCTATATGGGTGCTACTTCATAGGTCGTGCATCCGTCTTCAAGGTGATCTTCATTACCCCGAGTTCTCCTACAATCCCCTTCATCTCAGAAAATTTCGTAGGAAAGAGCTCCTAATATTCAGTCAATATCTCGGCAACCTTACCCATTATACCATCATCCTAGTAGTCCCTATTAGTAGTCCCCTATGTTACACAAAATTTTGTCATTGTCCCTGCAATCCCCATCCTGCACATTGGAGGCTCATTTATGTGATCAAAATAAAGTGTCATGACTTGCAAATACCAACATTGCATCCCTTGCCATGATGGCAACATTGTTTCTGTTGACCCTTTCCTAAACAGACCACCAAAAAAACCTGTTTTTTCTTCAGCGCTGGTAGCCCGTTATGCCCTCACACCGATGAGGCAGATTAACACTGGCCCCTGCACCAGCTATCACTCTATTTCAGTTAGCCACCCACGCCAATTTTTTTATGGAAATTTTTTTAAAAATAAAGGCAAATTTTCGATCACAACAACCTCATGGATGAGTCATGGGGAGTGGTTCGACTAAACAACCACGGGCTTCCTCCTTTGGCCTCTTGTTTCCACCTTTTGGGGAAACCTCCCAAAGGATAAGGCCTCCTTACCACCATAGTAGGGATCCCAACCTCCTCATTTCCCTCTATAAATATAGCCATCCTCCATTGATGAAGCTAGATGAACTGAATATATTGTAGCAGAAACGCTGGAGAGATTTATATTTAAGATAGAACAGAAGAGTCCCTCATTGAGAGAGCTTAGGCTTGTGCCTTTACCCTATCCAAATTCCCTAACAATCATTGAGACGCGCTTCACCTGAACCTCGCTAAAGGAGGCTATGACTTCAAGGATTGGTTGTAACTCTTTCTTCTATTAATAAATATGTATATCTATTGTCTGGTCCCCATGTCGTGTTGATGTATTTTATTGATGAAACATGCTTATCCCTCCTTGAATTGTTAGTAATTATGAATGAGATTGTTTCTTTTTCTGCTGCTCTTTTTTGTTGATCTTGTGCGGGTATCCAAGTATCACTACGAAAGGATCTTGACTTTCCGAGACAAGAATCGAGAGGCCACAACTACAACAGCCACAATGACATCATTGGACTCTAGGTAGGTCGATCTACCTCGTCTATTTCATTCAGTAATTAGGAACCTACACTTTAGTTTGTCCTTTTGTTACTAGACCCACTCTAGGGCTAGAAATATTGTCTCTGTCCGCAGAGAGGATTTACTTCCATAACAAATTGGCGACTCCACTGGGGATCAGTGTGAGTTTGTCTTTTTGTCCTTGTCAAGTCGCCTTTAGTTGTTTACTTGTTTATCTATATTTTCTAGTCTGCTTGCTTGATTAGAATCCTCTTGTTCAGCTCTAGAGTGTCAAGATTGACCTCTGCTCATTAAATTTCCCATTCTCCCATAGATATCTGGCTTGGCCCGTTTTTGGATTGAACAGTCATTCCGATTGGTGCAAGTTGCTTGTGTTGCACTAGCGCCAACCCCTGTTTGGCGCGGATTACCATCTTACAGTCGCGCCAAATCTTGTAGGGTTTTGTGTAACAACTCTTTTGAGTTTTTCGGTCAGTTTTTCTTTCCTCTAGGTGGTTTTCTAATTTGCAATTGTCCTATTGAAATTTTTTTGACTGTCATAGACTTATTCTTCTTAGGTGTACGCCTGTTTACTTATCAGTGCAGTTTATGGCCTTAGGGTTTCTAAGTGTCTTAGCTCACTGAGCCTTCTGATGGAAAGTTGAGTCTTTTTTATTCTTGTTAGTCACATCTCTTGATCAATTGCCTTTAGTTCTTTTTTATCCTTTGAGCGTTTTCTTTGATTGGATGATCATTTCGGGTTTGATATGACTGTTCTTCTTGCTGCTCCAAGCATAGATCACATTGCTTGTTTGGATCGTTTCTTTGATTGGAAGAGTATGCCATTGGTTTGAGTGCATTTTGTGTCTGTGTTGCTTTCTTTGAATTATTCAGATTATCTCTTTACATTCGCAATCCTTGAACTAGTGCTTGTTTTTTTTTTCATGTAATTAGTGCATTGTGTGCTTCATTTCATTGAAAAATCAAAAAATTACATTCTTTCGTGTTCATGAAAAAGGAAATTTCTTTTGCATAACTAGTAGTTGCGTAAATAGGATTTTTTTTTCATTTTTTTCTTGATTGAATTAGATGCATTAGCGGATTTCTTCGTTTGGTTTCATTTGATTGCTATTGTTTGAAAAATCTCTATCCTTCTCGTAATTAGCATTCATTGAACAAAAAATGGTGTTCATTTGCATATAGTTTGCATTTAAGAAATTTGAGATTGACATTTGGTAGGGCCTTGAATTGGAACATAATTCAAGATCAACTATAAAATCAATTGAATTAACCTAAGGAAACATTGAAACCTAACACAAATATTTTAGTGGTCTAGGCTAGAGACGTGTTCCGGCGTCTTAAAACCTAGTAGCTGTCATTGGCCTGTACGCTTTAGATAGTGCTAGTATGGACTTGTGCTTCCCATACCATCAAGTATATAAAGGGAGAACCCTATATGTTAAAATCCTTTATCCATAGGAAGCCGAGTCTGCCTCCCTGTAACCGTGATACACCGAACACAACATTCGGGGAGACTACCTGCACGTACGGAAAGTCCTTGGTCATTTCTCTTTCATTTGATCACCAAGGTATATATGGCAGTTCACGAAAAATTGGTAGACCCTCTTTCTTAGATTACCAGAGTAGTCATTTTGATCTTTTCGTGACTCTTTAAAAAAAGAAGAGATCATCTAGCACTTGTCCTTTCATGCTCACTTAAAATTGAAAGTGACTAGAGCCATCTGTTTTCTATTTTTCGACTCTTAAAACATGAAACAACAAAGTCCAGTTTCAATGTCATAAAATTAATTACCCACAATTACATGCCCATTAAGAGTTTGTTACTTGGCTTGTTTTTTTTTTTCCTTAGGCCTTGGTCTTGAAGTTTTCTTTTGGCTATCTCTTTTTTTCTTTTCTGTCTTAAAATACAGTCACAGTGGCGGAACCACCAGTTTCGTTGTCTTCTTCATTGCCTCCTAGTGCTAGTTCCTTTCCTGACGTTTCTTATGAAACCCCTCAGTCCATTAGGTCTGCTGAGTTTTCGCAGTCTATTCTCCCGACTATTTTACCTCTCGCTACTCGATCTCCTCCTAAAGAGCCAGTTGAATTCAATTTTCCCCCTCTAGGTGCGTGGTATGGTTTTGGGGACGAGGAAGAATTCCCTCTTACTTTGTGATCACTATTTGTAGCTGCGGCTATACCCCCTAGTCCTAGTCGTCTTTTTAACGATCTTACAACTTCATCAGACATGGATTCTTCGAGTCCTATTGACAGTGAAGGAATTCCTGTTTCCATAGGATAACATCAACTTTTCCCTAAAGATATTCCACATGTTTTTGTTCAATATTCTCCTCAATTGGTGTCACTACCACCCGGTTATCGTACTTTGAGTTATATTATGTCTGGTGTTGCATCCATAGCACAATCTAGTACATCAACTCCCTCTTGAAGTTCGGTCCTCCCTTCGTTGGGACTATCACCTTCAACACTGAGTTCGTCGGTTATTTTTACGTCTATCCCAGTCCGACCTACTGTCTATGTAGCCTTGTCTACGCCAGTTGTTATGACACAATACTCAGAATATTTTCACACTCATAGGTCTATCGTACTTAATCCTACGTGGCCTATCAATCAAGGTTCGAACAGATCACAAGCTCGTGCTCCGGAGACTAAACCTACTAGTGTAGCTACAACTACACCTATGTTTTCTACCTATGCTTCTGATGAGCACATGTTGGATAGTCACCGACGTTATGCTCCTTCTCTGGATTCTCAATCTTCTGCAGCCCCGTCTGCTTCTAGTATGATCTTGACTGGCCATATGATTCCTGGAAGCCTGAATTTTGAATAGTATTTTTTGGATGTTCAACAATAGAACTCTCAGGGTTTTCAGCCACCCCAAGTGCCTGTTAATCCTTCACATCATTATGATGTTGTCAGTGACCCCGCCTATTCGTTTCCTATTGATCCTTATCAGACCGTCACTCATTCAGCACCTTTGCTACAAGGAAAACCCTCAAGCTTACAAGGACAACCTTTGGCTCAACAGGGGAAATCCTTTGGTCCTCAGGGACAACCTTATGGTCCACAAGGGAAACCTTCGGTCCAACAAGGAAAAACCACTGGTCCTTCAAGTCAGTTTCAACGAGAAACTTCGTAGGTTTTGACGGGCCACAGGGACAACCTATTGCACAACAGCAGCAACCATACGTACAATATGGCAAAAATTTTGTGCAACAAGGACACAGAAATGGTGGGGGAAAATTGAACCAAATTTTAGTTGTGTCGGCAGTATGTCACTCTTGAACATGACACTCATCTGCATTCGTGTCAGGTTGGGGACATCTCATTTCGTCATATTTTTCCTCCATGGGTTTGGGTAATCTGTTTTGACCTCTCATCTGCTCTTTGCCATGTCACCATGACCTCTGATCCCTTGATGTCAAATACTGCCAAATCCAGAGTCGTGTCACTGATATGTTCAAGAGAATTTTTCCTCTACAGTTTACAACCTCCCTCTGATTCTTTGTTGGTCCTGATTCACTATCATTATGTTCCTCTATCTTGTGTCAATGATGTGGGATACATTATAGCCCTCCTTTGACCAGGTCACTTCTTGTCGACCTCAGCTCATTATCCAGGAAGTTGGTCTAGAGACTCCCTACCGGTACCTTGGGGCCTGCATGCCTCAATGGCAAGTTATTTTCATTCGACGATAGGTCCACATCATTGGCCTTCAAACGAGTGATTCTGCGGGTGTTCGATGCCAGCTCATTGTTCACATTCCATGGATTGTACCTGTTGTACCTTGATATCCATTGTCATTATTGGTGGTTTCTCGCGCACTTGTTAACAACTTTCATCATTGGCGGGTAATCAAGTGACTTTCCTGCATGTTCAACTTCAGCTGACATATTCACATGCTTGAATTTGTACTTGTTCGGGTCGAGATGGAGTGCAAGACCTTGGGTTTTTTCTGATAAGATCCAGGCTATGGGATATTATGATTTATCATGACTTTATTACATGACTCTTTTGATTGGATGGCTGCAACCATACCTGAGTCTATTTGTTGATCCTTGCAGCTAGATGGCTACGT
The DNA here is from genome assembly GCA_034641835.2 of Pinus albicaulis. Taxonomy (NCBI): domain Eukaryota; kingdom Viridiplantae; phylum Streptophyta; class Pinopsida; order Pinales; family Pinaceae; genus Pinus; species Pinus albicaulis. The sequence goes on along the minus strand of CM076578.1, from coordinate 1,777,878,339 downwards.
CCATACCTCGAATCTCCGTTTATATGTACTCTATTATGGATGGTTGCGCCCATACCACATGTTCATGTCTCAGAGATATTAGTTATATTTTTCATTGCAGGTCTTTCGACGACGGTGTTTGGTTCAAACACATTCTCATAAAGCATTTCACCCCTTCCTCTCTCTCAAACCTCATGCTTTAGGGGGCATTTGTTACACAAAATTTTGTCACTATCTCTGCAATCCCCATCCCACACATTGGAGGCTCATTTATGTGATCAAAATAAAGTGTCATGCCTTGCAAATACCATCATTGCATTCCTTTCCATGAGGACAACATTCTTTCTGTTGACCATTTCCTGAACAAACCACTAAAAACACCTGTTTTTTCCTTGGCGTTGGTAGCTCGTTATTCCCTCGTGCCGATGAGGCAAATTAACATTGGCCCCCACGCCAGCTGGCACTATGTTTGAGTTAGCCACCCGCGCCAATCTGTTTATGGAATTTTTTTTAAAAATAGAGGCGAATTTTCGATCATTGGCAACCTCGTGGATGAGTCATGGGGAGTGGTTTGACTGAATAAACATGGCCTTCCTCCTTTGGCCTCTTGTTTCCACATTTTAGGGAAACCTACCAAAGGATAAGGCCTCCTTACCACCATATTAGGGATCCCAACCTCCTCCTTTCCCTCTATAAATATAGCCATCCTCTATTGATGAAGCTAGTTGAAATGAAGATATTGTAGTAGAAACGCTTGAGAGATTTCTATTCAAGATAGAACAGAAGAGTCCCTCATTGAGAGAGCTTAGGCTTGTGCCTTTACCCTATCTGAATTCCCTGACAATAATTGATATGTGCTTCATATGAACCCCGCTGAAGGAGGCTGCGACGTCAAGGCTTGGTTGTAACTCTTTCTTCTATTAATAAATATGTATAACTATTGTCCGGTTCCCATGTCATGTTGATGTATTTTATTGATGCAACATGCTTAGCCCTCCTTGACTGGTTAGTAATTATGAATGATATTTTTTCTTCATCCTCTTCTCTTGTTTGTTGATCTTGTGAAGGTATCCAAGTATCACTGCGAAAGGATCGTGACTTACTGAGACAGGAATCGAGAGGCCACTACTATAACAGCCACAATGACAACATTGGACTCCAGGTAGGTCGATCTACCTTGTCTATTTCATTCAGTAATTAGTAACCTACACTTTAGTTTGTCCTTTTGTTACTAGACCCACTCTAGGGCTAGAAGGATCATCTTTATCCGTAGAGAGGATTTACTTCCATAAAACCCTATCTTTGCTAATTTTGGCTATTCCTATAAGCCAATATTGACTTGCCGAATCTTCAGAAGCTTAGTTACATCTAGTGATTCAACTGTAGGCCCAAAAATTGTGTGTTGTCCTTCATACTCAGGGATCATAATGTTCCTTGGGTCTTCTTCGTTATCTTCAATCGAAATTTTTTGACATTAAACGATGTCCTTCATCTGTACATTGCATGCTGGTGAGGCACGTTCAACTGACAGTTTTGTGGTGTCAAATATGACTCCATGAATATCCTACAGTGCCTCATCAAGGAATTCGAACCCACTTTAAAAAATAAAGGTCAAGATAAAACTTTATGTTAGTGCAGTCCATTCAGTGGTTCCTTGTCGCAGTTCAGTTTCGAGCTACCAGTCTATAGGCACCTTCCCCAAAGTGTGGATGAATATATGCACCCATTTTTTTCTTCGGTTCCTCGCCCAAAGCTTCATTCCATCTAGCCAGATTTTTGTGGGGATCAACTTCTCCAGAATAGGTCTCTCCCATTTTGGTATTTGGATACTCAAATCGCAGATGCATCATGCGGGTGCATTCTTCCCAGTTAGCAAAGTTACCTTTGTGCGTCTCCCACCAACGAGTTGGGGTCGAGGGCAGAACTACATCAAGTGCATGGAACCACTGTGCTTCTGGAACAACTTTTTCAAGTTCTTATAAAAATAGATTAACATTATTGAGACCATCATAATATTGCAAATATCTTACCTCTGAGGATATGCACCGAAGATATTTTTTCACCCAATTGCAGCGCAATGTAGAGAATTCATGCAACCGGTTATGCCAGTTCTCCAGATCCTCATCTAAATATGAAAATCAGGAGCTATCCTTCTCCCAATTAAGTTTTCCATCTACTATCAGGTTGATCTAGTCTTCATCCCGTGCAGCCAACTGATAGATATAATCGACATAATCATCTGCGCGCACCGACTTTGTATATATTTCTCCTTCTGCAGGGTCTAGGGGGAACACAACCCTGATTCCCTTTACTTTAAAACACCATACTTATGTGCTTGAGGTTGATGATGCTACCCATATTGATAACCCAATCCAAACCCAATAGCGCAAGATAGGGGTCGGTATCATCAACAATACGGATAACTTCAAAGTCTATGAGTATCCTTACTCCTTCAATATCCACTACTACTTGCGAGATCCTTCATAATGGGATAATATTTTTCTGATTTTCCATGCGCAGTTGAATAGTGGACCACTCCAACTTAGGTTCTCCCATTCATTGCCACATTCGCTTTGGTATGACATTCACATCAGATCCTAGATCCAGAATGACCTGAGCCATCTCATATGCACCAATCTGAGCAGTCAAGCGCATTTCCCATCCATTTATTATTTTATTCTTACAAATCTTATTAACAACCTTCTACTCTACCTGGGGTTGTTCTTTCTTTGCGTAATTTACTATTAACGCTTGGAGGTTCTTGACTGCCTTCTTATTGTGCAACAATTTGATACAAGCTTGTAGGAAGGGCTTTATCTCTTCATCTCCTTCGACCACGTCCATAGGCTTTCTTGATGCTTTAGACATTGAGGCACCCACCTCTGCGGAATCATTTTTCGCTTCTACAAAATTTTCCTTTTCTCTCTGTAAGTTGAATCATTCCTTCTTTTCAGGTGATTTTTGGATCCAGATATCAGTATCAGGCTTTGTCCCTTTGTCTTAATTAATGGTTGTACCACTCCTAGTAACTATATTCACACTCGGTTCTTCTTCGTGTAGCTCAACTCTTACCGTATGAATATTTTGAGTGGGAGTTCGTGGTTTCTTTTCTTGCATTTTTGCAGTCAAGACAGGGAAATATTCAATAAGATGATCAAATTGTCTAAAATACCTGCAATATTGTTGTGTTGGGTTCAAACATTAGCTCGCATAATGACCTACATTTCCATAATTATAGTAGATGAGATGCCCCCTTCCTCCACCAACTCCTCCTGCTCTTTCTCATCCTCTAATTTGGAATCCACCACACCTAGATGGGGATGCAAGTGAGGTTGGCTATGCATGCATCCTATATAGATAAGCTTGGTCAATCATCAAATCAAAGGTGCGACAATGTTGCTCGTCATGTCCCACCGATGAGAAAAATTTTCAGAAAGGTTGCTTAAGCTCAAGGATACATTGACCAATCCTCAAGTAGAAGTATGTCGTGTGCATACCCATTGCTTGAAAAATCACACACCATAACAAAGGAGTTCCACTTGGTCCTTTCGCACTCTTCAGCGAGCTTGGTCCTCTGACTGGTAGATAGTCATTGAATACGGGGAAATGAACCTTGTGATGCTCGGTAACTTTACAACATATACACCATACATTTGCACATACCTCATTTCCTTTATGTTTGCGTAGAATGTGTATTTCTAAGTGCATTACCTCTAACTGGCTTTGGATCTGCTCGGCCCTGATTTGCACAGTTGGTACCAGAGAAGATTCTAGATTCATTACAATTTCTACAGCTTTAGCCTATGTTGTAATCTTTTGTTGACTCAAGGGATGGCGCAGATGCGGCAGTAGCATGGAAATGAACCACTCTTTGTGCTGCATATCATCAATAGTAAATCCTCCATCTCTGATGGTGCACTTCAGCCATTGATATTCCTCCCACATAGATTTTTTTAATTCTTGGCGAATCTCCTTCAACTTAGTTATGCATTGAGCATACGATTTCAGCTTTTTGAACAATTCCTTCAATGTGGCCTTCAAATTATCAATTGTTGCATTAGGATTTGTCACCACATACCTTATGTACTGATCCAATGCGTGGTCTTGAAAATCAGTAGCCAAATGTGCTTTCTTAACATCCTCATTATTAATTTGTTGTGTTGTCCAAATAACGTCTGTAACAAACCAGAATTGGTCTACATCCTTATTCCAAATACCACGAAAATTAGGTAACTTCATGGAAGCATCCATATCAGTGTCTAGTGGTGGGGGTGGAGGTGGATTGGATGACTTTTTAGAATGAGATGAGTTGGGAGTGGATTGGACGGGATCTGAACTATGGCCAATGACCCAAAAATAGCATGATCTTGCAATTCCTCTTCTTAAGAGTGCGCAAATTCACAAGATCTATTGATTTCAGACTCCTTGTCACTGTAAAGTTTACCTTTGAGAGGGCTATAGACAAAACCTTCTTCTAGATCTACTCTGTAAGTTCTTCCACTATGTGTAGTCAGACCTCTATGGGACATTCACTCAATATGGCTGCACATAGTACCTTGTTCACACAATAGAATTTTAATCCACAGTTTTAGAGAGCACAAGAACTTACCTCTAGGTCCCTTGAAAAATCTCCTTTTGGCTTCAGAATACAATACAAATTGATCAATAGCGAATTTAATCACAAATCTTCCGAGAACATTATCGATCCAGTGATCTACCACGTGGGTGATCTTATTGTTTTATTTCTCCAATTGACGTACCAACTTTGGGGTCCACTTAGTGATTGTGTCGTCCTTTGTACAGGTTTGGAATTCAACAATATGAGACAACCACTTGTGCAACTCGGTCACAAATAAATCAAAGAAAATTTCGTGGACCTATGTGTCGATTTACCTTTGTGCCTAGTCTTCAATAGAAAATTTAGAGCTTATTTTTTCTTGGATCACAAATTCATGTATTTTCTTGTCAAGCCAATCTTGCAGTTCCTTATTTGTTGGGTGCCACATAAAATCTCCTTCAAAATCATCCTGGTCTCGATAACGGAACCGTTTTTTGGCTTAAGGGGTCCTGACCCAGGTTTAGAGTATTTGTGCAACCAAAAAAACCCTCCGACTACTGGCCCTTTCGGCAGTGGTCTACTTGCGTAGACCAAAGTTTCACCCGAAGCAGTATGGGGGGATGCTGGAACCAGGTTTCCACACCTTAAGGGAGCTTTTGATGTGGTAGATCTAATGATAATGACTGAAGATAATATAACAGACATGTGCATGCACATTCAATGGTAACGATATCTAACCCTTTCACATACTATCACTGAATACTTCGATATATTTCAAGCGCAGTAGTTAATTTTACTTCATTAAGATCTAAATATTTAACATAGACTAGTATTCATGCACAGATGCAATTAACCCATTCACTAAAGTAAATACGCAATAATAGAAAAGATCCAGATTTACAATAGATAACAGATAATCTAAGATAGTATATCACATAACAGTCTGAGTTCGCCAAAAATGCCTTATTTATTAAGAGATTTGTAGTTCCATGCAATCTATCTTTATGCACACACAACAACAGAGTCCACACACAACTCAATACTAAGGTCTCCGTGCACACACCTAGTAGAAGCCTTTCTACCCAAACTAATAAAGACACATAACAAAAATTGATCAAGATTTTCTATTATATTATCCTTCTTTACTCGACTCTTATATATTTATATTATAAAAAACATGCACATACCATGGTCTCAAACCATGGTTTGAGACTCATGGTTTTCGCTTTAACCATCTACAATAATTAAGGGACTTTGACCTGCCCCAAAGCCCCTTTGACCATCTGTGCGCAACATTTACAAAAAAACTTAAACAAAATTAAACCAAAAAGTACCCCAGGGGACCTTGCTCCAACAATCCTTTTGGTATTTTAGAAATTAGTTTAGTTAATATTTTGTACAATGTGTTATAGAGAGAAATAGGTCTAAACCTAAAAAAAGAGGAGCATACATCCCCCTTGTTAGGAATCTGTAATTTTAGCAGATTGGTGAGACTAAAACTACAGAAACAACACTTGAACCACTTTGGGTTTCTAGGATCTAGCCCTCCTGAATCCAGAGAGGGATCTCTCTATAAGTGCAAAGATTGATTTATCTCTAAGGCTTTTTGGATATGATATTAGGCTATTTATTAAGAGCAAGGGTCTTTGTTTGTTTTTGGATGGTTGAGCATGATTATTAGTTGAGTGGAAAGTCCTAAAATGAAAGAGTTTCAAAGGTGTGAAGTTGCAAGAAATCAGAACAAGCTTTGGCTGATAATATAGATATAACGCTGGTTTTTAGTCCATTGGGCTATGGAGTCATAAGAGGGCTTTAATTGTGCAACAATTTCAAGAGTGGTCCAAGGGGCAAGTCATCTATATCACAAGATCTTTGAGATTAAATGATGGAATGGAAACAATAAAAGTGTTGAAGGGGTGGAAACATACAATAATTTCAACTAGGATTTATCAGTCTGTCCAAACAAGAAAATCCTTTTAAGTAACTGTTTAAAACTGGCCAAAGGACAGGGCTAACCATAGACTTCTTTGGGAAAGTTTGTATTAAAGCTGACTCAACAGACAAACAATCCAGTAATCCGCATAATTACTTTCAGAAGGGATGAAAACAGATAATAAAAACAATGTGTAGCCTAAGAACAGATAAGATACTTTTAAATCTAAACTTCTTTCAGCATACTCTTAGGGAAACTTTCAGAACAACCTTTGAAGAAAGAACTAGAAGACAGGGAAAACCATAAACTTTTCTAGTCTAACTCTACTTAGCAGACAAGGAAAATAACATTCAAGAACTTCCTTTCAAGCTTTGCACATCAAGACAGGGGAAAACCAACATTCCTTGATAATGTTTACACTTAACTTAAGTCATTCTTAAACACACAATTTGGAGGAAAACATAGAGATAAAGCTTATCAGTGAGAGAAAGGTACTTCTAGATAGTAAATCCTAACTCTATGCTTGTTATTCTTTATCAGAGAAAAATGAACAAAATGGCATACACGAAAGGAAAACAATAACACAGAAAGAAGCACTTCACCAGTGATATAGACCAGGATCCCAAGAATCAACTTGTATATTGATGTCAATCCAGTTACATTCTTCAAGTCCAATGTTTCAGTTCAACAATCATCTTCTCTTCTCAGCCTAACTTATTTGATCACAAACAGAGCTTCAAGAGCCTCTGAACACTATTTACATGTATAAAGTTTCGAGCACAAGTATATCTCAAAGTTCAGCAACCACCCTTTACAATGTGCTCCTCAAGAAGATTTTATAGGAAAATGAGGAGGTCGAAATATTTCTAGGTTTCAAAATATCATAAATTCTACAGTTAATGCAATTCTCTACCTTGAAAACCATGCTAGGCGTAAGGCAGGAATACATTCGATCTATATCTCTATGTCATAACTCTGTTCTGCTTTCAAGGCTTAGTGGATTAAAAGATTTGACTTTTAAGGCTTCTTCTTATCCTTGTAATAACTCTGCTGCTAGTTGTAATAAGTTCTTTGATCTAAAATAACTGTTCAGGTGCTTTGAGGCAAATGTCTTCTGTTCTGGTAATAACTCCGCCTCTTTTGAGTGCTTTAAGGCTACAGGCATATTTCTGGTAGCTGTAGAGGATTCAATTAGCCTCTGATGTGGCGGTGGAGGCTTTCTCGGACTGATAGATATTTTTTATTTTCTTTAAACACTGTTAATTTTTATTTAACTCTGTGTGCTAGGCATAATTAGGCCTAATTCTCTATCTTCTGTTTTTTAACCATGTTTAATTTAGTGGATTAGGCTTTTGATTGTCAAGCTTAGCCGTAATCCATTAAAACTGTGAAAACAATCTTCAATCTGCAGTTCTGTTGTGGTTAGGTCTTCAATACTGATACTCTTTGTTTTAATTATGATTAGCTATGTCTTGTTGATGTGTAGGTGTGACAGGGGCTCTATAGAACTGCCAGCGTTCATGAGACACCGAAAAACGTGGTGTTTCAACCCTGTGGAACAATATCTTTGATAAACAAAAGTCTGGAGGATCATCATCCTCAGCTTTTATTTTCTTTTAAAATCATATGAAAAACCTTTAGAACCTGAAAAATACACAAAACAATTAAGAAATCATGTGTATTGGGTAAAACTACTTTGGAATTTTAGGTTGGGAGCGCAGCCATTGGATGAAAGCATCCAACGGTGGAGATTTTCTTGTAGGGGTAAAAGGGAGGCGATTGAATAAAATGGTGAGGAGATTAAGTCAGGATCGTCGATCTGCAGAGATCAACAGTCGAGAGTGATCCAAGTTCATATAATTAAAAAGGGCCACTTTAACACAAAATGGAAGAAAAACAAAGGAAATAGGTGAAAAATCCCTTTGGCGGAGGAAATATGTTGAAAGGAAATTTGGGGTTTCCTGGATGATCCTGGGTTGTCGGGATAGATCGGCCCAAGGAGATCAACGGTGGAGATTACTCATTGAAGGCCCTTGGAGGTAGGCGGAGGGCGATAATGTAATGGCCAGATTGAATCTGAGCTGTTGATCTACAGAGATCAACGACGGGGAGCGAACGCAATGAAACACCATATAAAAGGGGAAAACGGTTTCAGCTTGAGAAACTAGCGATATCGCGCAACGAAAAGGTGGAGGAGCGGTTTTAGCTTTTTGAACGCGATATGCATCAGAGGGCGACAGGTGGCATTTCAAAACTACCCATATCGCGTGATTTTTTAGAATTAACTTCTGGGCATAAATTTACGTGAAAATGTGCGTCAGCCGTTAGATCTGGGGTCTTAGATCCGACGGTCGTGGAAAGTGTGCGATAACGGATAGATGCACAGGTGATAACAAGTGGGGGTAGGGAAAAGTGGTTTTAATCTAAGCCATCAGATCAAAAAATGAACGGCAGAGATCGAATCTTGGAAGGGGTAGGACCCAAAAGAGTTGGGCCTGTCGAGGTAAATATGGGCCATCGGATTTTCACGCGTGGACGACTTAGATGGAATCAGAGATCTGCGATCGGCAGGGGCAAAACAGAATGGGCGTCGATGCGATTGATTTTGGGTCGTTGATCTGAGGATCAGATCGATGGTGGAGGATGAATCAGAGGTCAAAAGGCGGAGGATTAAGGGGCAGAGTTCTGATCAATCTGGACTGCCAGTTCTTGTGGATTCGATAGTCTAGATTAAATCGCAATATTGTAATCGGAGGTGGTGAGGAATGGCACAAATGAAAAATTTCTGATGCGATTGGATGTGGACCATCAATTTGTGGATCAGATCGACGACAGAGAATGAATCGGAAGACCGCCAATTGGAGGTAGCGAATAAAATAATAAACTGCACCAATGGAAATCTCCAATGCAATATAGCGCTGGCCATTCGATCATTTCAGATCAACAGTGGATATTGTTTTAAATCATGAACCGGAGGAACCCTTTATAACATAAGAAAATTGAGATTTTTATCAAATACAAAGGGTTTTTTCTTTGGGGAAGGATTCATTCATGTGCTAGCGCCCGATTGCGGGGTTTTTTGGTTATATGAACAAGAGAAAGGGACCAGGTTTATATGCATAAGAGGGCCAACTGAAATCGGGACGAAGGAGTGAGCTTTTTAAAAATGTGCCTGATCAAAACTCCGATGCGAGACTTTAATTATCGTTGATCGTTTTCTAAGATCAACGGTTCTTCTCCTTTCAAAACAATGAAAAAGCGGGTTTCCTTTTTAACATAGAAAAATGGGTTTTATGATGTTTACAAAGGAAACTAGCATCGGGGATGGGTTCTTTTATGTGTCTAGCACTTAATTGCGGGGCTGCTGGTTTATATGGAAAGCAAAGGCCTGGGGCTTATATACAGAAAGGGCCAATCGGCATCGAGACTTTGGAGTGGGATTTTCCATCTACCCATTAGAAAATATCCAATGCGAGATCCTTTTGATCATCAATCGATGTTAAATCAATGGTCCTTACCACTCAAAACATTTAACCGGCGAGTTTAGAATAAAACTTAGGAAAGTGAGTTTTGATGAATTTACAAAGGTGTTAAGTGCCCGATTGTGGGCTCTGAGGTTATATGAAGCGGCAAAGGGATTGGGGCTTACATATAAGAAGGCTAATCGGATCAGAGGTTTTACAAAGCCAAAAGACTTGCGCGCATCAATTCTTTTCGATGTGATAAGTGCCTGATGGGTTTTAGTGCCTGGTTCTAGGGCATGGGCATATGTGGGGAAGTGGTTTATGATTTAGCCCAAAGGGCTTAGGCTTGTAATACACAAGGCTCATATTTATGATTTTTCAAGGATTTTCAAGGCATTTTGAGGATTTCGGATAAGGTAAAAAAGGAATTTTCAACCTTATAAAAGGGATTTTAATGAAGGAAGAAGAGAAAAGAGGGAAAACAGAGGAATTTGATGGGAAAAAAGGGATAAAAAGGAGGTTAATTTTTAGTGAAAGGAGGGGAAAAATGAGGGGAAAATGGGGTTTTTGCAGCAGTATTTTCTTCATGAAAACAACAGATTTTCAGAATTTTGAAAGAGAAACAGTAGTGAAGATTAACTCAAGGATAAGATATCTTCACAAGACTTCAAGAACTAACAATTTGGAAATAAAATTGTTTCTTGAAGGCTTCAAAAAATGATTTAGCCACCATTTGATATGAAAATTTTTACAGGTGGCTAACAGTGGCTCCACATGGGGATGGTGCCTTCTTGAAGGCATCAAGAACTTCATACTTGTATTCTCTGGGGGGCTGATCAATGCCTCATGCATTGGGTTGCAACTTTCTTTACTTAGAGGATCTTCTTCTATTCTAAAAATGTTAGCAGCCATGAAAAACAATGGATATCTATCAAACAAGCTTTCTACCTACCCAATCCTACTAATCTAACATTTTTTCTTCTTTTAGAGTGCACTTGGATTGGAAAACTCTTTTTACAAACATTTTATTCTTTTGAAAGAAAAAACTAATCTAAGTCTACTTCTTATTTCTCCATGAACTTAGATTAAATTGTTGAGTTCATAAGCTTCTCTACCTAACTACTATCTGTTAGGATTAAACTGTCTAACATATTTTTATTCACTAATTTCTAAAACAGAAATTTAAAAGCATATAAGTCAGGATTGAACAGTCCAACTTGTTGCTGATCTATGGCATAAAAACAAGTTGCACATAGATTATTATTTGCAGAAAATTAAATCAAAATGGTGAAGGCTTAAGATCTAAAAGTTCAAGATCATCCTTCTTTTTCTTCAGCTCTATTTTTTACTTTGTTTGAGTTGTCTTAGTTTTCTTTCTGGTTCAGGTTTTGGGCATATTAGAACCAGTTTACTTCTATCTTTGACTCAAGATTTAAATAGATTGGATTCATTATTTCTTTTTGAATCTTAGGTTTAGATTTTGAGCTTGTTTGAACCTTTACTTATCTATCCTAATCTTCCTAACTGATAAGCCAAGATTAAGCTATTTGGAAAATCTAATTCACTAACCTATCAGCAATAAATTTAAAACTAATTAGTCATGATTAGGCTGTATGACTAACTAGGAGTGTGTTTCTTAGGAGTGGCATTTGAGCTTGCATAGAAGTCAGGATTGAACAGTCTAACTTGTTGCTGATATATGGAATAAAAACAAGCTGCACATAGATTATTATTTGCAGAAAATTAAATCAAAATGGTGAAGGCTTAAGATCTGAAAGTTCAAGATCATCCTTCTTTTTCTTCAGCTCTGTTTTTTACTTTGTTTGAGTTGTCTTAGTTTTCTTTCTAGTTTAGGTTTTGGGCATATTAGAACCAGTTTAAATCTATCTTTGACTCAAGATTTAAATAGATTGGAGTCATTCTTTCTTTTTGAATCTTAGGTTAAGATTTTGAGCTTGTTTGAACCTTTACTTATCTATCCTAATCTTCCTAACTGATAAGCCAAGATTAAGCTGTTTGGAAAATCTAATTCACTAACCTATCAGCAATAAATTTAAAACTAATTAGTCATGATTAGGTTGTATGACTAACTAGGAGTGTGTTTCTTTTGCCTTCAAAAAGTTGGCATTTATGACAGGCAATTATCATCTTGTGTATATCTAGAAAGACGGTGGGCCAATAGTAACCAGCTCTAAGGATTTTGTTAGCTGTAGTCTTCCAGTAGAGGTGGCCTTCACATTCTCCTTCATGGAACTCATGCTTAACCTTCTCTGCATCATTCTCAGGCAAACATTTAAGCAACAACCCACTTGTATTTTTCCAATAAAGACATTTATCGACAATGCAATAGTTTACAGCTTTTAACTTTAAAAACCTTGCCTTTGTTTTTGATAAACCAGGAGGTGTATTCAGATTGAGAAAAAAGTATATAATATTAGAATACCAAGAGGAATTCATAAAATGGTCTTCAATAATGGGGGTTGACAATTCCTCTTGGTCATCTAAAGCATTTATCATATTTATATCAAGAACTTCAAAATTTGATTCAACCATTAATCTAGCTAGTCCTTGGCCTTTGATGAGTTTAGTGGGCTTGATATCTAAATCATATTCAAGTATCATAGCTATCCACTTACCTCTCTTACCATCTGGGTCTTGTGTTAGAATGTCTTTCACAACTGAATTTGGGACAAAGGCAATGATGTGGGAGTGCAAAATGTAAAATCTGAAGTCTTTTAAAGCTTTGACTAAGGCAAAGGCTTGTTTCTCCATAATGTTGTACTTTAGAGGAGCATCTCTCAATGCCTTGCTAAAGAATGCAATAGGCTACTCTTGTCCCTGTGGATTTTTCTGCAATAGGAAAACAGTTATTGTATGTTCTCATGCAAATGAAAAAATGCAAAAATCTTTTGAAAAGTCAGGACTTATTAGAACTGGTGTTTTGGTTAATGCTTGTTTTACCAGTTCAAAAGATTTCTTTGCTTCTAAGGTCCACTTAACCCTTTGTTCCTTTTTCATAATGTTTTTAATGTTTCTAAGGAGCTCAGCTAAGTTGGGTATGAACCTTCTCGAGAAATTGATATTTCCAATGAAAGATTGAAGTTCCTTGATGTTTCTAGGATGAGTGATTTGCAATATAGCCTCAATCCTCTTTGGGTCTATCTTTATCCCCTCTTCTGATATGATGTGTCCAAGAAGTTTAACTTCTTGGAGACCAAATAGGGTTTTCTTTGGATTTAAAGATATCCCAAACCTTCTGTATTTCTCGAATACTTTTCTCAAGTGTTCTAAGTGCTCTTCATCTGTTTTGGAAAAAACAGTGACATCATCAAGGTAAATGATGATGAAGTAGCCTAATTCTTCTGAGAATGAAATTTACATGGCTCTCTGAAAAGTAGCACCAACATTCATTAAACCAAAGGGCATTTTCACATACATGAAAGTGCCCCAAGGTGTAGTAAAAGCTGCCTTTAATTGATCATAAGGATGAACTAAAATCTGATTGTATCCTGAGTAGCCATCTAGCAAAGAAATTCTTTTAGAACCAACTACCCTTTGTAATATATGACCCATCTTGGGTAAATGGTATTTGTCCTTCAATGAAGCTTTGTTTAAGTCTCTAAAGTCGATACAAAGCCTTATTTCTCCTGTCTTTTTCCTAACTGACACTAAATTAGACACCCACTTTGAATATCTAATAGGGACAATAATACCAGCTTCATACATTTTCTTGATTTCCTTCTCAACCAAAGGTAACTGGACAGGGTTTATTCTGAGCAGCTTTTTTTTAAATGGCTTTTGGTTTTCCTTGAGAGGTATCTTGTGCTGAATTATTTCAGTGTCATAGGATTTCAAATCCTCATAACTCCATGCAAAAACATCAGAAAATTCTTTAAACAATTCTATGTATTTCAGTTTGATGTGAGCTGGTAAAGTTTTAGACAGTTTGATCATCTTTGGTTTTAGTTCAGTGCCTATATTACACTCTTCAACCTCAGTTTCAATAGGCTCCGGTTTTGGTTTCTTGGCCACATCATTGAAATCAAAGAAGTCTTCTAAAGGGACCAATCCCTTTGGCAAACTTTGATTGTTAGACTGCAGAGTTTCTAAATCTTCTTTTTCTAATTCTGCAATACCTTCTGCTATATTTTCAAGTTTTTTAGATAGTATATTTATGTCAACAATTTTTGGAGAATTTTCCTCTTCATTAAGTAGATTTTCTTCACTAGGACAATCATCCTCATAATCTGAATCTGAACTTGGTAGTTCAAATTCATTTCTGGACTACAGGAAGTCTTCTATTTGTTTGTCTCCATCAAACACTTGCTAATATTTCTCATTATCAGGGACAGCTGGTCTGAATTTAATTTGGGTTGTGCATTGTTTGGTTTCAAATGGTGTTAAACATGTTCTAGCAGTAAAAGATAAACTGTGTGCAAGGATATTCTTTTCTCTTGGGACAAAAATAAGTTGGGACTCCTCAAAAGTTTTCAATAAATCCATGACATCGTTCCTATAGGCTCTAAGTCTGGGGTGTTTGGCGTTGTATTCCCCATTTACTTGCCTAATGATTAACTCTGAATCCCCATGCACTTTAATTCTCTTGGCTCCTAACTTTTTCAACAAATATAAGCCTAAAAGAATGGATTCATATTCCGCTATGTTATTCGAACACTGAAAGTTTAATCTAAAGGAATGACCTTCTATGTGATTATTTTCAGTGTTACTTATCCAGACCCCTGCACCAGCGTTACTCCTAGTGCAAGACCCGTCAAAGTTCATACTCCACAGAGGACTAGTTTCAGGTTCAACAGTTTGTTTATTATCCTCTTCAACTAGTGTGCTTTCGGATTGTTCTTGAATATCAGCACTCTGTTGAATCTATTTTAACTCCTCAGGTTTTTCATGTGTTGAGGACTGCTTTCTTGACTCTCAAGATTTGAAAGCAAAGGACGAATGATTTGTAGTTCTAGACCTGTGTTTTGTTTGTTGTAGTTTTCAGGTTTAGCAAACTGTTTTGGCATTTCTGTGTTGTCTTCCTCCTCCTCTCTATCTGCCATTAATTCAGTTAAGGTCACTTTTTCACTGAATGTTTCATCATTGAAAATGATGAATGAGTCAAGGCATGTATTTGCAGAATAAAGGGGAGATTTTTGCGGTTTCTCTTGGCTAGTAACCATGTATTTCATATGAGAGTCCCTGTAAAGTCTTCTTGTTTTATTAAAAACAGGGATAGTCGCGTATGTCATATCCATCTACATAGTTCCTTGTAACTTAGCTCCCCAAGATCTTGATAACAGCATACCATATTTTGGGGGTACATCAGCCACTACAATATCCATGAATAAACACTTGGCTGGAATCTGTGCTAAGTTTACACAAAGGTCTTTTATTAAACCTAAACATTTCACTCTGCTTGAGTCAAAGGAGTAAAGATCTTTGTATGGCCTGGTGATTTCAAGGCCTAAGCTTTCCATTACAGCTTTGGGCATTAAATTATGAGAGGCCCCTAAATGATGCATAGCATTGTGTAGAATCTTGTCATGAATCTTTAAACTAACATAAAAAGGAGGAATCGGTCCTTCTTGATATCTACCCTTAATCTTAGGACCAAATATGAGCTCTGGTTGGTCATCATTAAGATTAACAGTATCATTATTCTCTTCTATGTTAAAAGCCTTCAAAATTTGGGATCTGTACACATTTTGGGTGGCTAACTCGGTGAGGGGAACATAGATCTTTATCTTGGCAATTTCCTGCTTCAAACTGAAACATAGCTGACTTCTTAAAAGGTTTGTTTCAGCTTTGTTAACCACCATTTTATCAGCAAGACCAGCTTGCTGATTTTCTCTATCTACATGGGCTAGAATTGTTTTAACAGGAGTAATAGCTGATGTGCTAAAACTACTGAGATCTGCACTCTATTTTTCATTAATTTGAGTTCTCTTTTCTTTGTTTTTATCAAAATTTACAGCTACCGTTTTATCTTTTTGTTTTACAATTTTGGGTTTATTAACAATGTTGTTTTGTGCAGATTTTTCAGAGGTTTTAGTTTTGGGAGTTTCTTGATTGATTTTACTCCTAAGGTCATATTCCTTTGTGGTTTCTATGATGACATTTTCCATTTCTTGACAATAAGATTCATCTTCTGCTCTTTTGTCATCATAAGGTGTGTATAGACCTTGTTTTCTATTGTAATGAACTTCAAAATCATCATTATCTACTCCCAACATGTTTATATCATCCTCCTATGTTTGTTCACTTGTTTCTTCAACCTCACTCACATATTTTTGATGAAAAGGAGGAGTAATCTGTTGATCATCCTCCCTTGGTCTGTTTTGAGGCTAGTTTCTCTTAAAATTCTAATTTTGGTTTTGATTTCTGTTTTGGAGAGCTGATTGGTTTTGACTAGCTTGTGCTCTCTTAATTATGCTCATCTCTTTCATCATCTCCTCTATCATTCTTTCCATATTTGAGCTAGATGTGGAAGGTGTAGATTCCTCTCTAAAGGACACTTTCTTCTCATTCTTCATTCTTGCTCTTTTCTCCATTAAATTAACTTCCACAGCGAGAGCTCTCTTTTGCATATCCTCAAGATTCAAAGGATCTCTTGCTCTCAGCTGATAGACCATTTCAGGATCAAATCCTTCAGGAAAATTGTTCAAAACTGAGCCTTGTGGAGTTTTTGAGTCTAGGGTAAGGGCATTATAAACACTGTTAAACCTAGTGCAATAAGTTTGTACACTTTCCCAAGTGTTTCTTTGGATATTCTTGTAATCAGAAATTATTTGAAGAGGGTTCTTTCTGACTTCCCATTTATTTAAGAATGACTGATGGAAGGCTTGGAGATCATTAATGCTATGAGGGGTTAAGCCTTTAAACCATTTTCTTGCTTCTCCCCCTAAACTTTGAGCAAATAGTCTAAGTTTGACAGTTTCATCATCAATTTCATTTCTGTCAAAGTATTCATTCATCTTGTCCATATGTTTTGAAGCAGTAGTAGCACCACTGGCATCATACAAAGGTATCTTGGACTGGTCGTCTTGTGGAAGATTGACTAGAGGTAAAGGAAGGACTAGGGGAGCATACCATGTTGCCATGATAGGAGGTTGTGGAAAAATTGGGGGGTTTACAAGTGGTGGGTTGACAAGATGGAAAGTGGGCTGGAATGAAGTGGTTTGAACAGTGGAGGTATGAAGAACAGATGTGGATGGACCAGCAATACACTGTTGAGATGATCTTGGATGAGAGACACCTGAATTGTGAAGGAAATGTAAATCAGGTGGTGTAGTTTCTCTACTACCAGGACAATCACTTCTGTATGGGGATGAAAGTGAAGACTCTGAATATAGTTGATCTAAATCATCAAGCGACCTAGTTCTAAATGGATTTCTTAAGTCAACCTGTGATTCTTGTAGAGCTGCAAGGTTTTCGGGAATAGAATTAGCTCTAAGGGATGATCTGAAAACAATTGAAAATTTAACCTTAGGAGACTTCCTAAGTATTCTTTCGGGGTTATCAACTATCTCAGGAGGGTTTGGGTCAGGAAAGGCTCTAGTATGAATCTTTCTAGGAGCCACTATGCTGTTTTTTTTCAAACCCAACTAAACAAGAAAATTTTAACCAAATATGACAATCTTTAAGAGGCTAACTGATCTTTTAAACAAGAAAAATTTAATCCTAAAGTCCTCTAACTGAGTTTAAATGATTTATCTTCCCAGTGGAGTCTTAAGGCCTATTTAGGATTGTGGAGTCACCGGGTGGAAATTTTTAGCTCTTTTGGAGGTAAAAGGTTTTATGGTCCACCACCATGTTTATTTGAATTCCAATCTGACATATTTTTGGGTTTTCTGAGTTTATTTCAGTCCTATAGGTTCTAAGAGTGTCCTAAATTTGTTTCAATGCTTAGCTACGGTGATGAGACAAAGAAAATTTACTCTTATGGCTAAGATAGCTGATTCCTTCAAGGTTTGATAAGCTCTTATGAGAATCCTAAGGTTTCCTTAGTTTGTCACTGATTCAAATAAGTTTCATCATGATTACCATTTGCTTGGTAGTGCTTGAAGAGGGCTACTTGTACTCAAGGGTTTTTATGAAGTCTTAAGGGTACCTAAGATGAAATTTGACTCAGTCCCCAGCGGAGTTGCCAGAAATGTTAAGAATCTATAATTTTAGCAGATTGGTGAGACTAAAACTGCAGAAACAACACTTGAACCACTTTGTGATTCGAAGATCTAGCCCTCCTAAATCCAAAGAGGGATCTCTCTATAAGAGCAGAGATTTATTCATCTTTAAGACTTTTTGGATATGATATTAGGCTAGTTATTAAGAGCAAGGGTTTTTGTTTGTTTTTTTATGGTTGAGCATGATTATTAGTTGAGTGGAAAGTCCTAAAATGAAAGAGTTTCAAAGGTGTGAATTTGCAAGAAATCAGAACAAGCTTTGGCTGATAAGATAGATATAACGTTGGTTTTTATTCCATTGGGCTATGGAGTCATAAGAGGGCTTTAATTGTGCAACAATTTCAAGAGTGGTCCAAGGGGCAAGTCATCTATATCACAAGATCTTTGAGATTAAATGATGGAATGGAAACAATAAAAGTGTTGAAGGGGTGGAAACATACATTAATTTCAACTAGGATTTATCAGTCTGTCCAAACAAGAAAATCCTTTTAAGTAACTGTTTAAAACTGGCCAAAGGACAGGGCTAACCATAGACTTCTTTGGGCAAGTTTGTATTAAAGCTGACTCAACAGACAAACAATCTAGTAATCCGCATAATTACTTTCAGAAGGGATGAAAACAGATAATAAAAACAAAGTGTAGCCTAAGAACAGATAAGATACTTTTAAATCTAAACTGCTTTCAGCATACTCTTAGGGAAACCTTCAGAACAACCTTTGAAGAAAGAACTAGAAGACAGGGCAAACCATAAACTTTTCTAGTCTAACTCTACTTAGCAGACAAGGAAAAGAACGTTCAAGAACTTCCTTTCAAGCTTTTCACATCAAGACAGGGGCAAACCAAGATTCCTTGATAATGTTTACACTTAACTTAAGTCATTCTTAAACACACAATTTGGAGGAAAACATAGAGATAAAGCTTATCAGTGAGAGCAGGGTAATTTTAAACAATAAATCCTAACTCTATGCTTGTTGTTCTTTATCAAAGAAAAATGAACAAAATGGCATACACGAAAGGAAAACAATAACACAGAAAGAAGCACTTCATCAGTGATATAGACCAGGATCCCAAGAATCAACTTGTATATTGATGTCAATCTAGTTACATTCTTCAAGTCCAATGTTTCAGTTCAGAAATCATCTTCTCTTCTCAGCCTAACTTATTTGATCACAAACAGAGCTTCAAGAACCTCTGAACACTATTTACATGTAGAAATTTTTGAGCACAAGTATATCCCAAAGTTCAGCAACCACCCTTTACAATGTGCTCCTCAAGAATATTTTATAGGAAAATGAGGAGGTGGAAATATTTCTAGGTTTCAAAATATCATAAATTCTACAGTTAATGCAATTCTCTGCCTTGAAAACCATGCCAGGCGTAAGGCAGGAATACATTCAATCTATATCTTTGTGTCATAACTCTGTTCTACTTTAGAGGCTTAGTGGATTAAAATATTTGACTTTTAAGGCTTCTTCTTATCCTTGTAATAACTCTGCTACCAGTTGTAATAAGTTCTTTGATCTGAAATAACTTTTTAGGTGCTTTGAGGCAAATCTCTTCTGTTCTGGTAATAACTCCGCCTCTTTTGAGTGCTTTGAGGCTACAGGTGTCTTTCTGGTAGCTGTAGAGGATTCAATTAGCCTCTGATGTGGCAATGGAGGCTTTCTCAGACTGATAGATATTTTTGATTTTATTTAAACACTGTTAATTTTGCTTTAACTCTGTGTGCTAGGCATAATTAGGCCTAATTCTGTGTCTTCTATTTTTTAACCATGTTTAATTTACTGGATTAGGCTTTTGATTGTCGAGCTTAGCCATAATCCATTAAAACTGTGAAAACAATCTTCAATCTTCAGTTCCGCTGTGGTAAGCTCTTCAACACTAATCCTCTTTGTTTTAATTATGATTAGCTGTGTCTTGTTGATGTGCAGGTGTGACAGGGGCTCTATAGAACTGCCAATGTTCATGAAACACCGGCAAACGTGGTGTTGCAACCCTGTGGAACAATCTCTTTGATAAACAAAAGTCTGGAGGATCGTCATCCTCGGCTTTTATTTTCTTTTAAAATCATATGAAAAATCTTTAGAACCTGAAAAATACACAAAACAATTAAGAAATCCTATGTATTAGGTAAAACTGCTTTGGAAGTTTAGGTTGGGAGCGAGCCGTTGGATGAAAGCATCTAACGGTGGAGATTTGCTTGCAGGGGTAAAAGGCAAGCGGTTGAATAAAACGGTGAGGAGATTAAGTCAGGACCGTCGATCTGTAGAGATCAACAGTCGGGAGTGATCTGGGTTCATATAATGAAAAAGGGCCACTTTAACACGAAATGGAAGAAAAACAAAGGAAATAGGTGAAAAATCCCTTTGGAGGAGGAAATATGTTGAAATGAAATTTGGGCTTTCCTGGATGATCCTGGGCTGTCGGATGAGATCGGCCCAAGGAGATCAACGACAGAGATTGCTCGTTGAAGGCCCTTGAAGGTAGGCGGAGGGCGATAATGTAATGGCCAGATTGAATCTGAGCTGTTGATCTACAGAGATCAACGACGGGGAGCGAACGCAATGAAATTTCATATAAAAGGGGAAAACGGTTTTGGCTTAAGAAACCAGCGATATCGCGCAGTGAAAAGGTGGAGGAGCGGTTTTAGCTTTTTGAATGCGATATGCATCAGAGGGTGACATGTGGCATTTGAAAACTTCCCATATCGCTTGATTTCTGAGAATTAACTTCTGGGCATAAATTTACGTGAAAATGTGCATCAACCGTCAGATCTGGGGTCTTTGATCCGACGGTCGTGGAAAGAGCACGATAACAGATAGATGCGCGGGTGATAACAAGTAGGGGCAGGGAAAAGTGGTTTTAATTTGAGCCGTTGGATCAAAAAATGAATGGCGGAGATCGAATCTTGGAAGGGGTAGGCCAAAAAGAGTTGGGCCCATCGGGGTAAATCTAGGCCGTCCAATTCTGACACGTGGACGGCTTAGATGCAATCGAAGGTTTGCGATCGGTGGGGGAAAAACAGAATGGGCACCAATGCAATTGATTTTGGCTGTCAATCTGAGGATCACATCGACGGTGGAGGATGAATCGGAGGTCAAAAGGCGGAGGATTAAGGGGCGGAGTTCTAATCAATCTGGACTGTCGGTTCTTGTGGATTCTGTTGAGCCCCAAAGATGTCCTTTTCTTTCACCAAATTTCACTTCATTTCCTTTGTCCTTTATCAGTTATAGGCTTAAAAGATCAATAGGATTGATTAAAGTTACTTTAAGAATGCATACAATGATTTAATTTCTATACTTTTATGGTTTTGTTGTTATAGTGATTTTTTATCAGACTTAGCAACATAATGTAGCCATTCTGTAGCTAGTCGCCTATTCCGCAGCTATCTTCATGTTCACACAGGTTACAGGTGTCACTTAAAGGAAAAATGCATATGGTTGAATTCCACAACACTCCTACATCATTTCTTGCCCTCTACGAAGTCTGAGCAAAAATCTACAGGTGGTTATGCACGTGGAGGAAACCAAAACTAAGAAGTGGATTCCTACCAGGACAAGGACTCTATAGATGTCTTCAGCAAAGTACGAGACCTCCACAAGAGTTCTAATTTGATTTTAATTGAAAAATACACTTATCCCTACTTCTCCAGGACAGTTATGTATTTCTCTTATAATAATAACTCAGGAAACCAAGAGACAGTTAGCTAGATTGATGTTTTATTGTTAATTTGTCCAAGACCGTAATACTCTGTTTTTGAAGCATTTTCCTTTAATGAAAGAAGAACAACTTTAATACATGATCTGAAGCAATATTGAGAAGATTCGTGTGCTAATATGGTGGTAGAGGGCCCCTACTACCCGAGAGGCTCTGTGCATATTGTTTAGATAAGTAACTTTAGCTCTGTTTCGTTCCTAATTTAGGCAATTTTATGAACTTTATGTTTTATGCTCACTTACATCGAATGGTACAGCCAGTCTTGTTCTTATGAATTGTTCCAAAATATCACTAACACTGAATGAGATAGAGCTGTAGTATTTCAGAGATTAATTGCATTTTAGTTCAGTTGTAGTATTTCAGAGGTTAATTGCATATTAGTTCAGTTCTGTTTAATGTATTTTAAGTTTTATTAGCTAGTTGTATTCTAGTTCTGTTAAATTAGACTTAAAGGCCTTCATTATTTACAAATTGCTCTTGTTCTTAATCCATGCTAATACATCATTATCATAGGAACAAGAATTGGTAATGTTATTTTGAAGTCTTGATTGTTCTGCAATTTCTCATAATTTTACAAACTGCCTTTTTTACAAAACTATTCCAAAAGATTTCTAACCCTTGAATGAGGCTTAATAGTGACATTTTGAGTTGCAGAATGGATTAATTTTAGTGTCATAAGTTAATTTAGGGTAGGGTTCCTTACCATGTTGCAGATCATCTTTTCTAAATGTGTTCCAACAAATTTCTAACCATGGATGAGATTTTCTCTGTGATATTGTAAGTTGTTGTTTACTTAGAAGAACCTCATTGCATCAAACTTATCCTTTTCTCAAGTTGTTCCAACATACTTCTAATGAAATGAATTGGAATGAGTTCATGTTATGAGTTATTTTTCTTGTCAAGTTTTGCAATCTGTGAATTAGTATTTTCTGTTCTTAGGTGCCATACATAGTTTAGAATAGATTTTGCTCTGTTTTAGTGTGACCAATAACTTCTCTTTGGCAACACTTAGTTCTTTTCCTCTTAGCATAAAACACAAAACCAAAAACACTAGAAAAACATTAAACACAACGAAGTAGGAAGCAGAGTCCTAGGCACATATAGTGCACTTCACTTCAACAGTTTACTAGGCCTGGTTGATAATTTATGACATCAATTTAGGAACACTAAGTTGAGCAGATAGATTCGACGGTCTAGATTGAATCGCAAGATTGTAATTGGAGGTGGCGAGGAATGGCACAAATGAAAAATTTCTGATGTGATTGGATGTGGATCGTTGATCTGCGGATCAGATCAACGGCGGAGAATGAATCAGAAGTCCGCTAATCGGAGGTGGCGAATAAAATAATAAACTGCGCCAATGGAAATCTCCGATGCTATATAGCGCTGGTCGTTCGATCATTTCAGATCAACGGTGGAGATTGTTTTAAATCATGAATCGGCGGAACCCTTTATAACA
Organism: Pinus albicaulis; assembly: GCA_034641835.2. Lineage (NCBI taxonomy): Eukaryota > Viridiplantae > Streptophyta > Pinopsida > Pinales > Pinaceae > Pinus > Pinus albicaulis. Next base: position 1,777,855,046 of record CM076578.1, on the reverse strand, counting down.
TAAGAAAATCGATATTTTTATCAGATACAAATGGTTTTTGCTTTAGGGAAGGGTTCGTTCATGTGTTAGCGCCCGATTGCGGGGCTGTTTGTTTATATGAACAAGCGAAAGGGACCGGGTTTATATGCATAAGAGGGCCAATCAGAATCGGGACGAAGGAGTGAGATTTTTAAAAATGGGCCCAATCAAAACTCCAATGCGAGACTTTATTTACTGTTGATCGGTTTCTAAGATCAACCGTTCTTCTCCTTTCAAAACAATGTAAAAGCGGGTTTCCTTTTTAACATAGAAAAATGGGTTTTATGATGTTTACAAAGGAATATAGCATCAGGGATGGGTTATTTTATGTGTCTGGCACCCGATTGCAGGGCCGCTAGTTTATATGGAAAGCAAAGGCCCGAGGCTTATATACAAAAAGGGCCAATCAGCATCGGGACTTTGGAGTGGGATTTTCAATCTACCCATTAGAAAATCTCCGATGCAAGATCCTTTTGATCATCGATCGGTGTTAAATCAACGGTCCTTACCACTCAAAACATTTAACAGGAGGGTTTAGAATAAAACTTAGGAAAGTGAGTTTTAATGAATTTACAAAGGTGTTAAGTGTTCGATTGTGGCCTCTGAGGTTATATGAAGCGGCAAAGGGATCAGGGCTTACATATGAGAAGGCTAATTGGATCGGAGGTTTTACAAAGCCAAAAGACTTGCACGCATCAATTGTTTCCGATGCGATAAGCGCCTGATGGGTTTTAGCGCCTGGTTCTAGGGTGTGGGCATATGCGGGGAAGTGGTTTAGGATTTAGCCCAAAGGGCTTAGGCCTGTAATACAAAAGGCTCATTTTTATGATTTTTCAAGGATTTTCAAGGCATTTTGAGGATTTTGGATAAGGTAAAAAATGATTTTTCAACCTTATGAAAAGGATTTTAATGAAGGGAAGAAGGGAAAAGAGGGAAAACAGAGGAATTTGATGGGAAAAAAGGGATAAAAAGGAGGTTAATTTTCAATGAAAGGAGGGGAAAAATGAGGGGAAAATGGGGTTTTTGCAGCAGTGTTTTCTTCATGAAAACAACATATTTTCATAATTTTGAAAGAGAAACAGTAGTGAAGATCAACTCAAGGATAAGATATCTTCACAAGACTTCAAGAACTAACAATTTGGCAATAAAATTGTTTCTTGAAGGCTTCAAAAAATGATTTAGCCATCATTTGATATGACAAATTTTACAGGTGGCTAACACCCCTTACCACCCTTACACCTCACTAAGGATAGAAAGAATCAATTGCTATGATTATTTGACCTCTAAAGTCTAGTTATGGAAATGGGGTATAATTTATTTTACTATTTTCAAACCTTTCAAAACCCAAAATAAATAATTCCATCGCATTCGTCTCATCGATACTTTTCCAATGATATAAGTTTTTCCACAATATGGCTCCTGGATCAAAAGATATGGCCATTTAATTATTGGCCTACTAGTCTCTACCACGTCATCTTTACTTGCCACGTGGCACCCACGTTGTGCCATGTAGCTATCCAAGCAATTTCCATGCCACCTCTTCATAATGGACCACATGAAATTTTTATCACCATCTGCCACCCTGGCCTATGCCATTTCATTACTCATGAGACACCCTTTCATGGAGTGCGTACCACATATTTGTATATATACGTTGATTGGTGCAGAATCCAAACAGATGGGCCCACAATGCCATGTCACCCTTGGAATAAAATCCTAGGAGTTTCCTTTGTGAACCTCAAATTAATCCTTTTTGGGTTCAAGGAATCGGGAAAGATATTTCCTCCCTCATCGATTGAAATTAAAGCTCGCTTCCTAGGACATAAATCTCAAACATACCTATGATTTCCCATTTTAGAAAAGTTGAGGTGACTTCATTGCTCCAAACCTCCATGGTGATGTCAACGCTTAAGACCTCTAGGGTGACGTCTTGCTAATGTTTCCTGCACTAGACCTTGTTCCGTAGGACCTTTGCACCATGCCTAATAGAAAATCGTAGGGTTGATGTCAATCACATGTCATGTTGATGACACACCTCCATGTGGCCTCATTTGGGAGCACTACATTTCGCTCACATTTGGATGGCATATATGACAACACATGAGTGCCACATCATTATTTGTACATATTTTACATCATCGGGGCATGGGTTCCACCCTATCTATCCAAAATCTATTTGACCTGAAAAAATTGATGGCTAATAATAAATGTAGAACTTCCCCCTCTACCACGTCACAGGGTGGGTCTGAATTTGTGGTTCTGACCTCCTAATCCAACGACGCTCATTTTTCATTCCAATTTTATGGATGAGGGTGAGGGGGAGGGGGGTTTTTGTTATAATTTATATCATCCATCCATTTCTCATTACCTACCATTGATCAACATTAGTGCCCTATCCTTTGGTCCTAATACCTGGCCATAATGCCTCTTCACTGCTCAAGCCCCTTTCCCAAGGTCTCAAATAATTTTAGTTTGCTTCCAAGCCCTGACCTACATGTCCTACCAAATTACCCTAACACTTAACCTATGGTTTTGCATGACCTAATCATCCACATCCAATTGTTGGGTGTAGCTCCATGCGAACGTTGGATTTCAAGCCAACTTTTAACTTGGGCTCTAACCACCTGAATCATATGGTCCCTAATGAATAGTCAAGCCGCTCATTACTTGGGATGATAAAAATTTTCAAATCCACCCTCTTGGCCAATTTGCTGACCCTTGACCAGTGGGTCCTCACGACAAGCCTTTAGCATATTTTGGGGGCATTTTACACGTTGGAATTTTTTCATGATTTCTCTCAGCTTTTTCCTAGACCTAAACTTGCACATACTCAACCAATCAAGCATATATATATATATATATATATATATATATATATATATATATATATATATATATATATACATATATATATATATATATATATATATATATATATATATATAATCCACCTCGTCAACTTGTCGACCTTGACCAGTGGGTCCTTACGACAATCCTTTAGCCACTTTGGGGGCATTTAACATTCTGGAATTTTTCATGATTTCTCAGCTTTTTCCTGACTCAACTCGCACATACTAACCAATCATATTATATATATATATATATATATATATATATATCTATATATATATATATATATATATATATATATATATATATATATATATATATATATATATATATACTCGGAGCTATCCCTCTTAAGTTTTGGTGTTGGTCACCACAAATTGCATGTATCATATGCACATTTATACAAACACATAACCCGTGACATAAAGTTGAAAAGGATATCATTTCTAGGCTATTAAGGTCTTGACCCAACCCAAATTGTTCATGTATATGTATTATATGTATATATAATATCTAAAAGTGGCCTCTCTCTCCCTCCTAAGATTTCTCTAGTCATATAAAGACCAATTATAAAAGAATGTTCATTGAAATACAAATATTGTTTTATGGAAATAAACCTAAGGATAGAAAATCTTTCCCTAAGTGTGGTGGTCACACTTAGAACAAAAGAAAGAAATATTTTTGACCTTTTCCTTTAAATTAATAGATAAGGGAAGAACACCTAATTGTAATTTGTTTGCTATTCCTCGCCTCCATTTCATCGCTTCCTTCGTTATCAATCGAACTAAACTCGCTTGATTGGTACTTGCAATGGAAAATAGAAGACAAAAAATGACATAAAGGCATATGATATATTCATGTTAAACAAATTGAATTGATTGCATTTGTAAATACACATATAAAATCATTGACACATGTACTAGGAAATACACATATAAAATCATTGACACATGTATTAGGAAAGGAAAAAATGTCTTTATTATGAAGTAGAAGGAGAAGTTACAACCAATTGGATCGATTCGATGTCAACTCGCTCCAGTTTCAATCCCATCCTCATCACACCAGCAACATCACTCCAACAGCATAACATTACATGCAGATGATACCACCAAGAGCTGTGATCTCACTAGCATAACTCTACTAATACAAATTATTTCTCTCTTGTGCACTATGATCAGTGCTCAATTTATAAGTAGATGAAGGTAGTTTTACATTAATGAATCATTGAATGACTTTTCTAAAAATGGATGAAGAGGTTTCCTTGTTCATGGAAATAGGAGGATAAGAGGTTCAATGGATCCATAGTTTCCATATTCGAAGTTATCAGATAATGTGATAGCTGGAACAAATTATAAAAGCCACTAAAGGGTGAGAAGATTCCCAGAATCTAATGAAAAATTCGCTCCCAGTAAACCAACGCACTCTAAAGTGGGCCTAGATGCTCTGCAACGCAGCTTTGCATGGGAGTGGATGCTCTGTAAAGCACTTATTGCAGTCTAGGGGTCCGTTGATGGCTCAAAGGAACACTTCAATTGGAATCTAAGCAGTGCAAATTTCATGAAGGAAACCCATCAATGGAATGACTTTTTTAGGGAATGTAGAAACTAATTTAGAGTATTATAGACCCCAATTGATATTGATCTAAGTTTTTGGAGTGATGCCCAAATTGACCTATAACAGCTGCCCCCTAAAGCATGAATTAAAAAGTGATAATGTTGATTGATATCCTTTACGATGTGATGAGTAGGATCTGAAGTGGATGGTGACCTACATCAATTGAAATACATTACATCATTATATCTTTTCATCTTGGACATGAATTGTTGAGAGAGGCATACCCATACTCATCACATAAACTACCATAACATCATAAAGTCATCTACAGATATAGACCCATGATAGGATTACCATTTGTGTAAATACCATTGTACTAATGATTTAGTACTACTCCTGAAATCGCAACCCGGATGGATGAAACTAGATCCAGGGTCTTATATCTCGTTCAATCGATCGCTTAAGTACAATTCTAACCATGTGAATATGTGATCTAAAGTTGAACATGGGAAGACACAATCTGATTACCAGCCAATGATGTAAGCCGTTAACATATGTGATAGAAACTGTTAGCCATCAATAATAAATTTTGTCATATAAAATGATGGCTAAAACAAGTCTGCAACCTTCAAGAAATAAATTTCAAGCAAATATGTAAATTTCCTGAAGTTTGGTTGTGTCCTTCGTCCTAAGAACTCATCTCTCTGATTTCTTCACCTCAAAATCCTACTTTTTCCAAATAGAAAACTGCTTTTCATGGCCTCATCTCCATCATTTCATTCCTCCATTTCATCTTCACAATTCCCTCCATATCACTCATTTTTTCCCCTTTTCTTATCCTTCATTTATTATGAAGAATCCCTTTATTTACCTTTCATTTCCATTAAAAGGCTATCAAAACCCATTTAGACCATTTATTTTTCTTTTACTTGGTCTAATTTGGCCTTTTTAACTCTACTTAAACCCTTAATAAGCCACGTAAAACTTTCATTTTGGCCTTAAAGTGCTCATTTTATCACATAGGCCTTAAGCGCCTTTCGCTTAAGCCCCTAGCCCTTCATTCTTCATAAGACTGAGGCCCAAGACCGTTGGCTAAAGTCTTAAACCCCCATCGGAAAATCAGACCTCGCTCCTTCCTACTTCCCACCTCCGCTTATGTTTCACCACCGATATCCTTCCTCCGCTGATATGATCTCAACCATCGATCTCCCCAGATCCGACATTCCGAACCCTTTTCAGGCCCTCCGCCTTCTTTCGGCCTCCGCGTTCTTGTGGTCCCCCCAGAATAGATCCTGGCCGTTGATCACAACCATCCAACGGTCCTTGCGTCTCCCACCATCTATTCTCTCGACCCCATTCATGAACCTTTCGCTCCTGTAAGAAATATCCTAACCGTTTATCCTCATGATCCAACGCCTCCCACTTAACCTCACCATTTCACCCCGCCGATCAATATATTCCGCTAAAAGAAAAAATCGCTGACGCACCCACTAGGCCCCATCATCCATCCATCGCACAACTCTTGAACCACCATGGTCACTCATATCCGTCAATCTGGTTCTCCTAGATCGGATGGTCTACACTCCATTTCGCTCCCGATCTCCCCAAACCTTCCCACCGTGCAACTTTAACACGAAAACGACAGTTTTCGGTGGGACATGCGTCAACCACCAGACTGTATCATGTTCGATCAGCCCCAAACCTCTTACCACCTCAACCTTGCGCGAAAACTACTCGTGGTTTTCCGCAAAACCACCTTTCATGTTTCACACCAAATCGGTTTTAAACCCTGTTTCTTTAATGATTCGCCATGGAACCCTTCCCTTGCGCATTTATCACCTCTCCATTGCTCCTCCACCCCTCGCCAAGTCCTCTGAAGCAGTTTTACCATATAATGCAGGTTTTATATAACAGTTGGTTGTTTGTTACAGGTTTCATGGCGGTAATCATAAAATCCATCCCACAGTCAAAGAAAGTGACAAAGGCCGAGGGTGACAATCGTCAAAGGCCTGATCAATTGCAGAAAAGGGACAAAAAGGGGTAATCTCCAAAGTTTTTAGTCAATATCATTGACCAAAAAATCAAACCCTCCAGCTTAAAAAAGCTACCTATTATCAAACAATGAAGAATATTAGAGATAAAGTAAAATGGTTAAGCATAAAATTCGAAGATTAAAATATTAATCTGTGGTTTAAAGGATAAAGCATAGTTAAAGACAAATTAGTCAAAGTTAAATCAGTCAGTAGAAAGGACAAAAAGACTAAGGATGATTAGGAAGGCCTTAAAGCAGATATCAGAGGCCTAATAAGTGTTAAAGTAGAGAAATATCAGCGAAAGACAACCTTAATTGCCAGATCATCAAGGCTATTCACTACTCCAAAGACTAAAAATGCCACCTACAGTCTTATTTTGCCTCAAAAGAATACAAATTGAATGCACAGTCAGAGATATTTTACAAAGACAGCTCGGAGTTATTTCCAGTCTACCCAATATACCTAAAAGTCAACAAAAGCGACTAAGTAGCTCAGAAGTTGATAAAACATTTATTTAACAGAGCTAAAACATTAAATATTCTTTATCTTGGGTTATGTAAATTCCCTAAGGTCAAGAAACATTTACTCTATCTTAAATGAACACATTAGAACCCTTTCTTTCACTCCACCTCCTCATTCATCTATAAATAATCCATGAGGAGCACATTGTAAAGAGTTGGTTGGTTGTTAGATGAAATATTATCAAGTGTAAATAGTTGCTGAAGCTGCTGAAGTGCTGTGATGTAATTGAAGAATACTAGGCTGAGAAGAGAAGTTAGAGTTGTAAAGACCTGTTGGACTTAAAGAATTTAGCTGGTTTGAACATCAATAATACAAGCGGATTCATGGGATCCTAGTCTATGTTAATGGTGATGTTATTCCTCACTGTATTTGTTTTTCCTCATGCTTTTCATGCTATCCATTTTCTCTGATAAAGAACAGAAAATTTAGAGTAGGATTTACTAAGAAGTACCCTATTTTTGTCTGAAAGCTTTATCTCTATGTTTTCTTCTAATAGTTAATTTGGGAATGATTCAATAGAGTATAACCAGTCAAGGAATGTTGGTGAGCCCATGTCTTGCTATGTAAAACTTGAGACATTATTCATGAATGATTTCTTCAATGCATGCTAAGTAGAGTCTAAACCGGGGAAGTCTATGGTTAGCCCTATCCTTTGGTCATGTCTTTAATAGTTTATTTGAAAGTTTCCCTTTAGAGTATGCCAAAAGCATGATAGATTCAAAGTTCTTACCTGATCTTAGGCTTCCCTTCATTTTCTTATTGTTTTCTCCTTTCTGAAAGTAGTCTTTTAGATTACTGGACTGTTGTCTGAAAAGTGTTCTTTAGTAAAATTTTGTCCAAAGAAGTCTATGGTATGCCCTGTCCTTTGGCTTGCTTCAAACAGTTGCTTCGAAAGGCTTTTCCTATTTAGTGAAGTTAATAGATTCTTAATTGGTTATTAGCTTTGCTTCTTTCACAACACTTTGATGTTTCATGCCACAAATCAATCTAAAGAGATCCTTTGATATAGATGACTTGCCCCATGGAAACCCTTGTAGAACTGTTGTATAATTAAATCCTCTTGTGACTACATAGCCCAATGGATTGATACTGTCTTTTGACCCATCCTATCAGCTGAAACATTTTTCAATTTTCTCTCACCGTCACCCTCCTAGTAACCTTTTCCTCTTCTGATATCCATCTCAACCAACCAATCAAACAAACAAGTTCCTTTGAGCTTCATAACTAGCCTAGTATCATAATTAAGCATAAAGATATATCATTCAAAGACACTAATAGAGAGATCCCTCTCTGAATACAGGAAGGCTAGATCCTAGGATTCCAAAGTGGTTATGATGTGGCCCCTGCAGCATTTATTCTTGCCTCTCTCATAAATTACAGGGAGCCAACATAGTGGCGACCATACTGGAGAATACCGAGTAATAGATAACTTCACAACTAAGAAAATCCCATTTCTTAAAATGAATCAAGTGTCTTCCAACAGTGGTTTCTGATAGTTGATGGTGGGAAACAACTAGGCCTTAGTATCAAGTAAAAATCCTCCACCTGGTGACTCCACTGGTTTTCAGTAGGTCTTCTTATCTCCCTTGGTTTTCCAAAAATTCCACTGGGAAACTCTTTTATCATAACATCATCCAAACTCAGTTAAGAGAAATTTGAGGATTAAGTGTTCTTTCATAAGGTTAGTTGGCCTTTTAAAGACTGTCATAATTGGCTGAAATTTTCTCATCATTTGGTCTAAAAACATAACATAGTGGCTTTTAAAATATTTCATGCTAGAGCCCATCCTGGCCCAAATCCACCTAAAATAGTTGACAATCCAGAAATCATCCTTAGGAAGTTTCCCAAATCCAAGAATCCAACTATTGTGAGACTAATTCATAGAGTAAACTTTGTTCCTGAAGATCTTGCAACTCTGCAAAATACACAAGTTGACTTACCTATCATAAGGAATCCATCTAGAACTAAGTCACTTAGTGGTATAGATCAAAGATATTTGAGCCTCTACGTTCACCCCAACCTAGTGGTGACTATACTAATAGCAGGGAAACTTATCCTTCTACACCTCCAGATATACATTTCATCCATAATTTTGGTTTCTCTCATCCTAGATCTACTCAACAGTCTCTTGCTGGTCCAAGTACTTCTGTTATCCATACATCCATTGTTAAAACCACTCCACTTCATCACCTTCCTCCACTTGTAAACCCCCCACTTTTTACACAACCTCCTATCATGGCAACATGGCATGCTCCTCTGGTCCTTCCTTTGCCTTTAGTCATTTTTCCACAGGACTATCAGTCCAAGATTCCATTATATGATGTGTAGAAATTTTAATAACTGATATGTTATCCACCGAGATTCTCCTGATCACACACTATATATGTTATCCATCGAGATTCTCCTAATCACACACTATTTTAACTTCATGCACAATACAGAATCTCTTCTACCATTGATCATTAATTGTGGAAATAAAAAATAATCGCATGCGCACATTAAAACCATAAACAATCACACATATGAACACAGTATTTCATGGGAAAGCTTAAAGCTGAAAACCCCCAACTATCTGTATATTATATGTCATAGATATCATGTAACAATCATCATACAAAGCTCCTCACAAGCTCTCAGTACAATCTCCAATTGCTACACACTAATCAAGCTAGATCTAGAAAAACACATGCTCCAATCTCTGCCACCTAATAGCCTGCCTCTATTGCATAATCAATGCTGAAGAATGGCTCATAAATAACTTCAAACCACCTGGCTTGTATTGCGCAATCCTCATTGGCATCTCCAATCACTGGTTGTTGCAAATCATGCAACAGTATAGTCACAACTGATAGTCACACTGCTCTTTCACCTATCTCTTCACTAGTCTCCACTGAAACTGTCCATGCACTGATGTTAACTGATGTATTCTTTAGTTGATTAATGATTTTATAATTAGTGAATTAATTGATAATTAATTCACACCACTCTCACTAGTGTATCAATCAGTTAGACTAGATACAACTAGCTCAACTATGTTTAGATTAGTTAAACTGAACACAACTCCATTAACTTCCTCAATCAACTCCACCAAACTCTCTCACATGAGTTCTAACTAAAGTATCCATGCAATAGCTCCACTTAACCCTCAGGAATAGCGTAATTCCTTCTGTCAGCTCCTGTGCCACATCTGTGCACTTAACTGAAGTGCTCCAAGAGAATAAGATAATGTTTATAGTCCAAATATTATTAAGAGCTAATAATATTCGACATATCTATTTTTATATTGGAAATATAAAAATAGATTCCGCCCAATATGTCTAAAAATAGAAGTCCATCTATTTTTTTCCAACTAGACCAACCATCCACAAATAGCATCCTGCAACTCATAGAACATGATCCATATGTCTAAAAATAGACATAGTCTAAAAATAGACTTTGCACCAAAAATAGCCTGCGGGCCCACTTAGTGAAGGCGACTTCTTTCCACTAAGCTCATCATCTTGTTGCAATCTCAACACTCCCTCTCAAGAAGATAAGGATTATCTGCCACCCCTATCCTGCCTCTGTGGTATTCGAATTTTCTTCTGGTGAGCGCCTTCGTCAAGATATCAGCATCCTGATCCTCCGTTGGAATATATGAAAGTAACATGATCTTCCGTTTCACACAATCTCTGATATGATGATACCAGATGTAAATGTTTTTATATCTATCATGAAATACCGGATTAACCAAGAGTTTAATGCAACTTTGATTATCACAATATATCATAGTAGGATCTAAGTGTGAACTGAACAACTCGACCAGGATCTTCCTCATCCATATAGCCTCGCATGCAGCCAAACTTGCTGCCATATACTCGGCCTCTGCTGAACTGAGTGCCACGGATCTCTACTTCCTTATGTACTAAGAAACTACTGTCGACCCGATATTGAAAATCCCTCCAGATGTGCTCTTTCTGCCCCTGTGGCTCCCTACCCAATCTACATCCATGAAGACACATAGCCTCACCTCATCCGACTGTCTGTACCATAATCCATATCCCGATGTGCCTCTGAGATATCTCAATACATGCTTGCCTACCTTCCAGAAGAGCTTGGTAGGCTTAACCATAGCTTGTGAAAGCTGGTTAACAGCATAGCATATGTCGGGTCATGTATTGACCAGATACATAAGCGACTCCACCAACTGTCAATAAACAGTGGCATCCACTGCCTCCGCCGAAGTAGCATCCTCCTTCCTCCATCCACCAGGAATAGGAGTATCAAAAAGCTTGCATCCATGCATTTTGAACTTCTCCAGTATCTCCCGGTCATACTTGCCTTGAGAAACAAATAGTCCATCACTGCGCTACCAAATTTCCAATCCTAGGAAATAATGAAGGAGGCCCAAGTCCTTCATCTCAAACTCCTTTGCAAGATTAGCCTTGCATGAGTGTATCAACAGTTCATCACCTGTCAAAATAAAATCATCTACATAAAGTACAATGATTAGCAACTTACCCTCCACCACAATCTGGTATAGGTTCGGATCCGCCTCACTCTTGGAGAATCCAAGTCCGGTAAAATAATTTTCTATTTGTGTGTACCAAGCATGAGGTGCTTGTTTCAACCCATACAACGCTCTCTTGAGCCTACACACATGCAACTCGCTGCTGAAGATCTCGAAACCTTTGGGTTGCTCTATGTACACCTCCTCCTCAATCACCCCATTGAGGAACACAGTCTTCACATCCATCTGATGAATGTGCCACCCCATCTGCACTGAGAGAGAAAGAATCGTCTGTATGGAAGAATACCTTGTGATAGGTGCAAAGGTTTCCTCATAATCGATCCCCTCAATCTGTGAGAAGCCTCGGGAAAAAAATCTTGCCTTGTACTTCTCCACACTCCTGTCAGTTGCTTACTTCACTTTGTAGATCCATCTCGAACCCACCACTGATTTCCCTTCCGGCCTTGGGACAATATCCCATGGACTGTTTCTGACAATTGAATCATACTCTTCCACCATGGCATCTACCCATGCGGGATCCTCCATAGCTTCCTCGAAAGAGGATGGCTCTATCACAATACACTTTCTCATAAGAGACATGTATCCAGTGTACCGATCAGGTGACTGTCTCTGTCTGCGCTATGATGTAGGTGCTCCTACAACCTTCTCTGCATCTTGAGCTAGTCGCTCAGCTTCTGTAGTGTGCTTCCACCCTATGATGGTTGGCGCTGCATGAGTGGTCTCTTCCACTCCATGAACCTCCTCTTGTGGCTGATCCACATCCAGAGACTCATCCTTAGGAACTAATAGCTCCTCATTTGCATGCAAGTGTGGCTCCCTCTCAAGTAAATACTTCATGGCTTTCTCCTCATGAAATTTGTTATCCCGTCACACAACAGTCTTGTGACTGTCTGGAAAATACACACGATAGTTTTGGGGTGTATCAGTGTACCACACAAATATCCCAACCTCTGCAGTTGGCTCCAGCTCCTTCCTGGCATCCTTTGTCACATGAATGTAAACAGACGAACCAAAAATCCTCAAATGGGAAATATCAGGCTTCTTACCAGAAAACGCCTCCTCAGGTGTACTCATGCCAAGTATCCTGTGAGGACAACGGTTCTGCACATATACTACAATATTGCATGCCTCAACCCACAAGTGTATGGGAAGGCCCTGATCATGCAACATCGCACGTGCAGCACCCATGATCGTTCTGTTCTTCCGCTCAGCAACCCCATTCTGCTGTGGGTTATGAGGTGCTATGAGCTCTCTTCAAATTCCTTTTGCGCTGCAAAATTCCTTGAACTTGCCAGAGATGAATTCACCACCATTGTCGCTCCTAAGAGCCTTCACCTGCTTCCCCGATTCTTTCTCAACCAATGCCTTAAACTCACAGAACTTTGAGTATGTCTCGCTCTTCTTCTGTATGAAGAAGATCTAGCACTTACAAGAAAAATCATCAACAAATATCACATAGTACCTGTGCTTTGCTATCGAAGCTACTGAGAAAGGTCCACACACGTTTGTGTGAATTCTCTCAACGATCATCGTGGCGCAACTATCCTTCTCGTGAAAGGTGGCTTTCACAAATTTTCCTAAGGTACATCCCTTGCACTGATCTGACTGTGCAAGAGTACCCTTAGGAAGCCCAGTAGAAATCTGCTGCAGTATCTTCAAAGCTCCATGGTGAAGGTGGCCCAATATCTAGTGCCACAACTCGCCATCATCTCGGATCACCACTCCTTCTGCCTTGCCTGCCATTGCTGCACAGCCATATACCCACAATTGATAAAGGTTCTTAACTTGAACCCCTATCCTTCGGGTCTCACCAGTTGCCTTACTGCGCAGGAAAGCCTTTCCCTCGCTAAAGATAACATCATATCCCTTGTCTTCTAACATCGCCACAGAAATCATATTCTTCTTCAATCCTGGAACATGCATCACTTCCTTCAATACGAAGGGTTTACTAGACTCCCTCTCAAAGGAAATGGTACCGATACCAGTCACACTGTATCTACCATCATCGCCCATCTCGATGTGCACTCCAAGATCTTTCTCATCCAGATCAGTAAACAAATCTCGATCTCCTATCATGTGAAAATATGCACCACTATCAAGAAACCACACTGAACCCATCACAATTGAGACCAAGCATGAGATCAGCAAAAAATCCAACTCAAACTGCAAAGCTAAGGCCTCTCCAGCTGCAGATCCAGCAGCCTGCTTATTTTTCTTCTTTTGTGGACAATTAGTGGCATAATGTCCGTGTTGGTGACAGTGAAAGCACTTCACCTTGGACATGTCCTGCTTCTTGCCTTTCGTACCGGATGAGAAGCATTCTTCTTTCTCTTCCCCTTCCTTGATTTGGCATCCAAAGCGCAATTTTCTTCATCTGAGTTCTTTGATGAAGATCTGTCCCTGGTACTTCGCCTTATCTCCTCTTGCACAAGATCCGACCAAAGTCGCTCCCATCCTGGCAATTTCTCCTGACCATTGACAGAGTCCTGATAGGAGTTCCAACTCTTCGGAAGCCCAAGGAGAGCCAATCTAACCAAGTCCTCGTCATCAACAGTCACCCCCACACTTCCCAGCTCATCCCTACATTGGATGAACTTCGTGAGGTACTTGGGCATACTGTCGCCTTTCTCCATTTTTATGTTTCTGAGTCTATCCTCGAGCGCCAACTTCCTCTGGTCGCTCTTGCTTTGGAATAAGTCTGTCAACGCTTTCCACATCAAGAATGGAGAAGCCTTACCATGAAGGCTGGACACTATGTGATCCTTCACACCTTCCAATAGAATCCTTCGACACTTTGTTGTCTTCTTTTGCCATGCGTCAAGTACGGCAGCATCACTAGAAGTAGGTTTTGGAATTTCTGCATCTATGAACTCCTTCAACCCATTGTCATCCAGCACAGCCTCCATCCTGTCCTTCCATGCAATATAATTCGAGCTTCCCTCAAGGGCATACTCCAATCACAATCTGTTGAAAGACATCTCAACTTCGATACCAAGAAAACACCACTGCAAATTCGAATTCCACCAGCACAAAACTCAACCGCTTCAATGTTTTGTAGTTGCTCTAGTGATCAATATCGCTCTGATACCAAGTATAAATTTGAATAACTGATATGTTATCCACCAATATTCTCTTGATCACACACTATTTTAAATTCATGCACAATACAGAATCTCTTCTACCATTGATCATTAATTGTGGAAATAAAAACAATCGCATGCGCACATTAAAACCATAAAAAATCACACATATGAACATAGTATTTCATGGGAAAGCTTAAAGCTGAAAACCCCCAACTATCTGTATATTATATGTCATAGAGATCATGTAACAATCATCATACAAAGCTCCTCACAAGCTCTCAGTACAATCTCCAATTGCTACACACTAATCAAGCTAGATCTAGCAAAACACATGCTCCAATCTCTGCCAATTTTGATAGCCCGCTCTCTATCACACTCAATGTCAAGAATGGCTCATAAATAACTTCTAACCACCCGGCTTGTACTACGCAACTCATCGGGCATCTCCAATCACCGGTTGTTGCAAATCATGCAACAAAGATAGTCACAACCGATAGTCACACTCGCTCTTTCACCTATCTCTTCACCGGGTCTCCCAATCGAAATATCCATGCATCGGTTAATCGATGTATTCTTTTTTTAGTTGATTAATGAGTTTATAATTATTGAATTAATTCATAATTAATTCACACCACTCTTCACTAGTGTATTAATCAGTTATACTAAATACAACTAGCTCAATTATGTTTAGATTAGCTAAACTGAACACAACTCCATTAACTTCCTCAATCAACTCCACCAAACTCTCTCACATGAGTTCTAACTCTAAGTATCCATGCAATAGCTCCACTTAACCCTCGTGAATAGCGATCTCTTCATAGCCTCATCTGCACATCCGTGCACTCAACTGAAGTGCTCCAAGAGAATAAGATAATGTTTATAGTCCAAATATTATTAAGAGCTAATAATATTAGACATATCCATTTTTAGACTGGCAATATAAAAATAGATTCTGCCCAATATGTCTAAAAATAGAAGTCCATCTATTTTTCCAGCTTGACCAACCATCCACAAATAACATCCTACAACTCATAGAGTGTGATCGAGATGTCTAAAAATAGACATAGTCTAAAAATAGACTTTGCGCCAAAAATAGCCTACGAGCCCACTTAGTGAAGGCGACTTCTTTCCACTAAGCTCATCATCTTGTTGCAATATCAACATGATGCTAGTAGTTCTACTACTGCTCAACTACATGTGGACAAAATTAATGACTACTTTGACAGACAAGAAATAGATGATGAAACTATTAAACTTAGAATGTTTGCTCAAAGCTTAGGGGGAGAAGCAAGAAAATGGTTCAAAAACTTAACCCCTAATAGTATAAATGACCTCCAAGCTTTCCATCAATTATTTTTAAACAAATGGGAGGTCAAGAAGAATCCTCTCCAGATTCTATTTGAATATGAAAACATTAAAAGGAATGCTGGAGAAGGAGTTCAAGAGTACTGCACTAGATTCAATAGTGTGTACAACGCCCTACCCATCCATATGAAACCTCCACAAGGCCTAGCTCTAATGAAATTTCTTGATGGATTTGATCCTGAAATGGCCTACCAACTTAGAGAAAGGGAACCCCACATTAGAAGATATGCAAAGAGGGGCAGTCAGTGTTGAGGCAAATTTGATTGCCAAAAGAGTTAGAATGAAGACTGAGAAGAGGGTATCATATAGGGATGAAGCTGCACCTTCCACATCTGACTCAAAATTGGACAATGTGGTCAAGACTATGGAAAGGATGATGGAAAGGATGAACATATATGAGAGAGCTCAATCTAGAGAAAACCAAACAGCTCCTCAAAACAGAAACCAATCCCAAAACCAAAATCAGAACTTTAGGAGAAATCAACCTCAAAACAGACAAAGAGATTCTGATTAGCAGATCAGACCTCCTTTTCAAGAAAATTATGTTAATGAGGACGCAGAAACAATTGAACAAACAGAGGATGATAACATGAACATGTTGGAGGTGAACAATGAGGATTCTGATTTCCTCCATAAAAGAAAACAAGGTCTATATACACCTTATGATGATGGAAGATTAGAAACTGAGTACTACAGACAAGACTTTGAAAATGCCATCATAGGAGCACCTAAACAATATGACTTAAGAAGTAGAAAGAACCAAGAAACTCCCAAAAAGACAACCTCTGATAATTCTGCCAAAAACAACCCTGTAAATGCTTCCAAAAGGACAGCAGAAAATCATAAAACAGTGGCTGAAAGTTCTGATCAAAATAAGGAAAAAAATGCTCAGATTCAAGACAAACTTAGTAGAGACCCTAACAGCACTAGCACTTCAGTTAATGCTCCTGAAAAAATCATTTTGACTACTATAAATAGTAGAAATCAACAAGTTGATTTTGCTGATAAAGGAGTGACTAACAAGGCTGAATCAAACATTTTGAAAAATCAGATTCCTTTTAGCCTAGAGAACGAAATTGCCAAAATCAAGATCTCTGTCCCACTCACTGAGTTATTCACTCAAAATGCATACAAATGTCAAGTTTTGAAAGCTTTGAACATAGAATATATTCATGATACTGTGAACTTAAATGATGATACACCAGAGCTTCTATTCGGTCCAAAGATTGAAAGAAAATTTCAAGAAGGAACTACCCCTCCATTCTACATTAGTTTGAATATCCCTGATAAGATGTTACACAACGCCATGCTTGATTCAGGGGCATCACATAACCTCATGCCCAAAGTAATAATGGAAATATTAGGCCTTGAGGTAACCAGACCTTATAAAGATTTATATTCCTTTGATTCAAGCAAAGTAAAGTTCCTAGGCCTAATAAAAGACCTATGTGTCAATTTAGCACAAATCCCAGCCAAAAGCTTAGTGATGGACATTGTAGTGGCTGATGTACCCCCCAAATATGGCATGCTTCTTTTAATATCATGGGGTGCTAAGTTGCAATGTACTATGTAGATGGATATGACTTATGCCACCATCCCTGTCTTCAGTCAACCTAGAATACTCTATAGGGAAACACACATGAAATATATGGTGAGTAGTCAAGAAAGACCAGAAACTCCCCTCTCTATTCTATACACACCGACCTTGACTCATTCATTCTTTACAATGACGAAATTTCTCATGAGCAAGGATTAGTAAATGAAACATCAACCAATATAGTGGCCACTCCACATCCAAACATAGTGGCAACCATTGAAGAAGAGGAAAACAAGGAGAAAACTAAAAAACAATTTGCTAATTCAGAAAATCACAACAAACAAATCATAGGTCTTGAGCATAAAAACAATCATGAACATAGTACCAATCAAGGAAATCAAAGAACAAATCCTCAAAACATCAAAAACCTTGAGGAACAAAACAAAATTCAACATAGTGCAAACCTACAGGAACAACACAGTGACAAATTAGGCAAACAAAACATAAAGGGACAAGAGCAGCCTATTGCATTTTTCAGCAAGGCCTTAAGAGATGCACCTTTGAAGTACAACATAATGGAAAAAAAAGCTTTTGCCTTGGTCAAAGCCTTAAAATACTTCAGAGTTTACATTTTACACTCTCACATCATAGTATTTGTGCCTCATTCAGTAGTAAAATACATCTTAATACAAGATTCTTATGGAAAAAGAGGAAAGTGGATTGTTGTAATACTAGAATATGATTTAGAAATCAAGCCCACTAAGCTCATCAAAGGTCAAGGACTAGCAAAACTTATGGCTGAATCCAAATTTCAAGCTCTTGATATAAACATGTTTAATATGTTAGATGAACAGGAGGAGTTGGAGAATCCACTTATTGAAGATCATTTTCTGAATTCATCTTGGTATGCTGATATTTTGTATATGATACTAAATCTGAATGTTCCTCCTAATTTGTCTAAAACAAAGGCAAGGTTTTTAAATTTAAAGGCTGTGAATTACTGCATTTTAGATAAATGTCTATATTGGAAAAATGCTAGTGGATTATTGTTTAAATGTTTGCCTAAGAATGATGCGGATAAGATCAAGCATGAGTTCCATGAAGGAGAATGTGGAGGCCACCTCTACTGGAAGACTACAGTGAACAAAATTCTTAGAGTTGGTTATTATTGGGCCACCCTCTTTCAAGATATCCACAAAATGGTCATTGCCTGTCATAAATGTCAAATCTTTGAAGGCAAAAGAAAACTACTTCCCTTACCCTTGCATCCAATCATTTTTTAAGCTCCTTTCCAACAGTGGGGTTTAGACTTCATTGGGGAAATCTAGCCTGCCTCATATACCCAACACAAATGGATCCTCACAACAGCATACTACTTTACCAAATGGATAGAAGCCATTCCTTCTAGGAATGCCACAGAATCAGTTATCATTTCATTCCTTGAAAATCATATCCTGTCTAGATTTGGCTGTCCTAGGAAAATTATCATTGATAATGTAGTTTCATTTGGATCCAAAAATATTGATGATTTTTGCCATAAATATGAAATTATATCGGGCCATTCTACAACTTATTACCCTCAAGGTAATGGATTGGCAGAATCCTCAAACAAAAGTCTGGTAAACATAATAAAGAAGTTGCTGGAAGAAAATAAAAAATCATGGCACAATAAGCTAGTACATGCACTTTGGGCAAATAGATTGACAGTCAAAAAGTCATTTGGAATGTCCCCTTATCATCTAGTTTATAGAACAGATGCAATATTTCCAACCAGTCTAGGAGTGCCAGTCATGAAGTTGATCCAGGAAGTGCAGTCTGAAGAAAATGGTATGACAAGAAGAATAAACCAGACTATACATTTACAACAAATCAGAGAGGAAGTATACAATAGAGCACAACAAGTACAAGAAAACATCAAGAAGTTGTTTGATAAAATAACAAAGGCAAGTGATTTTAAAATTGGTAACAAGGTACTAAAATGGGATTCTAGGAAAGAAGATAAGGGAAAACATGGAAAGTTTGAAAATTTATGGAAAGGCCCTTATCTCGTTTATTCTGTTGCTGGTAACAATGCCTTTTTTCTTCAAGAGATGGATGGTACAGAACTTTCTGGAGGTCCTGTCAATGGAAGGATGCTCAAACATTATTTTTGTTAAAATATTTGATTCAAAGCTTTTTTATTCGTTATGAATAACATTTCTTGAAAGAAAATTTGAAAATGAAAATACAAAAAACAATAGAAAAAGAGAAAAAGAGGGCAGATTAAAAAGAAGAGGTACAACCCCATACCAAAAAAGAGAAAAATCTGAAAATGTGCAACTCAAAATGCCACTGCTTGAAAAGAGGAAAACTGTTATTTAGTCATACAGCCTAATCATGACTGAATAAATTTGAATTTATGCTGATAGGTTAGTGAGAAGAATATTTTCCAAACTGTTTAATCTTGGCTTATCAGTAGAATAGATTAGGATAGAAGAAAAAAATGGTTCAAACATGCTCAAAATCTGAACCAAAGAATCAAAAGAAAGAAGAAGATGGCTCTAAACAGATCAAAATTTGAGCCAAGAATAAAAGAAGGATATTCATTATTTTCAGATCTTAAGCCTTCACAGTTTTGTTTTAATTTTATGCAAAATAAAGGTCTATGTGCAATTTGTATTTGATGCCATAGCCATCACAGCAAATCAGATAGTTTAATCCTGATTTGACTGTATTTTAAATTTCTATTTTAGAATATAGAGAATGCATATCTGTCAAACAGTTTAATCTTGATAGATAGTAGATTAGGTAGAGAATTTTTGAGTTCAACTGTCTAATATGAACTCATGGAAGATATAAGGGTAGTATAGATTAGTTTTTCCTGCTTTCAAAAGAACAAAATGTTGATGTTAAAAGGGTTTACAAGTCCAAGTGCACCCACTGAAGAAAAAATGCTAGGAAGTAGGCTGTGTAGGTAGTTGTTTGGGGAATGAATTATTCTGTTTGATGTAATACTGATCATCTTTTTCAAGCAGCATGATCAAAGAAGAAAGAGGTTGTCAAAGTGCAGCAAATTACAAAGGCACTGGTCTATTTTCTAGAGATTTATCTTTGAGGTTCTTGACACCTCCAAGGAGCTGCCCTCCCCAAGTGGAGCCATTGTTAGCCATCAATAATAAATTTTTTCATATAAAATGATGGCTAAAACAAGTCTGCAGCCTTCAAGAAACAAATTTCAAGCAAATATGTAAAGTTCTTGAAGCCTGGCTGTGTCCTTCGTCCTAAGAACTCATCTCTCTGATTTCTTCACCTCAAAATCCTACTTTTTCCAAAGAGAAAACTGTTTTTCATGGCCTCATCTCCATCATTTCATTCTTCCATTTCATCTTCACAATTCCCTCCATATCACTCATTTTTTCCCCTTTTATTATCCTTCATTTCTTATGAAGAATCCCTTTATTTACCTTTCATTTCCATTAAAAGGCTATCAAAACCCATTTAGACCATTTATTTTTCTTTTACTTGGTCTAATTTGGCCTTTTTAACTCTACCAAAACCCTTAATAAGCCACGTAAAACCTTCATTTTGGCCTTAAAGTGCTCATTTTATCACATAGGCCTTAAACGCCTTTCGCTTAAGCCCCTAGCCCTTCATTCTTCATAAGACCGAGGCCCGAGACCATCAGCTAAAGTCTTAAGCCCCCATCGGCAAATTGGACCTCGCTCCTTCCTACTTCCCACCTCCACTTATGTTTCGCCACTGATATCCTTCCTCCGCCGATATGATCTCAACCATCGATCTCCCCAGATCTGACGGTCCGGACCCTTTTCGGGCCCTCCACCTTTTTTCGGCCTCCGCGCTCTTGTGGTCCCCCCGGAATAGATCCTGGCCGTTGATTGCAACCATCCAACGGTCCTCGTGTCTCCCACCATCTATTCTCCCGACCCCATTCATGAACCTTTCGCTCCCGTAAGAAAGATCCTAACCATTGATCCTCACGATCCAATGCCTCCCACTTAACCTCACCATTTCACCCCACCGATCAACACATTCCACTAAATGAAAAAATTGTTGACGCACCTACCAGGCCCCACTATCCATCGATCGCACAACTCTTCAACCATCTCTCTCACTCACAGCCGTCGATCTAGTTCTCCCATATCAGATGATCTACACTCCATTTCATGCCCAATCTCCCCAAACCTTCCCACCATGCAACTTTAACACGAAAACGGTGGTTTTCGGTGGGACACGCGTCAACCACCAGACCGTATCGTGTTCGATCAGCCCCAAACCGCTTACCAGCTCAACCTTGTGCGAAAACCACTTGTGGTTTTCTGCAAAACCACCTTTCATGTTTCGCGCCAAATCAGTTTTAAACACTGTTTCTTTAATGATTCGCCATGGAACCCTTCCCCTACGCATTTATCACCTCTGCATTTCTCCTCCACCCCTCGCCAAGCCCTCTGAAGCAATTTTACCATATAATGCAGGTTTTATGTAATGGTTGGTTGTTTGTTGCAGGTTTCATGGCGGTAATCATAAAATCCATCCCACAGTCAAAGAAAGTGACAAAGGTCGAGGGTGACGATCCTCAAAGGCTTGATCAATTGCAGAAAAGGGACAAAAAGGGGTAATCTCCAAGGTTTTTAGTCAATATCATTGACCAAAAAATCAAACCCTATAGCACCAAAAAGCTACCTATCAGCAAACAGTGAAGAACATCAAAGATAAAGTAAAATGGTTAAGCATAAAATTCGAATATTAAAATATTAATCTGCAGTTTAAAGGATAAAGCATAGTTAAAGACAAATTAGTCAAAGTTAAATCAGTCAGCAGAAAGGACAAAAAGACTAAGGATGATTAGGAAGGCCTTAAAGCAGATATCATAGGCCTAATAAGTGTTAAAGTAGAGACAGATCATTGAAAGCCTCAGCCTTAATTTCCAGATCATCAAGGCTATTCACTCCTCCAAAGACTAAAAATGCCACCTACAGTCCTATTTTGCCTCAAAAGAATACAAATTGAATGCACAGTAAAAGATATTTTACAAAGACAGCTCAGAGTTATTGCCAGTCTACCAAATATGCCTAAAAGTCAACAAAAGTGACTAAGTAGCTCAGAAGTTGATAAAACATTTATTTAACAAAGCTAAAACATTAAATATTCTTTATCTTGGGTTATGTAAATTCCCTAAGTTCGAGAAACATTTACTCTGTCTTAAATGAACACATTAGAACCCTTTCTTTCACTCCACCTCCTCATTCATCTATAAATACTCCATGAGGAGCACATTGTAAAGGGTTGGTTGGTTGTTAGATGAACTATTATCAAGTGTAAATAGTTGCTGAAGCTGCTGAAGTGTTGTGATGTAATTGAAGAATACTAGGCCGAGAAGAGAAGTTAGAGTTGTAAAGACATGTTGGACTTGAAGAATGTAACTGGTTTGAACATCAATAATACAAGTTGATTCATGGGATCCTGGTCTATGTTAATAGTGACGTTATTCCTCACTGTGTTTGTTTTTCCTCATGTTTTTCATGCTATCCATTTTCTCTAATAAAAAACAGAAAATTTAGGGTAGGATTTACTAATAAGTACCCTATTTCTGTCTGAAATCTTTATCTCTATGTTTTCTTCCAATGGTTAATTTGGGATTGATTCAATAGAGTATAACCAATCAAGGAATGTTGGTGAGCCCGTGTCTTTCTATGTAACTTGAGACATTGTTCTTGAATGATATCTTCATTGCATGATAAGTAGATTCTAAACTAGGGAAGTCTATGGTTAGCCCTATCCTCTGGTCATATCTTTAATATTTGCTTTGAAATTTTCCCTTTAGAGTATGCCAAAAGCAAGATAGATTCAAATTTCTTACCTGATCTTAAGTTGCCCTTCGTTTTCTTATATGTTTTCTCCTTTCTAAAATTAGTCTTTTAGATTACTGGATTGTTGTCTGAAAAGTGTGCTTTAGTAAAAGATTTTCCAAAGAAGTCTATGGTTTTCCCTGTCCTTTGGCTTGCTTCAAACAGTTGCTTCGAAAGGCTTTTCTTGTTTAGTGAAGTTAATAGATTCTTAATTGGTTATTAGCTTTGCTTCTTTCACAACACTTTGATGTTTCATGCCAAAAATCAATCTAAAGAGATCCTTTGATATAGATGACTTGCCCCATGGAAACCCTTGTAGAACTATTGTACAATTAAATCCTTTTGTGACTCCATAGCCCAATGGATTGATACTGTCTTTTGACCTATCCTATCAGCTGAAACATTTTTCAATTTTCTCTCACCTTCACCCTCCTAGTAACCTTTTCCTCTTCTGATATCCATCTCAACCAATCAATCAAACAAAAAAGTTCCTTTGAGCTTCATAACTAGCCTAATATCATAATTAAGCATAAAGATATATCATTCAAAGACACCAATAGAGAGATCCCTCTCTGAATCCAGGAAGGCTAGATCCTAGGATTCCAAAGTGGTTCTGATGTGGCCCCTGCAGCATTTATTCTTGCTACTCTCATAAATTACAGGGAGCCAACATAGTGGCGACCATACCGGGGAATATTGAGTAATAGATAACTTCACAACTCAGAAAATCCCATTTCTTAAAATGAATCAAGTGTCTGCCAAGAGTGGTTTCTGATTTTTAATGGTGGGCAACAACCAAGCTTTAGTATCAAGTAAAAATCCTCCACCTATTGACTCCACTAGTTTTCAGTAGGTCTGCTGATCTCCCTTGGTTTTCCAAAAATTCCACCGGGAAACTCTTTTATCATAACATCATCCAAACTTAGTCGAGAGAACTTTGAGGATTAAGTTTTCTTTCATAAGGTTAGTTGGCCTTTTAAAGATTGTCATACTTGGCTAAACTTTTCTCATTATTTGGTCTAAAAACATAGCATAGTGGCTTCTAAAATAATTCATACTAGAGCCCATCCTGACCCAAATCCTCTTGAAATAGTTGAAAATCCAGAAAGAATCCTTAGGAAGTTTCCTAAATCCAAGAATCCAACTATTGTCAGACTAATTCATAGAGCAAACTCTGTTCCTGAAGATCTTTCATCTTTGCAAAATACACAAGTTGACTTACCTATCATAAGGAATCCATCTAGAACTAAGTCACTTAGTGGTATAGATCAGAGAGACTTTGAGCCTCCACGTTCACCCCAACCTAGTGGTGAATATACTAATAGTAGGGAAACTTATCCTTCTAGGCCTCCGGATATACATTTCATCCATAATTTTGGTTTCTCTCATCCTAGATCTGCTCAACAGTCTCTTGCTAGTTCAAGTACTTCTGTTATCCATACATCCATTGTTCAAACCACTCCACTTCATCACCTTCCTCCACTTGTAAATCCCCCACTTTTTCCACAACCTCCTATCATGGCAACATGGTATGCTCCTCTGGTCCTTCCTTTGCCTTTAGTCAATTTTCCACAGGACTATCAATCCAAGATTCCATTATATGATGCTATTAGTTCTACTACTGCTCAACTACATGTGGAAAAAATGAATGACTACTTTGATAGACAAGAAATAGATCCTAAAAAAGCGTAATATAATACCCGAGAGAACCTCCTAGCCATGTTCGACTACGATTTTCCTTTTTCGTAAATAATCTATCTCAATCCAGAAAAGGATTAAACTTATACTGAGTAGATGTCGTTTCAATTCCTTTTACAAGCTTGAAAGGACAAGTGCTCAACAATATTTTCATATTTTTGGAGTCTGAAATGAGTTGAAAGAGAACTCCAGGGTTTCTCTTTTTCGTAAGTTTTAACGAGTTCAAAAAAGTGATAAAAAGCATACTCATATGGCCGAATTTCCATTTAATTAACGATCAAGAAAAGACGAAAATAACTCGGCATTTTCATGTATGTTTTATGAGCATGAAAAGAATAGCAAAGGAAGCTCAGGATTTTCATGAGTTTAACAAGTCTTGAAAATAATAATCGAAATTGAATCGAGATAGGTTTCACTTTATACAAGCTTGAAACATAGGAAAAATTATGCTTGAGAGTAGTTACATTTTTACACAAGCTTGAAATAGAGAAAATTGTGCTTGAAATAAGTTTCAATGTCCCCCAAGCATAACCTACAAGAGTACATGTCCCCCAAGCTTCATTTCATTCACCTAAGTAGACTACTAGTTAGTAATAGCTGGATGGAATGAAGGTTCATTTACAAGATCATATAAAAGACTTGAATTAATTAGGAGAGGATTTGTTTCATTTTTTAACGAGCCTGACACAGGAAATAACTATGCTCATGGAACCTTGTTTCATTTTTTAATGAGCTTGACACAAGAATTGGAACTATGCTCATAGGAACCTGTTTCATTTTTTAACGAGGTTGAGACAGTAAAATAACCATCCTCATGACCTAATTCATTTTTTAATGAGGTTGATACAATAAAAGAACTATCCTCATGACCTGATTCATTTTTTAACGAGGTTGACACAGTAAAAGAACTATCGCCAAGACCTGATTCATTTTTTAACGAGGTTGACACAGTAAAAGAACTATCCTCAAGACTTGATTCATTTTTTAATGAGGCTGACATAGTAAAAGAACTATCCTCAAGACCTGATTCATTTTTTAATGAGGTTGACACAGTAAAAGAATTATCCTCAAGACTTGACTCAATTTTTAATAAGGTTGAAACAGTAAAAGAACTATCCTCTAGACCTAATTCATTTTTTAATGAGGTTGACACAGTAAAAGA
Organism: Pinus albicaulis; assembly: GCA_034641835.2. Taxonomy (NCBI): domain Eukaryota; kingdom Viridiplantae; phylum Streptophyta; class Pinopsida; order Pinales; family Pinaceae; genus Pinus; species Pinus albicaulis. The sequence continues at coordinate 1,777,828,868 of CM076578.1, read as the reverse complement.
ACTATCCTCAAGACCTGATTCATTTTTTAAAGAGGTTGATACAGCAAAATAACTATCCTCAATAATAGTTTCACCCAACCTATATATTTTGGAATCATTGGGAATCTTCCATAAATTAGACGAAGTGGAAGATATCATATTGCAGGTCTATTTTTGCGATTTTCGCCGATGTCGCAGGCGATGGTAACGAAAAGGTTCCCATTAGGGAATAATCCTTAAAGATTCCTACACCAGTTTTCTGAAGAGATGGTGGGGTCCGTGAACAAAAAGAACGCTTCCAGTTGCCTGGGAACCAGAGGAGAAGAAGGAGAGTTGATCGATGACTTTGATGCTTCCCTTATGGGGGAAAACGAACATATGAAAGTAAGTATATACTACTGCAACCATAGCATAAACCCATGGTATTCCAAGTAATATATAGTAGTCTCAAGTAAAATTCTCCTCATTACATATCAAGCAAGGGTAACGAGGTTTCCGAAAAGAATCAGATGATTTATCTTACGGGTGTGAATTTTATTTCTTCTTATCTTTCCCCTTCTTCTTTCTTCCAGGTTGCTTGTCACGTTTGTCATTTTCAGATGACATGGCATGAATTTCAGAAGAATATGCAGGATCAGATGCAGTAGGGTTTTGATTTGAAACAAAAAGTGTAGAACCAGATGGTCGACTTGCTGGCAGAGTGCTAGTAGAACCAATCACACCATCTTCTTCATGAATGTCCTTACCATATGGAGAAGGAGGAACAATAAAATTTCGTTGCGATGCATTCGGAATATTTTCATAGAGTGTGCCAGACTGAGTATAAATCAAATCCAGATACTAGGCACGAGAAATTACTTGATATTCAGTGACAACACTACCTTTGGCCACATCCTCGATAATAGATGGTAACAAGGATTTTATAAACCACTCAGATAAAATCTGATTAGGAAAAAATAAGTTTAACCATTTGACGACGACGACGCCACTCAGGTATATGATTTGATATATGAGTAGCAGTGGTGTGTTTAAGGCTAGTCAAAATTTCCGTTCCAATTTCATATCTGATGGGTAGCTGGAAGTGGGTTAGAAAAGTAGTGGCTAAATCTATAAATTCCCGTGGTAATTTGATGTACCACTTTGTAGCCAGACCAGTAAGCGTTTGCTAGAAAAGACGCAGTCTAACATAATCATCATTCAAGGAATTTGATGAACACCATAAATGATAAGTCATAACATGCGTAGACGGGTCTTATCCAGAATTTCCATTGAATTTCGGAATATCATAGGGTAATTTATGAGGAATCATCGACCACCAAGGTAAATAATGAATGGGATCATTAGTGAGCTAGTTTAAATCAGGTAACTCTAATGTTGCAACAAACAACAACTGTCGATTTGGGTCAAGTTGAGCATAACCAGGGTAAGTTGGAATTTCCTGGGCAATAGGCCATTTTGTACTAACAAAAGGATTATGTTGTTGGTAACCTAGATAGGGGTAAGTTTGTTGACCAAACCCTTGATAGGCTTGTTGAGCAGGACTTGGATAAGCTTGAAATTGTTGGAATAGTTGTTGTGGCTACCATGGGATTTGACAAAATTGTTTCCCTCTAGGATAATTTGGACGAGGTTGTGAATATATGGGACCAATAGAAGCCTGTGAAAAGGGTAAACTAGTCTGTGGTTGTGAAATTCCCGATACATATGGTTGTTGAATACTAGCTTGGGAAGACGAAGTCTGTAGACCCAAAACTTGAGGGTTAGGAGTTGAAGGACCCGCTGGAGTAGACGGAGTAACGACCATAGAAGTAATAACAGGCGTAGTAGGTACAGATGTAATAGGTTGAACTGGTTGATATTCAGACACAACCGATTGCGTCTGAATAGGAAAAGTAGTATGCCATTGACAAACAAGAATTCTAGCATAAGATTGACCTAAAAACGAAGAAATATTGGCATATGGCCCGAACATTTGTTTCCCCCCAGCATATGGAGTATAAGGATATTGTACATGATGACTTTCATATAATGGGATTCCAGCAGATACTGGATAAGATGGATGGTAATTGGATAGACCAGCTTGATATTGAGTTGATGATGTCAATAAAGGATTAGGCCGTTAAGTTTTCTTTAAAGAAGAACCACCTAAAATTCCAGATGATGACAAGGGCGAAGTCCATGGAATAGAGCAGACACCATAGTAGGTTTCATTTAAATCTTGGTAACACAGTGGAACAGACGGACCACCATAAATATGAGACTCGAGTGTCATGAAAAACATCGAAGATGAAGCAACAATAGATGTTGTCACAACTGTAACAGATGGTACACTCTGGGATGTTGTCTCATCCATGGTTAAATAAGCGAACAAATACTCTAATGAATCTACGGGAACTTGAGATTGAGCAGGATCAACAGGAGCAGAGTAGGCAAAATGAGGAAAAGACAGATAAAAATGAAGCCCCGACCCAAAATGAGTGGGAGTTTAAGGGCTTGTCTCTTCCTGAAGTTATTCCACTATCGAAATAAAACTAGGTGTAAGTACTTCACTATTAGGCCCGAGATAAATTTCAGGCGTTAAACTCTGCAGTAAAGAGGAAGACTCAATGGTTGTGGATGACTGAGGATGAGACAGTTGCATGAGAAAAACTTCGGGATCAAGATGTTCTGGTAAAAGAACAATAGGTTTCGGATCAAATTCCAGTTGAACAAGCTCAAGTTCTTGATTTACCTTTTCACTGGATTTAATTTCAATGTCCTCAGGTAACTGTGAGGGTTTTGTCTTGACAGTAGCAGATAAATCAGGATCATTCAAAACAACTCGAGACTCAATACTCAAAGGATCAGATGAATCTAGTAAATTAGATGAAGATGTAGCACCAAAGGTTCCAAAGGTATCAGACTCGGTAGGCCGAGCTTGCCTTCGTCTACTAGGTGTAGCTTCTGACAGTAAAGGTGCCTTATTCGTTTTCCTACGTGAACGAAATAAAAAGGGTTGATCTTCTTCCACGATTGATGATTAATTTTAATACAAATAAACAAAAAGAGGGTAATGCTAGGCAAAAGGTTTACCAAGCCACTGTGAACTACAATATACCACCCCAGTAAACCAAGGACTTATGTACGTGTAGGAAATCTCCTCGAATGTTGTGTTCGATGTATCACAGTGTACAAGGTGGCCGACTCGATTACCTATGGAAGGTAAGAAACCTAATGTTGTCCTCCAAAATATACTCAATGGTAAGTGTAGGCCCAATCCGTATTAGTGTTAGGCTAATGCGCAACCGCACAGTGGGAGCATCCCCCTATACTTTTCGTACTAGAACACCACCCGATATACCCGAAGGTACGTGGATGAGCTCCGATATACTTACGTACATGGAATGAGGTATCACACTCAGAATTCATCGCAGAAAATTAACGATATATGCTATGTTTAACGACGTTGGAACACATCTCTAGCTTAGACCTTTAAATTTTATCGTTAAGTGACAATTCTCCCTTAGATAAATTAAGATAAATTTTAATTTTATCTTTCTTATAATTTTGTCTTTCAGGTTCACCACGAGATGTATTTGGCATTCCTAGAATGCAATTAAAATGATAAGCATTCTTTTCGATTTGATTTTCGTCAATGAAAAAATAGCTACAAGGGATAGAGCAATCATATTGTAAGCAATCAACAATGAGAACATATAAATGAAAATTCCCTAGCTATTCCTATGAAACACTCACAATACCTATATGCAAATGAATGTTTTTCTTTTCAATTTCTTTTAAGTTTAGATGAATGAAAAAGAAACTATAATGTACAAACAATCACTCAATACTTTCCAGAGAAACGAAGACTGAAACGACAATTCCTCTTTCGAAAATAAAGAACTGATCAAATGTAAAATTTGAAACTTTGGAGCTATTCAAAAATGATAAAGAAACATTAATAAAACAAATATCCAAAGTGAGGCAAGAGCAATAGAGGCAATCTAGTCTCTAGAGGCAATCAAACACTTGAGACTTCAGCAAACAAAACACGGAAATGAATGGAAAAAGACAAAATATGATGATTTTGGTTGGTCACAAGAGAAATGCACCCCTGAGTGGGAGACAGTGCGTTGCAGAGTACTTTCCCTATGCCACCATTTCTATGCAGAGCACCGTGTCAAGACCAACAGTGCGTTGGTTCTAGAGGAAACACTAAAAAGGAAATAAAACACACTACTTTTGCTAAAACACATTAAAATGACTGAAATAAAGCAAGTAAAGTCTACTAGAGGCTGATGAACGAAGATAAAACCACCAAGGATGATCCGTCGATCCCCAAAATGGTCACCAATTTGTTTTATGGAAATAAAACCTATGGATGTAAATGCTTTCCCTAAGTGTGGTGGTCGCACTTAAAACAACAGAAAGAAATATGTTTGACATTTTCCTTAAAATGAATAGTTAAGGGAAGAACACCTACTTGTAATCTGTTCATTATTCCTCACCTCCCTTCCGTCGCTTCCGTCGCTCTTAATAGAAATGAACTCGCTTGATTGGTACCTGCAATGGCAAACAGAAGACAGAAAACAACATAAAGGCATACGATCTATTCATGTTAAACAAAATGAATCGACTGCATTTGTAAATACACATATAACATCATTGACACATGTATTAGGAAAGGAAAAAATGTATTTATTATGAAGTAGAAGAAGAAGTTGCAACCAGTTGGATTGATTCGATGCCAACTCGCTCCAACTTCAGTCTCATCCTCATCACACCAACAACATCACTCCAACAACATAACATTATATGCAGACGATACCTCCAAGAGTTGTGATCTCACCAACATTCCCGAAATCTAATAAACAATTTGCTCCCAGTCGACTAACGCACTCTAAAGTGGGCCTAGATGCTTTGGAACACAACTTTTAATGGGAGTAGATGCTCTGCAAATCACTTACTGCAGTCTAGGTGTGTGTTGATGGCTGAATGGAACACTTCAACTGGCATCTAAGCAGTGAAACTTTCATGAAGGAAAACCATCAATGGAATGACTTGTTTAGGGCATGTAGCAACTAATTTAGAGTATGATAGACCCTAATTGACATTGATCTGAGTTTTGGGAGTGATGCCAAAATTGACCTGTAACAAATATTATACAACAATAGGTATTTTCCCCATTTCTTATACTTAGATATTAAGTAATTTCGAGCTAGGAATTAAACACGAGAATTGAACCATTCCATAGAATTTCTACGCAGGATATTAACATCCTTCAGTAATTCCCAAACAGTGTAATCAGTGCATTAAACATAGACATGGTATCCACATGAAAAATATCTAGCTTACATATGCATGACATAATTTCATAAAATCCACAAGGAATTCAAACATTTCAACCAAAAATTTCATGCATTAACATCCTAGAACCATGCAATGTTTCTAAAATCTATACATTAAATTCCATAAGGAAAATATCTAACTTCACAATATCAGCTAAATTCATTCATTTACTATAAGGAAAATGGTCAAAGTGAAGTTGGGACTTCAATTTTCCACCCAACCTTAGACTCATTGCAGCCAAAATCACTTGCAGTAGTCACCCTTGAGCCAAATCCATGATCTAATAGGAATTTTCTTTAGTGAGTTCAGTTGGAAGCCATACCCAACTCAACGACGATAGGAATTGCTTATATCATCAGATGGTTTATCATATTGAAAAGAAAAAAAAAATTCACAATATTGGGTGTTTTATTAGATGTGAAAATAATGTCTAAGAGTGGTTTATCAACCCACAAGAAAACACCATGGGTGGTTTTTCAACTCTCTCTTAGCAAGGACCAATTTGTATGTGGTTTCTTAGCCCTTATCAAGCACCCTTAGTGTTTCTCATCCAATCCTTGATAAACAATCATTCCCATCTCCTCAGGATTTCTCGAACTCCTTCTTATCACAATTTATATTTTTATGGAATTTCCTTCCCTTAGCTCGTAGGCCTTTCCAATACTCATCATGCACTCCATAGATAATAATTCCAACCCATGCATTTTTGTGTAATTCTTTTTTTATTATTCTCATGGGTCTCCCTTCATGCTCCTCTATGAAGATTCCTCTAATTTTTCTTGATAATTGCCCATAAATTAAATAATGGTGGTAGTTGGATCCACACAACCTTATTTTTCCTCTTTCCTTAGATCATGGACTTGTGGTCCCACTCTTCAGGCCATCACATAATAATATATTTATTTATAATCCATTTTGTCATTACATTACAAAAATTAGGGGATAGTACACCAGGGGTGTCACAAACCCAACCCTCTTAAAGGGAACATCACCTTTGGTTCTCTTGTTAGCAAGGGATAAAACAATAATGAGATTCACACATATATCTTACATCCATTTATTCAACAAACAAAATATGGGTAAAATACCCTTATTTTCTCATCCATTTCCCAGGTGGATTCATTGGGACCAAAGTGCTTCCATTGCACCTTGACCCATTCTATTACTCAATCCTAGAGCATGTTTTACCTTTGGTCTAGTATGCATCAGTGCCTCTGGTTGGAACTATCACTCCAGTTCCACCTTTATCACAGACCAATCAACAATGTGATTAGTATCATGAACATATTTCTTAAGCAAGGAAACATGAAAAACATTGTGTGATTTCACTGAGTGGAAAGGCAAATTGTAGGCTACTGGCCCCACTCTCTCTAAGATTTGAAATGGTCTGCAATATCCAAGTTCCAACTTGGTGCATGATCCCACTTTCAATTAGATTTTATATGGCTTAGCATGGAGATAAACATGTTCTCCAACTTGAAATTTTTTGTGAAATATTTGTTGGTCTACATAATGTTTTTCCCTATCCTAGGATGCCTTTAACTTTTGTCTGATCTTAATAATATCCTGGTCCATTTCCTTTAGAAAATATGGCCCAAAAATTACTCTGCTAATTGGGTCATCCCATCTTATAGGGGCGTTGAATTTCCTAGCATAAAGTGCCTAAAAGGGAATCAATACCAACGACTCTTGATAGCCATTGTTGTAAGAAAATTATACCAATGGAAGATAGTCTTCCCACTTTATTGGTTGATGCATCACACACATCCTCAACATGTCTTCCAACATTCTATTCACTCTCTCTATTTGATCATCCTTTTGAGGGTTTTAAGAAGTGCTAAAAGTTAGCTATATTCCAAAACCAGCAAACAATGATTTCCAAAAGTTTGAAGTGAACTTGGCATCTTTGTCTTATATTATATTTTTAGGTACTCCATGCAACCTAAATACCTCTTTCATGAATATATGGGCTATATCAATTGTTTTATGAGCAGAATAAACACCTATAAAGTTAGCTACCTTGTTAAACTTATCCACTACTACCATAATGGCATCATGTTTTCTAGTTGTTTTGGGAAGACCTGTAATGAAATCCATGGATATGACCTCCCATTTCCATTTCGAAATTGGAATTGGTTGTAGCATTCCAATTGGGTTCTTGTACTATACCATAATTTATTGACATTCCAAACACTTTACAACGTATTCTGCAATATCTTTCTTTGTTCTTGGCCAAAAATATGCCTTCTTCATGGATATCATCATGTTTTGATATCCATGGTGACTTGAGTAAGATATTTTATGGAATTCATCCATGACAAGCTTCCTTAGATCCTTCTCATTAGGAACATATTTTATGTTCTTGAACATCAATATCCCATCATCGGTGAGTTGGTAACTTCCACTTACAAATCCATCTGGTTGCTCCTGCAACCACTTCTTCACATATTGGTAATGTTCATCATCAATCAATCCTTCTTTAATTCTTCCCTTCATGTTAAATGAGTATGTGCTTAGGGATGCTAGGTGAACCTATTGCAAGATTTTGTTGAGTGCATCTTCCACCTTATTCTCTTTTCCTTTGATATGCTTAATTTCAAAGTCAAATGCACTAATCAGAGTCAGAGTTGTGGGTGATGTGTCAGAGTTGTGGGCATTGGTCCGAATTGTGGGTGACGTGTCAGAGTTTTATTGGGTCATTTTTGGGCCAATCGGGTCAGGACACGTGATGCGACACACAGGGCTGCCATGTCCCAAGTTTGAAAGGTGGTGTAAAAATTTCGATCAAGTCTGGGTGGAGGCAGTGGGGTTCAACCCCACGACCTCCCACCACACAGTCGAACGCCTTAATAGCCAGCCTACACCATGGTTCTTAACTATCAATGGAGCCATCATATATTTATGTTCAAACATTGTTTATGGCAGGGAAAGGTGGGGGCCAACCCCCGGTCCATAAGACCATTGACGAAGCTCCGAACTAATGCACAATTTAAATCATAACCACGTTTAATTAACATTAACCCCATTTAAAATGTGCCTAATACAGTTTTTAAGTGCGATTTAAGTTAAGTGCGGGTTTAGTGCTTAATTGAGCTTAATTAGCACTTAAACTCCCACTTAAATTTAATTATGTATTAACTTGGCAGACCCCCCAAATTCGGCAAAGACTGCCAGCCTAGTTGTAGTTTGCCAGATTTAGTGGAGTTTTTCTAGGTGAAACTAACAGAAGTCATAAATAAGGAATTTTCGACCAAATCGGTCTCAGAAAGAAGCTATATTACCATTTTTGGGTATTCAGGACTCAATGGTGCAGGTTTTAGAAGCAATGGAGCAATTCTAGATGGAATTTTCCTAGTTTGAAGTTTTAGGATGTCGAGGGCCACCAGAGGGTTAGGCCATATCTGCTTCACTTGAAGACCAATTGAGGGGAAAGAAGAGGCTAGATAGCCATTCTTGGCCATTCTAGACTCATTGGTGAAATTTTTAGAAGAAATGGGGAACTTCGAGATGGGATTTTTCCAAATTGAAGTTTAAGGATGCCTAGGGCCATGAGAGGGTTAAGCCATATCTGCTTCACCTGGAGACCAAATGAGGGGCAGAAAGAGGTTAGATAGCCATACTTGGCCATTCTGGACTCATTGGTGCAGGCTTCAGAAGCAATGGGGCACTTCTAGATGGGGGTTTTCTAGCTTGAATTTTAAGGATGCCCAAGGCCACCAGAGGGTTAGACCATATCTGCTTCACCCAGAGACCAATTAAAGAGCAAGAAGAGGCTAGATAGCCATTATTGGCCATTTTGAGTTCATTGGAATAGGTTTCGGAACCATTTGAGCACTTCTAGATTTGTTTCAAGCAAAGTGAAGCTTAAGGGTGATATGGAAAACCAACGTGTTGAACCAGTTCTTAGAGGATTTTGAGATGGAGATGATCTAGTAGAGGCCTTCAGCCTCCATATGTTTGCAGCAGCAACCTTTGCAGTAGTTGTGTAGCTATTTCTCATCTCTTCTCTTTATAGTTTTTAGAGAAAAATATTGTTTATGTACTCGCAATGTTTTAGTACATGTTGATGGTTTTTCAAATTGGAGTAAGGGATCTTGATGCAAGATGCCCTTGAGTTTCTAATAGTTGCATGCTTGACTGTAGGTCAACAAGTGCATGGTAAAGGAAAATTTGTAGGAATTGGTTCTTTGTAGGAGAAACTCATCATTTTAGTTCAGAACTTTGATGCACTCTTCATATTGAAACTTTGAGCATAATGAAGATGAATCATGCCTTCAGAGCTGATTCAAGGACATGTAGCCCAATAGGGGTGAACTCATTCAACAGTGGATTGTGTGTTGTTGTTTGATGCATCTTTACATTCAATGTTTTGATGATTTCATGTTTTAAATTTTTTTCATGGAATTACCTTAAGAAAAACACTTAAAATAGTCTTGGATTAACCTGATGTTCAGTACACATATTATGCACATAAGAAGCAAGCATGTTTATATTATGAACGGGAACTTAGAAAAGAAATTACTAATACACCTCCATTCATATTAGTTGGTATCAGAGCTATAGGTTTTTTGTTAGCTTGTGTTTCTTTGGGAAAAGAGGGTTTGACTATTTGCAAGGTGAGAATGCGTACAAGGTTGAAAATTCGGAGAGGAAAAGGAAAAATTTTTGGTGCAAATACCCAAGTTGGAACAAGGAGAAGGAGGCTAGAGTTGCCACAATCTCCACCTCAAGTTTCACCTCCAGAGATTCCTGAGGCTTCAGTAAGCATATTTGTAGGAGGAGAGTCTACAAGGCTGACAAAAGATGAAATCTTTGGAAATTATTTATGGGACATGTCAAGGATGGTGAATGTCCTCTATGAAGAGAGGAACTCACAACTACAAGGTGAAGGATCTAGACATTCAAGAGGAGAAGTTTCTCTAACAAAGGAAGCAACCTTTGAAAGACACAGCAGAGGCAGTGGGCCCAAGCTCTTGGAAATAATTGTAGAAATTATATACAAGACGCATGTATATATCTAGATTCTCCTGATCTAACAATATTTTATCTTCTTGCTAAATACAGAATCCTTCCACTATTAATATTTTGCGGAAATTAAAATCAATTGCAAACACATGAAGTAATAAAAACAATTGCACATAACACAGTTGTTTAGCGAGAAATCCTAAAGCTGAAAACCCCAGCTATCATATATTATGTATCATGGAGATCATGTAACAATCTCATACAAAGCTTAGTACATCAAGCTCTCAGTACAATCAATCTTCACACACTAATAAGAATAAATCTGCAAATCCATGCACTTATTTCTTGCCACCCGATAGCCTGCCTCCACTATGCAATCCCTGCTGAAGAATAGCTTTGAATGAATTCGAATTACCCTTGCCTTGACTGCGCAATCCTCAATGGAAACTCCAATGTGTGTGTGGTGCAACTAATGCATTACTATAGTCACAACGGGTAGCCCATCTTTTTCTTTCACCTATCTCTCCACTGGGTCTCCACTGGAACTGACATGCACTGTAGTTAACTACTGTATTGTTCAGTTGATTAATGAGTTATTATTTGAGAATTAATTCACTCCACTCTCACTAGTGTATCATTCAGTTAGACTAGATACAACTAGCTCAACTGATTTTAACTCCATTAACCGAGTTAAACTGAATAACAACTCCATGAACTACTCTTCCAACTCTGTCATAATTTTTCCACTTCAGTTCTAACTGAGTCCTCCATGCATGAACCACCAGTAAACCCTAGGAATTGCGTAATTCCTTCAGCCCACTGATTTGCCAAATCTGTGCACTGAAATTAAGTGCTCCAAGAGAATAATTTGTTGTTTATTGTCGGATTATTATTAAGAACTAATAATAATCGACACTTCTATTTTTATATCGACGATCTATAAATAGACTTCGCCATATATTCTAAAAATAGAATTTCATATATTTTTACAACTTGACCAACCATCCACAAATAACATCCTGCAACTTTTGAAATATGATCACCATGTCTAAAAATAGACATAGTCTAAAAATAGACTTGCACCTAAAAATAGCCTATGGACCCACTTAGTGAAGGTGACTTATTTTCACTAAGCTTCATCATCTTGTTGAATCTCAACACTCCCTCTCAACAAGATAGGGATTATCCTTCACCCCGATCCTGCCTCTATGGTATTCGAATTTTCTCCTCTCGAGCGCCTTCGTCAGAATATCTACATCCTGATCTTCCGTAGAAATGTACTAAAGCAACATGATCTTCCGCTGCACACAATATATGATATGATGATACCGGATATCAATATGTTTAGATCTATCATGAAACACAGGATTAATAGAGAGTTTAATGCAACTCTGAATATCACAATGTATCACTGTAGGATCCAAATGTGAACCGAACAAACCGACTAGGATCTTCCTCATATAGATAGCCTCACATGCAGCTTGACTTGCTACCACGTATTCTGCTTCCACTGAACTGAGTGCCACGGATATTTGTTTCCTGTTGTACCAAGAAACTGTCGTAGATCCGATACTAAAAATCCCTCTTGATGTGCTCTTTCTGTCTGTTGGGCTGCCTGCCCAATCTACATCCGTGAAGCCATGCAAATTCACCTCATCCGTCTTTCTGTACCATAAACCATACTCAGATGTTCCCCTGAGATATCTCAGGACATTCTTGCCCAGCTTCCAAAAGAGCTTGGTAGGCTTAACCATCACTTTTGAAAGTTGGTTCACCGCATAGCATATGTCTGATCTTGTATTAACTAAATACATGAGCGAACCCACCAACTTTTGATAAACAGTGGCATCCACTACCTCTGCCGATGTAACATCGTCTTTCCTCCAATTTCCTGGAAGAGGAGTGTCAATAGGCTTGCAGCCTTGCATGTGAAACTTATATAGTATCTCTCAAGCATACTTGCCTTGAGACACAAACAGTTAACCTTCCCGCTATCATATTTCCAATCTAAGGAAATAATGAAGGAGGCCCAAATCCTTCATCTCAAACTCCTTTGCAAGATCTGCCTTGCATGAGTGTATCAACTGCTCATCACCCGTTATTATTAAATCATCAACATAAAGAAATATGATTAGAATCTTACCCTCCACCACAATTTGGTACATGTTTGGATCCGCCTAACTCTTGGTAAAGCCAAGTCTAGTGAAATAGTTGTCGATCCGTGTGTACCAAGCACGAGGTGCTTGCTTCAGCCCATGCAATGCTCTTTTGAGCCTGCACACATGCGAATCACTATTGAAGATCTCAAACCCTTCAAGCTGCTCAATGTACACCTCTTCCTCAATGATCCCATTAAGGAACGCAGTCTTCACATCCATATGATGAATGTGCCAACCCATCAGTGCTGAGAGAGCAAGGATGGTCCTTATGGAAGAATACCGTGCGACAGGTGCAAAGGTTTCTTCATAATCAATCCCCTTGATCTATGAGAAGCCCCGAGCAACAAATCTTGCCTTATACTTCTCGACGCTCCCATCAACAGCTTACTTTACCTTGTAGATCCATCTTGATCCTACAACTGATTTTCCCACCGGCCTTGGAACAATCTCCCAAGAACTGTTTCTGACAATGGAGTCATACTCCTCCACCATGGCATCTACCCATGTGGGCTCCTGCACTGCTTCTTCAAAAGAAGATGGCTCTATCACGATACACTTGCTCATAAGAGCCATGTATCTAGTAAAACGGTCAGGTGACTGTCTCTGTCTGCGTCGTGATGTAGGGACTCCTACATTCTGTGCCGCATCAAGCTTCAGTCTCTAGCTTCTGTGGTACGCTTCCTACCTTTTTTGATGTTTGGTTTTGCATGAGTGGACTCCTCCACTCCGTGAATCTCCTCCTATGGCTAATCCACATGCAGAGGCTCATCTTTCGGAACAAGAAGTTCCTTCACTGCATGCAAGTCTAGCTCCCTCTCAAGCATAGCTCGTGCAGCACCCAAGATCGTTCCATTCTTCCTCTCTGCGACCCCATTCTGATGTGGGTTATGAGGCACTATGAGTTCTCTTCGAATTCCTTCTTTGCTACAAAAGTCTCTGAATTCACTCGAGATGTATTCACCACCATTATTTCTCCGTAGAGCTTTCACTTTCTTCCCTGACTCCTTCTCCACCAATGCTTTAAACTCATAGAAATTTGAGAATGTTTCACTCTTCTTCTACATGAAGAAGATCCAACATCTATGAGAATATTCATCAAAAAATATAACATAATACCTGTGTTTTTCTATTGAAGCAACCGAGAAAGGTCCACACACGTCTGTGTGAATTCTATCCAGGATCACTGAAGCACAGTTCTCCTTCTCATGAAAGGTGGTCTTCACAAAATTACCCCTAGTACATCCCTTTCACTAATATGACTGTGCAAGAGTACCCTTGGGAAGTCCAGTATAAATCTGCTACAAAATCTTCAAAGTGCCATGGTGAAGATGGCCCAATCTTCTGTGCCATAATTCGCCCTCATCCCGGCTCACCACTTCTTTTGCTTTTCCCACCATTGTAGCGCAGCCATCTACCTCCAGCTTGTAGAGATTCTTAACTCAAATCCCTATCCTCTTGTTTTGACCCATTGTTTTATGTTGTGGGAAAGCTTTTCCTTCGCTAAAAACAACGTCATAACCTTTGTCTTCCAACATTGTGACCGAGACCAAGTTCTTTTTTAGACCTGGAACATCGATAACATCTTTCAACAAGAATGGATTACCAGAATCCCTCTCAAAGGTAATGGTCCCAATTTTGGTCACACTATATCGACCATCGTCGCCCATCTCTATATGCATTTGAAGATCCTTCTCCTCCAAGTCACTAAACAACTCCTTCTCTCCCATCATATGGAAAGATGCACCACTATCAAGATACCACATCAATCCCATATAGCTTGAAACCAAGCATACGATCAAAGAGAAATAAAGTTCAAATTGCGAGGATAAGGCCTCTCCAGCCGCAGCTCCAGTATCCTTCTTGTTCTTCTTCTTCTGTGGGCAGTTAGTGGTGAAATTCCCATGTTTGTGACAGTGAAAACACTTCACCTTGGACAAATCCTGCTTCTTACCTTTAGCTTCGGATTTTGAAGGAAATTTCTTCCCCTTCCCCATCCTTGCTTTGGCAGCCAAAGCGCAATTCTCTTCATCTTCATTCTTCGATGAAGAGCCATCCCTGGTACCTCACATTATCTCCTCCTGCACAAGATTCGACCAAAGTCGCTCCCATCCTAGCAGTTTCTCCCATCCATTGACAGAGTCTTCGTAGCTATGCCAACTCTTCGAAAGCCCAAGGAAAGCCAATCTCACCAAGTCTTCATCATCAATAGTAATCCCCACACTTCCTAGTTCATCTCTACAGTGGACAAACTTCGTGAGATATTTTGGAATACTATCGCCCTTCTCCATTTTTATTTTTCTGAGCTTATCTTTCAACGCCAACTTTCTTTGGTCGCTGCTGCTTTGGAACAAATCTGTCAAAGCCTTCCACATTAAAAATGGAGTGGCTTTCTTTTGAAGGCTGGACACAATATGGTCCTTCACACCTTCCAACATAATTCTTCTTTTCTTTGCTATCTTCTTTTTCCATGCATCAAGTAATGCAACATCGCTAGATCCTAGCTTAGGAACATCACTATCGATGAACTCCTTCAGTTCATTATCCTCCAACACCGCCTCCATCCTATCCTTCCAGGCTATGTAATTCAAGCTACCATCAAGGGAATACTCCAATTGAAACCCATTGAAAGACATTTCAATGTATACTCAACTGTCGCACCAAGAATTTTCTGAAGAAAATTTGAATTGTCCACCATCACAAACTCAGCAATTCTTCACAATTGCAATCTTCAAGAATTAACACTGCTCTGATACCATGTAGAAATTATATACAAGATGCATGTATATATCCAGATTCTCTTGATCTAACAATATTTTATCTTCTTGCTAAATACATAATCCTTCCACTGCTAATGTTTTGCGGAAATTAAAATCAATTGCAAACACATGAAGTAATAAAAACAATCGCACATAACACAATTGTTTAATGGGAAATCCTGAAGCTGAAAACCCAAAATATCATATATTATGTATCATGGAGATCATGTAACAATATCATACAAAGATTAGTGCATCAAGCTCTCAGTACAATCAATCATCACACACTAATCAAAAGAAATCTGCAAATCCATGCACTGATTTCTTGCCACCTAATAGCTTGCCTCCACTGTGCAATCCCTGCTAAAGAATAGCTCTGAATGAATTCAAATTACCCTTGCCTTGACTATGCAATCCTCATTGGCAACTCCAATGTGTGTGTGGTGCAATGAATGCATCACTATAGTCACAAAGGATAGTCCATCTTGCCCTTTCACCTATCTCTCCAATGGGTCTCCACTGGAACTGACATGCACTGTAGTTAACTACTATATTTTTCAGTTGATTAATGAGTTATTATTTGTGAATTAATTCACTCCACTCTCACTAGTGTATAATTCAGTTAGACTAGATACAACTAGCTCAACTAAGTTTAACTCCATTAACTAAGTTAAACTAAATAACAAGTCCATGAACTACTCTTCCAACTCTGTCATAACTTTGCCACTTTAGTTCTAACTGAGTCCTCCATGCATGAACCACCAGTAAACCCTAGCAATTTCATAATTCCTTTAGCCCACTGATTTTCCAAATCTGTGCACTAAAATTAAGTGCTCCAAGAGAATAAGTTGTTGTTTTTTGTCGGATTATTATTAAGAACTAATAATAATCGACACTTCTATTTTTATATCGACGATCTATAAATAGACTTCGCCATATATTCTAAAAATATAATTTCATCTATTTTTCAAACTTGAACAACCATCCACAAATAGCATCCTGCAACTTCTGAAATATGATCACCATGTCTAAAAATAGACTTGCACCTAAAAATAGCCTGCGGGCCCACTTAGTGAAGTTGACTAATTTTCACTTACCTTCATCATCTTGTTGAATCTCAACACTCCCTCTCAACAAGATAGGGATTATCCTTCACCCCGATCTTGCCTCTATGGTATTCGAATTTTCTCCTACCGAGCGCCTTCGTCAGAATATCTGCATCCTGATCTTTTGTAGGAATGTACTGAAGCAACATGATCTTCCACTGCACACAATCTCTAATATGATGATACCAGATATCAATATGTTTATATCTATCATGAAACACAGGATTAATCAAGAGTTTAATGCAACTCTGATTATCACAATGTATCACTGTAGGATCCAAATGTGAACCGAACAAACTGACTAGGATCTTCCTCATCTAGATAGCCTCACATGTAGCTTGACTTGCTGCCATGTATTCTGCTTCCACTGAACTGAGTGCCACAGATCTTTGTTTCCTGCTCTACCAAGAAACTGTCATAGATCCGATACTGAAAATCCCTCCTGATGTGCTCTTTCTGTCTGTTAGGCTGCCTGCCCAATTTGCATCCGTGAAGCCATGCAACTTCACCTCATCCGTTTGTCTGTACCATAAACCATACTCAAATGTGCCCCTGAGATATATCAGGACATGCTTTCCCACCTTCCAAAAGATCTTGGTAGGCTTAACCATCGCTTGTGAAAGCTGGTTCACCGCATAGCATATGTCCGGTTTTATATGGAGAAAAGCGACTCCAAGAGCTAGAGGAGAAAATTTTAGCTCTTCAAATGGAGAAAATGGAGTTGAGAATATTTTTGGAAAAGGATGAAGAGGAGAAGAGGCGCATGTGTTTTGTGATGCAAAAAGTGCTCGATGAGAAAATTGCAGAAAGCTCTACTCCCGTACCAACGAAGGAACCCTCTAATGGTAATAAAGTATGTGGTCATGGTGCAAATGGAAATGTTGCATGTGATTTTTGAAAACTTCTTCAAAACACACACCGCATACCAGTGAATGAAAGTGGATGGCTTGAGTCATCTACAAGTTGGCCTTCATCATCATCATCATCAGAGGTTGAGAATTTGAATGGTAAGCTTAAAGAGGTTATTCATATTTCTAGTACTACTTCTTCTATCCATGTACAAAATAATACCTTTGCAGCATTTGAGAAACATACCAAGGACATAGGTATGATGTTTCTCTCCAATATGGGTTACGAAGGTGGAGGACTTGGAATAAATGGTTAAGGAATTACCAATCCTATTTTGGTTGAGGAAAGGCCAAAATACATGGGGTTGGGATATGGTCACCATGAGTATGGAGAGTGCTCTAAAAATATTGAACCACATCAAGCCTCCAAGAAGGATATTTCATCACTAGGAGAAGACCATCGTAGCAGTAGTGCTAAGGACAAGTATAACTCTCAAAAGGCTTATGCAGAGCGTGGTAATTTTGATTATCTGTTGGAGAAAATTCCTTTTACTTTTTGTAAATATTTTGACCATTGTGTGGCTATGTGTGAGAAATGCATGGTAATGGTTAAGAGGATGGACCAAAATTTGGGCATCAATAATATCGACTCCCTTTCACAAGAGAGAACTTCTATGTCTGTGAACAAGAAGAAGATTTTTTGTATTCGTTGCCAAGTGCATGTACATGATATTGAACATTATTGGAAGCTGCATCCAGAACTTCGTTCGAGGAAAGATAAAAGGGTTATGTCATGTGATTCAAGGGAGACAAAAGGTAGCAAAAGGGTTCTTCACAATCCTAGTGACCTCCTCAAGATAAGATGGGTCAAAAAGATAACGCAGAAGCCTAGGAGATACAAGATTAATGGGTAGACTTCTTGTAGAGTTGTTTTGAAAGTTTTGTAATTACTTGTTGTCATTACCTTTCGAAGGTACTTATGTAAAGTGAAAATTATTGTCACTATGTTCAACAAGTAGATGTTGTCTTCTTTGATGTATTTTCTTTGGCTTGATAGTCCACATGTTTATGGACTTTGTGAATGTAAAAATTTTCATTCATAAATTTTCTACTAGTTGTCTCATATTCACCAATACAAGTATTCGTGTTGAAACTTGTGTAAATGAATCTTGTTGTTAAGATTGTTTAAAGATAACTATGTTTTGTAGGCCAAGCCAAACATCGTGAAATTTTTTGCAGAAAATAACTTTATTGCACAAGCTCAGTTTGAAGATGGAAAAGCAAGATGATTTTTTTCTGATCTCCAAGATGGGGTCAAGTTTGTCTTCAAGATAGAATCTTCAAGATGAAGTGTTTTTTGGAGGCGTGTAAAGATGATTTTTAAGAGAATATTCAGATTCCACTCATCAGTGTTTTTTCTGCAACAATGATAAGAATTATGGCTCAATTATTAACAAGACAATAGGTCTTCATGAGGAAGATAGGTGAAGTGCCTTGATTGGGGCTTGAAGGGCACCGATTGAAATTTTCACATTGCAATTGATTTTTGGGAGATTTATGAGTTTTGACTTCTTTAATTTGATAATTGAAAGTGTTCTTTTGGAGACCAAAATATTTCAGTGTGGAGGTATGCTCAGGAGCTCAAATTTTAGCTCAAAAATCAAAGTTCTCGGATTGGCTCGGAACCTGAACCTTGTCATTCTGAATCTGGTGCACTTCGTTTCATGAAAAATGGTCACCATGTGCTCCTAGACACACAGTATAGTCGCTTTGCTAAACAGGTAAATTTTTTAAAAAAATGACAGTATGATGCTCAGTCAGAAATTCGTACAATTGACGTGGCATGCTAACTGTGCAGGGTCATTTGTTTGGCAATTTATTTGGTGAATGGTAAGCTTCCAAGTGGCAGCACGGCACTGGTCTGAATTGTGGGTGATGTGTCAGAGTTTTATTTTGGTCCAACCAGGTGAGGACATGTGGTGCAACATAAGGCCACATGTCCCCCCCCCCAAGTTTGAAAGGTAGTGTAAAAATTTTGGAAAAGTTTGGGTGGAGGCGTCGGAGTTCGACCCCGTGACCTCCCACCACACAGCCGCACGTCTTACTAGCTCACCTGCACCATGGTTCTTAACTATCAACATAGCCGACATATATTTATGTTTAAACATTTTTTATGGTGGGGCAAGGTGGGGGCCAGCCCTGAAGGGCCAACCCCCAGTCCTTAAGACCATTGCGCCAAGACCACCGACGGAGCTCCAAACTAATGTGGAATTAAAACCATAACCACATTTAATTAACGTTAACCCCATTTAAAATGTGCCTAATGAAATTTTTAAGTGCGGATTAAGTTAAGCGCGGGTTTAGCGATTAATTAGAGCTTAAAATCCCACTTAAATTTAATTACGAATTAACTTAGCGGACCCCCCAAATTCGTCAAAGACTGCCAGTTTAGTTGTAGTTTTCCAAATTTAGTGGAGTTTTTCTAAGTGAAACTGGCAAAAGTCATAACTAAGGCAATTTTCGACCAAATCAGTCTACGAAAGAGGCTAGATTACCATTTTTAGGTATTCTGGACTCAATGGTGTAGGTTTCAGAAGAAATTAAGCACTTCTAGATGGATTTTTTCCAGCTTGAAGTTTAAGGATGTCGAGGGCCACCAGAGGGTTAGGCCATATCTGCTTCACCCGGAGACCAATTTAGGGGAAATAAGAGGCTAGATAGACATTGTTGAAAATTCTAGACTCATTGGTGTAGATTTCAGAAGAAATGGAGCACTTCTAGATGGGATTTTTCCAACTTGAAGTTTAAGGATTCTCAGGGCCACCAAAGGGTTAGGCCATATATGCTTCACCTAGAGACCAATTGAGGGGAAAGAAGAGGCTAGATAGGCATTATTGGCCATTCTGGACTCATTGGTGTAGGTTTCAGAAGAAACGGGGCACTTCTAGATGGGATTTTTACAGCTTGAAGTTTAAGGATGCCCAATTTCTACTTCACCCAGGGACCAATTGAAGAGCAAGAAGAGGCTAGATAGCCACTCTTGGCCATTTTGACCTCATTGGAATAAGTTTCAGAACCATTTTAGCAATTCTGGATGGGTTTCAATCAAAGTGAATCTTAAGGGTGATATGGAAAACCAGCGTGTTGAACAAGTTCTTAGAGGATTTTAAGATGGAGATGATTTTGCAGGGGTCTTCTAGCCTCCATATGTTTGCAGCAACAACCTTTGCAGCAGTGATGTAGCTATTTGTCATATTTTATGTTTATGTGTTTTAGAGAAAAATATTTTTTGTGTACATGTAGTTTTTTAGTACACGTTGATGCTTTTTCAAATTGGAGTAAGGGATCTTGATGCAAGATGCCCATAATTTACTGATAGTTTCATGCTTGACTGTAGGTCAAAAAGTGCATGGTAAAGGAAACTCTGTAGGAGTTGTTTATTTGTAGGATAAACTTACCATTTCAGTTCAACACTTTGATGTACTCTTCATATTGAAACTTTGAGCATAATGAAGATGAATCATGCCTTTAGAGCTGATTCAAGGACATGTAGCCTAGGAGGGGTGAAATCCTTCAACAATGGATTGTGTATTGTTGTTTGATGCATCTTTTCATTCAGTGTTTTGATGATTTCATGTTTTAAAAAAAATTCATGGAATTACCATAAGAAAAACACTTAAAAGAAACTCTTGGATTAACCTATTGTTCAGTACAAATATTATCCACATAAGAAGCAAGCATGTTTATATTTTGAAGGGGAACTTAGTAGAGAAATTACTAATACACCTCCATTCAGATCAAAATATGTTCATCATGACACTTACTTATGTAAAAAAATAATCACCTTTCAAGGTCGTGTCAAGTCATGGTGTAGAACCTTGTTGTATTTTTTTATTCACTCTTTTGAATAGTTCATATATGATTTTCAAGGGTCTAGCTTTGGAAATTTATTTAATGAATTGATGAACTCAAAATGAGACCAAATGAATCAATGGAATATTTTTTTTGATAGATTCCTCAATATTTGTTATAAAATTCCTGAGAAAGATAAGGATAGGTATCATCTAATGAGAGAGTTTCCATGTCTAGTTGGTCTTTTTGAGAGACAAATTGAATATGAATTGAACATTGATAGTCAGACATCAGAGGATTCTAGTACTTTTCTCCCTTATTTCATCATGCCTATTTTTCTTTGGGTGTTAGTCAAAGAAAGCCTCATATTTGGGAGGTGGAAATACCAGTTTTGACAATTCCCCCTAATTTTCCTTATATTCCTTTGTCTTCATTATCAAATGAAATATATTATTGTACTAACATGAAAATATCTATTGTTGATGAACTAGGTAATGAGAAAACTTTTCATGTAAAATGGTAGAGTCGTCTTGATTTAGAAGCTAAAATAAACCATGTTGATGTGGAGCAAGCTCAAACTAAAATGAGTAAGCCATCCTTTGATTATCACATTGATGACAATCCTGTTGATATATTTAATCCTCCAACTTCCCACGATATGCTCTTACCCTCTCCTCCCTGCCATGACCAAGGCATTGTCTTGGGTGATAGTGTAAGATCAAATGATTCCATAGTGAATAACATGTGTGTAGATCTATTAATTTCTCAAGCTGATATAAATTTCTAAAATTTCAACTCTGAATCTTATTTCATTGATTCATTTTCATGTGAATCATTTCATTTTATTTCAGCTTCTTCACACTATTCTCTATACTTTGATTTGTTTAATGAATGTGTTGCACCTTATTTCATTTTAAACCATTTGGAATCCTCTTGTATTGGGTTTAATTTCAATCAGGTTAAAGTTGGTAGTGCCTCACATCTAGAAGATGAAAAGGGTGAATTTATTGCTTACGTACCTTTCAATTTACAATCTTTAACATGGGAAGAGGAAATTCATATCAATCATCCAGTCCATGAAATGCCTCTCACTAATTCTTGTTCATATTTTGACTAATAAGAATATTTCATTTCGAACAGCCAATATGATGGAATTGAAAATGGCTTCATTAGTTGTCATCTCATTAATAATGACCTTGCTAATACATTTGATGATGGTTGTCCATACACTCTTGTTAATATAATCAACTTCTTGGATTTTGATCATTCGACATGTGAAGAAGACTATTCCAACATCCAATATATTCATGTAAGCCTTCTTTTTGATTCATCCTCATTTTTAATCCATGAAGTTTCTAAGGTGTTAAATTCCAAATATGATCCAAGTAGTGGCTTTAACAGTTTTCATTCTATTGACAATGTCTTCGTTGATACATATAATGGTATTTGTTCACATCATTTGTTGATTTTTCTAAGCCACCAAAAATTTATGATCCACCATTTGAAATATTAGAGATTTTTCAAGAGGTTGAGGCACTTTAATTCTCACTAATGGTTATGTCAGGCCCTCACAATCTGACAAGATCCCTAAAGAAGATCAAGTTTGTGTTTCTTCACAAGATTCTTTTCCTAGTACTTTTTTATCGAATGAATGTTCATATTTGAATGTTGTTTAGTATTTTAAATGATCCTACTTGGATAATTATATTTTTTATCATCCATATCGATGCATTTGGAGTGGAAAAAGTGGAGGAATCAGCTCACGGGACCATTTTTATTGGTGAGACCCAGTTTGGTAAAACGGGGTCTGAAACCTTCCATGAGTGTTTTTAGGCATCAAACAATAGTTTTTTGGGGGTAAAATTTTTCCTCTTTATCGCAACACTTTTTCATGATATTATGCACACGGATATATTTCATTTTCACAAGAAGCATTTCAATTGGAGTTTATTTGCAAAATTTATGCCACTCATAATTTGACCTTCCTATTTCAACACTTATAGTTCGGGAGGATGTCGCATCAGCCCCCATTATTCATGGAAAAGTGGCTAGCTATGTTTTTATGATGTAAAAGACTATAGAAGAGTCTATATTGGAACTCTAGTTGAGAATTTATGTAGTCCAAATTAAACACTAGTAGGCTATCAGGTTGTGTTATAACTGTGCCACTAGGAGGAAGAGGCATTCCATTCTTTCGAGAGAATTTTGTTCCATAGTTGAGAAAAGATAGCCATGAGATATGTGAGATAGAGCACATAGAGAGGATTTGTGCACTGTAGTAGCCCACGGGCCACAGACATTACTTCTTTGTACCTGCTACCATATTTCCAAACAAAAAAAGAGAGTGAATCAACCTCACCTTCCAGCTGGGTTTTCTCCTGAAAGGGTTTCCCAAAGAGCATATATTTTGTATTATGTGTGTGTGTGAAATTTTTTTGTCGTTCTCTAATTTTATGCATATTTTTCATTCACATGCATGCACTAATTACAGTTAAATCTACAAATATCGAATTTTAATAAAACTGTAATAGTGTAAAATTTTGGTATTTTAATATATTATTATCAAATCTGTTGTAACGAACTATCCAGTAGAATATCCACTATATCTTACAAATCATTTGGTATCAGAGCTAGTTTATTTTGGTATTTTGTGGAGATTGCAGGGATCTAGATCAACGAGGTAAAAAATCCTAAAACCCTAATCATGGTCGACGAATATGTAAACGAACCTCTTGATCCTACAGAGGTGAGGTTTACGCAGCTGGAATCAAAAGTCGTAGATATCAACTACAATTTAATCCTCATCATGGCGGTTTTGAATATAAATTTGGGGATATTTTGAGAAGATGGGGTTCAAATGCAGAGGAAAAATCAAAATGGGGATCAGAAGATCAGGGAGAAATGGAGAACAACCGAAGAAAGAACTCGGAAAAGATCAACCTGGTTTGAGTGTCGTGAACTAGTCCATGTTTAAAATGGAAGAAAAATTCAATATCAATCTGTACCACTGTGAGATCGATGCTCTAAAGTTGAACCATTGGTTGCATCAACTAGAATTTTATTTCAACATCCATCTGATCGAGGAAGGGAAAAAGATCTCATTCGCGTGGCTGAAATTGGAAGGTTGTGCACTAACTTAGTGGGAGATCCACACAGAAACCCTAAGGTTGGAGGGAGAACCTCTAGTGACTAAGTGGGAATATTTCAAAGCCCTCATTAAGTCACAGTTTTATCACATTGGATACATTGAGGACCAGTGGATCTAGTGGCATTACTTTAGGAAAAACTCGGGCCAAAGCGTGCAGGAGTACACCACAAAATTAAAAAATATGGCTATAATGTTGGGCATCTCTCCAAAGGACCCAAATGTACTCCTCAAGTATTTTGGGTGTCTGCACTGCCATATGCGTGAAAAATTGATGTTGTTCAAGCCCAAATAGGTGGACAAGGCTTGTGTATAGGCACATTACCTTGAAAACATAGGCCTAAAAATAGCACAATCAAGTGGATCGAAGAAAAAGGAGAAATGAGATGCTTCTAAGGAGGGAACGAAGAAACAAAAAGGGGGAAAAGTTAAAAATATGGTAGCCACAATGCATCAGTGAAAAGATCCTAGAAACCACTACAACCACTGCAACATTGATGGCCATACAGAGGAAAAGTGCTAGAGGTTGCATCCAGAGTTAAACCCAAAGAACAAGAAGAAAAATAATAAGAAGAAGAATCTCATGGCCACTATTTCGAGCTACCAAGTTGAAAGCAGTTCAAACGTGGATGAGAAGATTATTTGTACATAAGTGTAGAAGGAGGTGAATCTAAGTAGCCTTTAGCAACAGGAAGAGAATGAAATGACCAAACTCTTCCATATAAAGATATAAGTCAAGAAGACAAAGATTGATGCTCTGTTTGACTCAAGATCACATGTGAATCTCCTTGCAGCAGAGCTGGTCAAGAAGTTGGTGTTGGAATTTCGTGATCATACAAACCAATATCCATTGGGATGGGTAATAAGGATGTAGAGATGAAGGTAACAAAATAGTGTAAAATTAGATTGGCTATCAGTGTTGATTTTATTAATGAATTAGATCTATATGTGGTTCCCCTTGATGTATATGGAGTCATGTTTGGGAGTCCATACATGTACATGCAAGATGCAATATTCATGAGAAGATCCAATAAGCACTAGCTCATCAAGGATGAAAAATAATTCATCATCAACACACAAAAAGGCAAGTCGAAAATTTCACTAGTAAGTGCCAATCAAGCCAAGAAATTTATCAGTTCCAACAAGAAGTATGTTTTATTATTTTTAAGAGAAAGTCGGTTTGAAGAGGAGACAATAAGAGGCAAGGCATCCCTAGAGAGGTGTACTAAGAAACATAAAAAACAATTGGAGGAGTTGTTACATGCATATAAGGATGTGTTTCGATACCCTAAAGTGTTACCACCTAAGAGAGAAGTGGAGCACGATATCTAGCTATTGCTAGACTCCCCGTTGCTAAATATTGGATTGTATAGGCACTCTGTTATAGAAGCAAGTGAGATGAAGAAACAGTTGCAGCATATTCTGGAATAGGGTGTCATTAGACCAAGTACATCATCATGTGGTTCACCCATCATCATTGTTCCAAATAAGTATGGGACTTGGCGGATGTGTATAAATTACAGGGCGTTGATTAAAATCATGCTCAAGAACGAATACCCCCTTCCTAATATAGACAATCTGCTAGATCAGTTGCATCAAGAAAAGTACTTCACCAAGCTATACTTGAAGTTTGGATATCACTAGGTTTGATTCAAAGAGGAAGATACATGGAATACCACCTTTAAAATTAGGCAAGGTTTGTATGAGTGGTTAGTTATTCCATTTGGCCTATGTAATGCACCATATACATTTATGAGATTAGTGAATGACGTATTGCACCCTTTTATAGATTCATTTTTTATTGTTTATTTGGATGATATATTGGTATATAATGCTACCTCAAAGTAGCATATTTCACATTTGATGCAGGTGATGGAAATATTGAAGAAGCACCAGCTGCTAGAAAATTTCAAGAATTGTGAGTTTGTGCAGCAGTCCTTGATGTATTTGGGGTATGTGATCGGTGGAGGATAATTGAAGATAGATCCTTCCAATATGGAGGCCATCATGAAATATCTCGTGCCTACTAATGTTTCTGAGGTTAGGAGTTTTATTTGGGAAGAACACTACATGAGTAAATTCATAGCCTCGTTTTTAGCGGTAGTAGCACTGCTCCACACCATAAAAATAAGTGGAAAGGGTTTCCAATGGGGAAAAGGTTAGCAGAGGGATTTATATGAGCTATAGAAGAAGTTCAGTCAAGCACCAGTTCTCACATTACCAAAATTGCAACGGACTTTCTAAGTGGATACAAATGCGAGTGGGTATGTTATGGGAGTTGTCTTGATGCAGGGAGGAAGACATGTACGCTACCATTATAAAGTATTTCATGGGGCAGTCCTTAACTACCCTACCTATGATAAGGATATGTATGCCATGGTGCAAGTTGTGAAGAAGTGGAAGCACTATCTAATGGTAAAGGAGACAGTAATCCACACATATCATCAGTTGTTACAGTACTTGCAGGCCCAGAGTAATCTACAACAAACCAGGCATTACAAGTGGATAGGGGTTTTATAGAAGCTTCATTTAGTGATCAAGTATAATAATGGAAGCAAAAACAAGTTGACCAACATGCTTTCAATGCCACTCACATCGAATATTATAGCTTTGGGTACTTTTATGCACATGGATCCATTCACCCATGTTGCATACAGAGAGGCATATTCATAGGATCAGGACTTCAAGGAGGTCTATCAACAATTACAGAGTCAGAGTCATGTGCATGATGGAAATAGCACCATGACTACCATCTCTAGGATGGGTTACTCTATAGGATAGATAAGATATATGTTCCTAAAGGTGAGTGATTGCAGTTGATTAGAGAGGCTCACACCTCCAAGGTTGCAGGGCACTTTGGTGTAGGGAAGACCATGGCTAACTTTCATAGGTATGTGTATTGGCACAAGATGCAAGAGCAGGTAGCTAGGTTCATAAGAGGATGCATGCTTTGTGTTGAGATTGCAACAAGATGATGAGCTTAGTGGAAAGGAGTCGCCTTCACTAAGTGGGCCCGCAGGCTATTTTTGGCGCAAAGTCTATTTTTAGACATATGGATCATGTTCTATGAGTTGCAGGATGCTATTTGTGGATGGTTGGTCGAGTTGGAAAAAATAGATGGACTTCTATTTTTAGACATACTGGGCGGAATCTATTTTTAGATTTCCAGTCTAAAAATAGATATGTCGAATATTATTAGCTCTTATTAATATTTGGACTCTAAACATTATCTTATTCTCTTGGAGCACTTCAGTTAAGTGCACAGATGTGGCACAGGAGCTGACAGAAGGAATTACGCTATTCCTGAGGGTTATGTGGAGCTATTGCATGGATACTTCAGTTAGAACTCATGTGACAGAGTTTGGTGGAGTTGATTGGGGAGTTAATGGAGTTGTGTTCAGTTTAACTAATCTAAACATAGTTGAGCTATTTGTATCTAGTTTAACTGATTGATACAATTAGTGAGAGTGGTGTGAATTAGTTATTAATTAATTCACTAATTATAAACTCATTAATCAACTAAAGAATACATCAGTTAACTTCAGTGCATGGACAGTTTCAGTGGAGACCAGTGGAGAGGTAGGTGAAAGAGCAAGTGTGACTATCAGTTGTGAATAGACTGGTGCATGATTTTGCACCACACATTGATGGAGATGCCAATGAGGATTGCGCAGTGCATACTAGGTGGATTCGAACTCAGATTGGGCCATTATTCATCTTGGATTGTGCAGTAGAGGCAGGCTAACAGGTGGAGCAGATTGGAGCATGTGTTTTGTTAGATCTGAGCTTGTGTAGTGTGTAACAATTGGAGATTGTACTGAGAGCTTGTGAGGAGTTTGTACAATAATTGTTACATGATCTCTATCATTATAATATACAGATAGTTGGGGGTTTTCAGCTTTAAGCTTTCCCATAAATATTGTGTTTATATGTGTGATTGTTTATGGTTTTAATGTGCGCATGTGATTGTTTATATTTCCGCAATTAATGATCAATGGTATAAGAGGTTATGTATTATGCATGAAGCTCAAATAGTGTGTGATCAGGATAATCTCGGTGAATAATTTAACAATTATTCAAATTTCTACACTTTGTTGTACCAACAAGCCTAGCAACAAGAAACATGATCTATATCATCCCTTACATGTGTTTTCTAATCCTTGAGAAAGAATTTCCATGGACTTTATGGGAGGTTTACCGACAACCAAGAAGGGACATGACTACCTGTTCGTGGTAGTTGATAGGTTTGCTATGATGCCCTATAAAAATACCATCAGTGGGAAAGAAGCATCAAACTTGTTCTTTGGACATGTCTAGGTGCACTTTGGGATACCAAGGATAATCATTTTAGATAGGGATACAATATTTCTCAATGCATTCTGGACAAGATTTTGGGAGAATATGGACACGAAGTTGAAGATATATACAACACTCCATCCACAAACAGATGGAAAGACAGAAGTAGTCAACAAGACTTTGGTGCAGCTTCTGATCAGAGACAAACATAAGCATATGAATACCTGGGATGAAAATATGGTATATATACAACATTCCTACAATAGAGAACTGCACACTTCTATAGGAAAGTTCCCATTTGAGACTTGTTTTGGATATTTTCCACCTTCACCTTTGGACATTGCATATGGGTAGCAAGGAGGAGTGAGGGAAGATATTACAAGAGATGCTTCGAGGGTTGAAAAATTTATAGATGAGATCATGAATATCCTTCTACATGTACAAGAAACACTAAGCATGATCAAAACAGAACAGAGAATTCATTCAAAGTGGGATACAAAGTATGGTTACAGTTGAACAAGGAGAGGCTGCAGGGGCCTGGTAAGAAAATCAAGGCTCTAAAATATGGTCCCTTTAAGATACTCGAAAAGGTGGGTGATAATGTTTATCGACTCATTTTACCATCATATATGTGCATTTACTCAGTTGTGAATGTAGAGAATTTGAACTTGTATGAGCCTTTCATGCTAGATCAGGAAGAGGAATAGGTCCTATATTCTATGGAGCATTTGTCATCAGACGCTCAAGAAGAGTTGAATAAAGATACATTTTTGCAGAAGAGGTCCAGAATACAAGATAGGGGCAGCATGACCTTTGTTAGATTGGTTTGAAGGGACAACTTCCATGCAAAGATAAATGGTAAACCAGAGAAAAGGTGGAGGAAAAATCCCCTCACCTCATTCAGTAAAATATTTTTGGGACCAAAAGCCTCCCAAAATTGGGAGGTGTGATCCATATTGTATCATTATATTTTTTTTCATCCATATTGATGAATTTGGAGTGGAAAAAGTGGAGGAATAAGCTCATAGGACTGTTTTTACCGGCAGGACCCAGTATGGCAAAACAAAGTCTAAAAATTTCCAGGAGCATTTTGAGGCATTAAATGATGTTTTTGGGGGGTAAAAGTTTGTCTCTTTATCTCAATACTTTTAAATGATATTCTACACACAGATATATTTCTAAAGGCGTAAGAAGCGCTTCAATCAGAGTCTATAGGAAAAATTTATGCCACTCAGAAGTTGACCTTCCTGTTTTCACAACTATAGTTCGAGAGGATGCCACGTAAACCCCCATTACTCATGGAATAGGGGCTATCCACGTTTTTATGATGTGAAAAATTCTAGAAGTGTCTATATTGGAACTCTAGTTAAGAGTTGATGTAGTCAAAATTAACCACTAGTAGACTATTGGGTTATGTTATAACCGAGCCACTAGGAGGAAGAGGCATTCCATTCTTTCGAGAGAATTTTGTTCCATAACTAAGAAATATAGCCATGAGAGATAGGAGGTAGAGCACACATAGAGGATTTGTGCATTGTAGCAGCCCACGGGTCACAGGCATTACTTCTTTATACCTGCAACCATATTTCCAGACAGAGAAACAGAGTGAAGCGGCCTCACCTTCCAACTGGGTTTTCTCTCAAAATGGTTTCCTAGAGAGAATATCTTGTGTCTTATATGTGTGTGTGATTTTATTTTGTCATTCTCTACTTTTTTTCATAATTTCCATTCGTATGCATGCATATTAGGGGAATTTTGAGGTTTAAAATGGGTCTCCTAAGGAAAATGTACAATCAAAATTCACTTTATGAGAACCAATCACATTTTAGGGGATGACATCATCCCTAATGGTTGAGGTGGCATTGCATAAGTTAAAGGTACTTACTTGTCACATTCTCAATGGTGGATAAAAACTTATGGTTAACCATAGTAGTGCTCTAAGTACTTTTAAAGTCAAAGGAAAGTACTCATAATAAATGTCATTTCACACTTTTTGAACAAAATTCATACATAAAATAATATATTACATCTATTATATTATTTTTATATAGTACATTAATTACATGTTATTATACAATTTAAATAATATAAATTTTATTTAATAACATATTATATAATTAAGAATTTATGAATTTATATTTATATTTTATTTTAAGTTATTTAAGTACAAAGGACAAATGCATTATGTGTTCAATGATAATGATTTTTTCTTGAAACACTCATTCTTATTTATAGTCACATCAAACAATTTTTTTATTAATTTTATTTTGGTACAACTTTTGAATTGAATTTAACCATGGTTACATGGATTGTGGTGCAAAAAGTGAATTGAAAATCCATAAATATTATTTTATTGATTTAGCTATTATTTTATTATTTCCTTAGGAGGCTCATTTTAGACCTCAAAATTCCCCTAATGCTAATTATAGTTAAATCTACAAATCTATAATTTTAATAAAATTGCAATAGTGTAAAATTTCAATATTTTAATATATTATTATCATATCTGTTGTGGCGAACTATTCAATGGAATATCCACAGAATTTTACAGATCATTCAAGCTGGTAATTTTGAATATCATGATAAAATTGTTGATTGATTGGAAGAGTCCTATTTATCAAATTCTTCTATAAACAAGAAACATCTTTTTTCTCATGTGCTTGGTCTAAATGAATGCACGCCTTTGAGAAGATTCCAAGGTTGTCATGTTTATAATTTTGTTTATCAAGATAGAATTGAAATTTGGCTAGAGAGATCTTTCCTAGCGAGTTATTTTTCCAGCAGAGTGTTACCTTCTATCTTTTGTACAAGTTACATAGGTAAGCATTTTTGTTTTTGCACAATACTTCATACTGGGTCTAATTGGTGACACCATTTTTTTTGTAGGTCGAGAATAGTTGTGGTGGCTACATTAGGAGTTTGAATTCACATGATGTGATCTCCTTTGGAGTTAAATTAGGGTTTAGGTTTAGACTTTTTAGGGTTTTACTTTTAGTCAAATTATGCATACATGTTTTTTGTTGCATTTTCTTAATAGATTTCCAACATTGATTTCTTTTTTTACTGTAGGTATTTTTATGCATTCATATTCCTTCATTTCTCTTGAATACATTTCATTTAGGAATTGTCTGCATAAGCATCACATGGCCATCTTAGTTTCATTTAGCTCATTTTTATTGCATTTCATAAAAATTCCTTTATTGTATGTAGTTTTTTATGTTTCATTACATCATGCATTTAAAATTATCTTCTCCTTGCATTCCATTTACTTATTGTTTACATCACATTGCATTTTCTCTTCCATTTTGAATTTTTATTGCAAGCATTTACCCTTTCATTTAATCTTGGTTCTCTGCATGCTCCTTACCAGCATGTACATGAATAAGCCCTAGAAGAGATTCTTTGATCACCTTTCCCTAATGCTAAAATCCCATCAATGGTTGTGCATGTATAAAATGGTCACACCAAGAGGTAGCATCTTATAAAGCCTAGAAATGAAACCTTGTCCCTAATATATATATGTTAGTCTAATCTATTAACAAGGAAAATATGATTTGATACCAGTGGGGAATTGTATTTTGTTCGTAAGGAATATATCTATAACCTGAACTATGTTTCTAGTATGGTCCTAATATTTCATTGTGTGTTTCTACTATCCACCTGTCAGTTAGAGATGAGACATGGAAGCATGGAATGAGGTAAAACCTAAGTCAAAAAACCTTTTAGTTTTTTTTAAACAAGAAACAACTTCTCTTGCCCGTAAAATAAGTTGGGATCCATCTTCCCCCTAGCACAATGGATGCCTTAATAAATTATTCCAAAGTGCATCCAAAATAAAACTAAATAAATAAAGGGTAAGGAATGAGAAAGGCTTCATGCACAGAGAGGTGATGCAAGCAACTTTGTCGAGGTATTGAAAAAGCATGTTGGTAGCAAAGAAATTCTTGTAATTTCTTGAGTGAATTTGTTAGGATATGAAACAAGCATGATGGTAGTGGAGAAACACTAGAAACTCACTTTAAGTTCTGAACATAATAAAACCTATGTCATGTTCTCTACATCCTCATCAAAGACTTACTTGTGTGATATTTTGTTTTAGTGTGTAGAAACTAATAGGACCTAACTATGGAGATAATTGAAGTTCATATCTGTAAAAGGTTATGTAACCCAAGTGGTACCCACGAGATCTATTTCAATACTCCTTGCATTATTAATAAGACTCTATCTACTAAACGAACGTAGGCAAAGATATTGGATTATACCAGTGGTTTGCCAATTAGGTAGCCACTACAACATGACCCAAAATTTGTAAATTATATATCTAAATTTTGGGTCCCTATGTGTTTTTCAAGGTCTTAACAGATATCCCAATTGATTGTAACAGTAAAAACTCTTTGATAACCTAGTTATCATCGAGGCTACAAGTGCTTGTTGAGCTGAGAGGCTCATTCTACAACCTAATATGAGGGTATGTGTAAGTTTGTTCGTCCGCACGTTCCCCTTTATTCAATGATTGAGTCGAGAGGCTCATTCTAAAGCAAGCCCAGTATGAGGGGATGTGTAAGTTTATCCGCCAGTCTATGCCCCTTTAAAATAAAATTAAAAATTAAAAATTATGTTCTAAATAGAAAAATAATTTCCGCTATAATTTTAAAAAAAATGAATATGCTCTAAATTATAAATAAAAAAAGTGTGAATCACATGTTTAAATACTATATTTTTCAATAATATTTCAACAAGATATTTAAATAAACTATTTGAAGATCTATGTTAACTAATTTATGTCGATATCAACTTCATATATATCTATATATAGAAAAAAAATTATGGTTAAAATTTTTATTCGGTCCTATATATACATTATTTAGCATTCAAAAATACAATTTAAGAAATGAAAAATAACACATTGTATTTTTCACTCTAAAAACGTTTGCACATGAAGAAATTTGATCCCTCTCGTCTCATGTTAGATCCATACTTAAGATGGATCTATGTTGGTATGTCGATGAGGAACATCGCCTAATCTTGCATGTCCTGATTCATCCCCAACATTACGGTTTATGGAACTTTGAATTCATTCATTTTGAAAATGATATTTTGGTTCTACCTCTTCATTTATGTTTATGTAGGTTATAATAAACATATCTCTAAGAATTTGTCAAAATTATGCTTATGCACATTTTTTTTTATGCCAAGGGTTTGGGCAAAGCTGCAATCAAGCCAAAAGGATTAATACCACTAGAGTCAGTTTGTAATGGGAGCAGATACTATCATGTCAGTAAGGTTATAAGTTGCATTAAGCTTCATATGTAGTTCAAGTTCAACATATTGTTGCAAGAATCAACCTAGCTTCATTCACACTTGAGTTTGCAAGCAACAATGGGCCTTGCCTTAAGCCTTGACACACTTGCATTTTTTTCCTTTGTCACAAGTCGCAATCGCAATTGCAATGCTAGTCTGCCTAGCCTCTAAACATATGATTGCAACTGACACTGTAAATATCATATTTTTAAGTCGCAATTCGCAAGCCTAGTTCCTAGTGACTTGTTGATTACCCTCTACAAATGAAACTTGCAACTAACATTGTCCTCATCACATGTGACAAAGCCAAATCACACTTTTAAACTATGACTGGCATTACAATTTGCGATTGTGACTACAAAGGGCGAATGTGACCAGAAATTTCAATTTCAACTATAAATTTCCATTGCCACTAAAAATTATGACCATGACTACAAAGTGTCACTGTCACTAGAAATTGTGACTATGACTATAAAGTTCCACTGCCACTAGAAATTGTGAATGTGACTACAAAGTGTCACTGTCACTAGAAATTGTGACTACGACTACAAAGGGTGACTGCCACTAGAAATTGCAACTGTGACTACAAAGGGTCAATGCCACTATAAATTGTGACTGCGACTACAAAGGGTGATTGTGACTAAAAAATGCAAGGGTGATTATGGCTATAAAGTGCTACTATGACTTCAAAGTGCCACTACCGTTAGAAATTGCAACTATGACTACAAAGTGCCACTACCATTAGAAATTGTGAATGCAACTACAAAGTGCCACTGCCATTATAAATTGTGAATGCAACTACAAATTGTCCCTGCCACTAGAAATTGCAACTGAGACTACAAAGGGTCACTGCCACTAGAATTTGTGACCGCGAATACAAAGGGTGATTGCCACTAGAAATTGCGACTATGACTACAAAGGTTCATTGTCACTAGAAATTATGATTGCAACTAAAAAGGGTGATTGTGACTAGAAAATGTGACTATGACTACAAAGGGGCATGGTCACTATAAATTACAACTGCGACTAAAAGGGTCACTATCACTAGAAATTGCAACAGTGACTACAAAGGGTGAGTGTGACTAGAAAATGTGACTGTAACTACAAAGTGTGATTGTAACTATAAAGTGAAATTGTGATTGCAAGGAATACGAAAGGTCATAAGGAATAATAAAGGTCATGGGGAAGGTAAAAATACAGCTCCCCATTTGTATACATATAACCTCATGCCTTATTTAGAAGGTACTTTTAGCACTTGTGCTTAGCTAGAAATTAGAGAGGTATTTTCTGCTTAGGGAGCTAGAAGAACTCTGCTATTGGAAAATAGAGGGTGAGCTTTGGTGAGGCTAAGGTTTTTTCTTGAAGATCGAGTGAGAAGATTATATTCAACTATTAGGTCTTGATGGATTTAGGGACATGTAC
The DNA here is from genome assembly GCA_034641835.2 of Pinus albicaulis. NCBI lineage: Eukaryota > Viridiplantae > Streptophyta > Pinopsida > Pinales > Pinaceae > Pinus > Pinus albicaulis. The sequence goes on along the minus strand of CM076578.1, from coordinate 1,777,793,711 downwards.
ATGATTTAACAACATTATTAATGAGAATTTCTTCAATTTTGGGCAATGATTCCCTTGTATTTTCATGGTGGTTGTATTGGCTATCTGGTATTTCCATTGTGTGTACATGTGTACTTCATATCAATTATACATTATAGAACTAATTCATAACTATTGGTTGTATGTTTTCTTTTGAATATTTACTTTTAACTCCTAATGTTAGTAACCTATTGCAAACTAATTTGCAATTAACTTCTAGTATATTCTCATTTGTGTATGTCTTATATGGTTTCAGCTCATTGAATTCACTTATGACATACTCCTCTTTATTTTGTTGTTATACTCTTGTGCTTTATATTTAAGCTATAAATAATGGGTTAATTTTGTCCTCATTTTCTAGGCTTTTCATTCTTGCCCTCACTCTAACATCTCTACATTTGACAACCAGGAGAAACACACACTTGGTGGAGGTTGGGCTCACATAACGGATGTGGCACCTATCCCAGACAAAGTGAGGTATGATTGGGACTTCACACCAAGGATACCCCTAAACTGTTGGAGGGGGGGGGGTGGTTTTTCCCTATCAACAAGTGGTTAGTGCATGTCCATGGCGCCTTCATTCTCTAAACTACTTTAGTATAAATATCGCATTCATCCATGGGATACTAGTATAATGATGTACCTTCTCACAAAAAGCATCGAGGGAAATTCTTTTCTAAGAGGGGTGGAATGTTAGCATCCTACCTAAAGGTTTAATGTGGGGCCTAAGGTCCCATAGAGGAGTAAAAATAATGAAGGTCACTCAATGTAAGGTGGACCAAGTCCAATATATCATTAAATAAGGCCCACTAAGGTAGCTAGTAGTGAATAAATGTAATGGAGCCTCATTAAAGAAGGTCCACCAAGTAGTTAGAAGTTTGTTAAGATTAAATTTCTCCTGATAATTATAAGTAAGGATGGAGAAGTCCTTATGAGATATAAGTGAATGAATATGAGCTTAACTCATTAGGAGGTTACTCCTAAAAGAAGAAAGTAAACAAGAGCATAATATTTCCATAAATGGATCAATAGTAAGGTGTTACCTTACCTTTAGGGTTTGATTTTTTTCTATGTGGTTCACAACCTCTAATATCATTGATTATTACATCCACAAAATATTTGTACCAAGCATATCCACATGAAGGGCTCACTTCCTATCGACTCAACAGTGGAGCATGGCCTTGAGAGTGTCAAGAGACTTAAACCCGTGATCTCTCAATAGCAAAGTAGCATTAACAACGGGGACTCAACCATTTGAACTAACCCTCTAGAATTACCTTTCGAGTTGATATTAATAAAGGGTGGAGAATTTCTTTGTGGTTATTGTATATTTTCTATGTGATTATATTCTCAGATCTATGTTAATTTACAATTTCCTCATTCTATGAAACCTCTAAACATTTCCCAGCCTTCCATTCCCATGATTCCAAAAACAATAATTCACATTTTCTCTAAGAATACTATCACAAGAAGTATCTCCTTTAAGAATTATCCAAACTCTCAACAAGATTTTCCTCCCAACTTTATTTTCTCCTCCCCCAACACCACTTCCTCTCCTCTATGTATTAAGTCTCCATGCCCCTCTCCCCCATTATTAATAGCTATCAACCTCCCACTCCTAGAATTTTGAGAAAAGTTTTTAATGAAATAAAATAGTAATTCCTTTCATAAAATTACAATAATGGGATGTGAGTATTTCTTCTCATGCTAGCTTATAAACACAAATTTACAATTTTCCCCAAATATATGAAAACCCACCATACCCATTTAAATTATCATACCAACCATCAATCAAATCAATGAGGGTATTTAATGCCATTATATATTCATGCATGCAATATAATTTACATAATCATAAACCATTAATTAACTAATTAATAACCTAGTTTTGTAATTAATATATCAACTAATTGTACTAATTTACATGTGTAGGATATGTATGCATAGCGAGTGGACATATAGCATGCATGGATACTAATGATAAACAATCACTACCTCTAGTGCATAGTTCCTACATGATCAAGAGTAGTAATTTCGAACAACAAATCAAGTAAATATAGCATTCAATAGTCTTAACTAATAAAATTACCATAATTTATCAATGATTGATCATCAAACTTAAAATATAAAAAGGAAATCCAACTGAGTGTTTATGGAAAGAGCCAAATGAGAAAACAAGAGTGGCACATCTAACCCTCAAGTTGCATTATCAACTAACATCAAGTTATATTTCCTCCTTAATTTTCCACATCCTATTATTTCTTGTATTGAACTAAGTTGAAGCATCAACTATAGTAACCTAACTCTAGATAGAATTGATAAGAAGAAGTGTCAACTACTTTGACTAAGCTTCACTAGCAAGCAATTGGCAGTGTACATCACGTCTATGGGAGTGGACTTAACACAACCCTCCTACTAGTTCGAATTTCAGAGGATAAACAATAGGAAATACCTCCAACCCTTCTAACAAAACAAAGTTGTGCAACTACTATTTTTAATCATATCATCAAACAACCACTCTAGACAAAGCGTGTATCCTTTCAAAACCATATCACCATAGATCATAACAATGTTTGAAATCATAAGTAAACTTATAGCGCACATTATATTTCAGAATATTTCAGATGTCTATGACATCCAAATTACCTTAGCATCACAATCATCTATTTATTACATAGCTTATGTCATCAATACAGGTTCCATCTAAATGTGTCATGAGTTTCATATGAGAATTCGTATTTGTATTAAAATTGAATTCATGAATGTATACTTAAGTTACACCATGTGTGACATCTCTTATATATTCGTAATATAATTTTGAATAAGTATTCATTATATATGCATCTCAAATGTCTATATCAATTTAACGAAATCCAAAAAATATTAAAATGAGAAAAATCAAAATTCAATGGTTAAAATATAAAACATTATATCCTCATGTATTTATTACTTTAAAATCTACCTATATTGGCATTCATTCATATAACATTTGAGAAGTTTGATAGTATTGGCATTTATTCATTTAACTGAAGGTTGATAGTTATATCCTCGTGTATTTATTACTTTAAAATCTACCTATATTGGCATTCGTTCATATAACATTTGAGAAGTTTGATAGTATTGGCATTTATTCATTTAACTTAAGGTTGATAGTATTGATATTTATTTATTTAATTTTTTACAACGTTGATAGCATAATAATGGTAAGGAATTTAAACTTTATATAATTTAAATGTGTGTCGATTATTATTATAGGATGTCTATTATATTTGTTCTTTATTTCAAATTGAAAATATTAAAAATTTTGGAATTATATATATATATATATATATATATATATATATATATATATATATATATATTTTTGTTATAATGAAAATTGGTACATATCAATAAACTCTATTCAATTAGTATTAATTCACTCAACAAAAAGACTATGTCTTTGTATAAATATTTTTTTTTAAATAAGTTTTTTTTTAAACTAGTGCAAAGGATTTTTATTAATAAAAAAGAGTATATATTGAGATCAGATTTCTCAATCTCACGAAGAAAGAGAAAACATAGTAACAGAAACAAGAGTATCATTCAGTTTAGGAAAGTTTTGAGATCTACTTTTCTTTCCTTTTGTTTTGGTTACTTTCACCCATCCATTTGACAGAGGAGTAACCAAGGCTGGCTAAAGATTTTCATGACAAGTTGTTGATTCTTCCTTATCAAAGTCTGAGGAGGTGTATTCTTGGCTTGCTTTACCGCTCCCAATGAAGTAGTATTATTGTTTGTTTATTTTTTATTTTCTGAAATTTGGCTCTCCTTACTCTCCTCATGAGGGTTTTGAAGATCTAAGGTTTGGGCCTCTTCTGGGGAGAGCATGTCATCATTCAACTGAAGATGCTCCTAGTCTGAAGAAGAGGTCTCCTTTGTCCAAAGGGGGCAAGTTGCATGGCTTCCAAGCCTTAGATTTAGTCTTTTGTTTTATTTCCCTTTGAGTGCAGGAATTTTGTAGATGCCATGTTTTATGGCAAAGGCGACAACAAAAGGCAGTGTTCTAGTAGTCCATGAGCTAGATCTAGTGGATATTACCTACTTTCAGGTTGGTTTTTCTAGGAAATCCTTTGTTGATGTCAAGTTCTACACATATCCTCCCATAAGTATACACTCCACATTAGCCTCACATAGGATCTGTGGTGAGAAAGGGACCAATGTGTTTCTGATGCTTGTAAACATTGAATGGTGCCATAGATGAGTCAAAAAGTTTGGAATCTGAAACCAAATGGGAAACTTTCGTATTACTATCGTAGAGGGGTCATGAAAAGCCTCACTTTTCCCCAGAACCATGGTCCCTTAGACAAAGCACTTTGATAATATTCCTGATGGATAAACATAACTTTGAATAAGCCCTTAGAACAAAGGAGAACCCTACAGGATTTGGTCTAGTTAGAGTGGATCCATTGATAAAGATCCATTGTGTGAGGCCACAACCCATTGAAGTGGAAGATCATGTTATTCTCTTCCAGCAGCTTGTGAAGATCTTCCAGATTTAGATTGGAAATTTCAACAGAGGGAATATCCTCATATTTTTCCACTATAAACATACTAGGAACAACCTAGGAAGGGGATTCTTTGTCTGAAGGTTGAGGATGAGTCGAAGGAAGAACAATAGCCTAGGGAGCTTGATTACAAACTATGTCTTTGTGTGAGAAATCCTAGAAGGAGGAGGGCTTCCCCAAGGCACCCCCTTGTAGGCGAAAATTCAAGAGCACAGTCGCATCCTTGCAAATATTATAATCAGAGATGGGAAGAGGATCTACTACCTTCTTACCATAAAAAGGGAGAAATTGAATCCCATAGGGAATCCCTAATTAGAGCTCAAATGAGAGTTTGAGGTCCCTTATTAGATCCATATATCTCACCCAAAAAAGCAGTGATTTTCCAGACATCATTTTGACTAAGATCTGGAATAGGCTCTCACATATTGCCTCTCTAAGATCCCAGGTAGCTCTGGGGATCTTGAAACTGCATACAAAGTTGCCTGAAGTCAATCTTGGAAACTAATATAAGGAATGAGACGGTTTGATGCCTATTGTTTGTTTCCTTGTAAGAACATCCTCTGGATCTTCTCTATCTATTTTAGAAAGCTAAGAGGCTTCCCTCAATAGCCCCTTGAACTGGCAAGATTTTTCGCCTCTAGTCCAAGCCGACAAAGGAAATGAGAGAGGAAAGGGCATGGAAGGAAGAAAGTTTGAAGGAAGGTATCTACTACACCAAAGGCTATCACATTTGTGAGGAAAATCATCACTAGGAGGTTCATCTCTGAAAAGAGGGGCGTCACCTTTGCAAGGGAAGGAAGCTTGTTGCCAGAAAATGGAGGTTGCAAGGGTTCCAAGCCTAGAAGTGAGTGTCATTGAGATTTGCAAGCTCTATTACATAAATCATTCGTGAATGAAACTATAATGCAAAGAAATAAAAAATTAAGTGTGAATAGACTACATTATTCTTTGGCACATATCTTTGTATAAATTATTGTTTAATTTTGGAATCGCTTATCAAAATATATATATATATATATATATATATATATATTAATTTATTTGAAAAAGTTTTTTTTTAACTAAGAATTTGTTTTTATATGTATTATTTATTTTAAAAATAAGATTTAATGTTAATAGCAAATGTTAAATGCACAAAATAAAAAAAGAAATAAATTAATAACTGCATAGTACTTAATAAAAATAAATCAAATAATAGTACTTCAAAAATAAAGAATAAAAAGTGCATTTATCTCAATAAATGCTGGAATCAAAGAAAAAGTGTTTTCGAATATTTATTTCTTTCCATTAACCTATTCAAACGACCTGGAAAATAAATTCAAAATTATGTACATTTTCCATAGTTTTACATGGTCCATTTGATCTCTAATTTAGTTAATGCTAAAATCACATATTAAAATGAGTGTAATATATTTAATGCATTTATGAAATAAACATTGCAAAGGAAAAGGTGAAGGTGGTTTTTGGATTTCTTTTTAAAAGTGTTTTTTTTTATTAAAGTGAATTTGTATTTTATATGTACTATTTAGTTTTAAAATAAGATTTAATGTAAATAGAAAAGAAATAAATCAATAACTGCATAGTACTTAATATGTACTTAAAATAAATCAAATAACAGCGTTTCAAACATAAAGACTAAAGTGTTTTCGAATATAATAAAATAGAAAAAAATAAATCAATAACTACATAGTTCTTAAGCTGAAAGAGCACTCTCTCAAGACTTTTGGGACATTTATGTCATTTGTACTGGAGGTGGAGATAGAAGAAGACTCTATTACAAGACACATCACATAAACAGAACAAGGAACCCTGGCCAATACACTGGTGGCAGATTCCAAACTTGGCCAGGTAATAATCCCAGTCTTATCTTTCCTCACACTGTTTATGATTTTGCAGGTTATAAAAATCTATGGTGGGATTTGTTAAACAAAGATGGACGTGAGGAAACTCACTATACCAAGTTGAAGTTTTCTCCCACTTGGATTAACTCAAGAGAGCCAGCAGCACCTTGGTTAGAAAATTGGTGGTACGATTATGGTGTTGGCCCTTTTAGCATGGATCTGCATTACTATGAGGCCTATTTTCATGGACAATGTACTGATTGTCTTGAAAGTCCAGTAGGAGAATGTTTTCACTATCCATGCCAAACTGTGAAAGAGATTGCAGGACTTGAACAAAAGATGAGAAATCCCATTTTAAAGTCCTATATGGAGATGCATCGCCAATGGTTAGTAATGACCAAGATTAAGCATCAAATCATCCTTAATAAGCCTATGATTGTCCGACACATTTATACGAAAGCATGGGATGATGAATTCTACGGTAAGATCAGATATCCAGATACTCAAATCTTGGATCCACCTGCAACAGCTAGTACAAGTGGTTCACGGGAGCCCCACTAAAATAAAAATCTTCCCTATGTAATAATACCCAGTCACGGGTTTACAGTGACAGAGCTTTTCTCGAGGGCTTTTCATCTGTCCGAAAAGTATCCTCTCTGTAGATAATTATTCTGTTTCCTCGTGGGCCTTGTACTTAAAGGTATCCGCAGTGTAATAATCACACACCTTCACATGTGTATGTCGGAAGGATCGAATCTCTGCGCGGATGTCACTTCGGTGTTACCCGAAAGCAATGATCCGCCTTCCAAGTGTCAATAAGCCGATGGTTCTACAGGGATGTTTGTCCCCTCTTCCATCCTATATAAGGAAGGGTAAGGCTCATTCGAGGGCATCGGCATTTAGAGTCTTAGTTTTGCATTTGTGTGTTTAGAGTCTGAGTTTTGCTCCCTGCTCTGCATCTGCGCAAATTTTTGCGATCTGCTTGCATCACGGAGAACTGACTCACAGTCCTTAGAGAACTAAGAAGCCTGCGTGTCTATGTGCTCGGCATAGGAAAGAACCTAAAGTGGCCAGTTCTATAGATTGAGCCTGTATCTATATGTTTCTGTGTTCTATACTCTAAGACAGAGTCTGCAATTTGGCCAGGAAGCCTCCGGTACCGCTCGCTCATTTACTGAGTAGCATCAGTCCGGTAAATGCCATTGCAGACAATCTCTGATAAAGAGATCTGAGTCCATAAGTCTGTAATCCGATTGTAAGATCATTCTGATATCAATAAAAGAGAGAATATTCATTGTTCCACATCATTAAGTACTGTTACTCTGTGCATTGTTAATTGCTGTTAAGACACCGTTTATCTTCTCATACTCTTGAAAGTTCGCTAGAAGTTCGCCAGAGGTTCGCCAAACCACCGAGGGATGCCAAGGCCGTAAAAGGCGAAGGGAAGCCGCAGAATAGGCCGCTAGTTGCGTGAACGTGGGAGTAGGTTCGTGTATGGGTTCATCGCTGGGTTCACATAAAGTAGTGTTGAGAAGATAAAGGAGATACTTAGCAAGGCCAAGTCTGCCTGTGAGCAGCAAGCAAGCTTGTTGAGAAGCCTCTGCTAGAAATTGGTATCAGAGCCAGTAAGTCGGTGTTCGCGACTGGTTCAAGAAAGGTCAGTACTTAATCTCTCTCTCTTTTCAAAAGAAAACAAGTTTTGAAATGGACTCTTCAATGAACAAATCAGTTTCATTCAGAGAACTAGAAGAGAAAGATAGGGCCACTCAAGACCCTCTCAGAGATATTTTTAAAGCTAGTAGTAGTAGAGTTGTGAATGAGTCAGAGCACTTGTATGAGGAGACAGAACCCCAAGCCAAATAGGTTTTACCCAAAATTTCTGCCTCACAAGTTTATAGTGATCTGGGTGTCTGGCATCTGAAGGCTGCCACCAGAATCACTATCAAAGAATCAATAAGATCTATTGAAGAGAACTTTGACCATGTACAGTTAATCCCCTTGTTGAATCCAAAGGAGCTTCAGGCTGAAGCTAAGAAATTGAATCCTCAGTTCTTGCATCTGGGATGTATTAGAGTGGGAATCCAAGCACTTACTCATCAAGGAGTAGATTCCTATGTGTTAGCAACTATTAGAGATCTAACACATAATAAATATACTGATTCCCTGATTGGATGAATTGTTGCTCCATTGTCTAATGGTCCAGTGTGGTTTGACTGTTACCCAAATTTTTCTGTCTATACCTTTGATGAAACATTGGCCGATATCTTACAACTTCAAATCCAAACCTCAGGATTTGATATGAGAAAGAAAAGACAAAATATCGCCATTCAGTTCAAAGGCTGTTTTCGTCACACCACTACTCTGTTCCCAGCCGTCCTCCATGCGCCAAGTCGAGAGTCTAAAACCAGTGTTGTCTTCATGACAGATCCTAAAAATCAGAAGGTAGAACATCAAGCCATCAAATGGGAGGATCTATCTTTTCCTGAACGCTGGACTGTTCCAAATCCAAAGCCTCTCGCTATACAAAAAATCACCTCTGCTAATATAAGAGAAGATCAATCCACTGTTACCCTGTCTTTTCCTAGAAGGTCTACAATCGACAGACGTAGGATTGAAGCAGAGAGTAAAAATTCTCCCAGATACATAGCTCCTGAATGTACAGATACTAGTTGTTCTTCTATTGTTTCAAATTGTTCTCATGTTGCTTTATTTGAGTTTGCCCAGATTGTAAATTTCCAGCCCCTGGGTGTAGAATGTCCACAGTGTCGCCAGCAGGTAAAATTATGGGATCTAGCCTACCTGGTCATTCATAAGAACCATAACTTTAGGACTGGTGAAGCCCCTCCGTCTACTTCCACCAACCCTTGTCCTAATCCGAAATGTTCAGACATTCCATTTCCCCATGAAGATGAACATGTTCTTATGATGCATCTAGTGCCTACACTAGAAAACGAGGACCCTAGGCTAACAACAATTTTTGCCAATATGAGACCTGCAAACAGTCCCAAGTATGGACTTGGATATGTTGAACAAGCAGACAAACTGATCCCTGAATGCAGATTTAAAGATCTTCCTCCAGATTGTAAAAGACCATCAGTCCCTGAGATCCATAAGTTCTATACCTTGGTGGATGGTTGTCCCAAGCACCAAATCCCTGCTCAGTGGATGAAGCAGATGATAAACTGGGATCTGTTCACTCATCCTCAGGCTGATGAGTTTGCGCTTGCTTTTCCAGCTGAAGAAAAGATAAAAATGGTAGAAGAATGGAAAGCATATATGGAAGAAGAAAATGTTTGGATTTCATTTTATTCTTGGAAAAAGAAAATGGAGTTAGAAGTTGTTCTAATGGCTTACTCCACATCTTCTTCTTCACATGCCTGGCAAGCCCCAGACGGCAGTAAGATTGAAACATCTACCTCATATCCTCCTTTTAAGAGCATTGTCCTAGGAGAAGGACAGAATTCAGCAAATGCATATCCTTTGGTTCAAAGAGATATTGCAGCGGTAGGAGTTGAGAGTAGAATTCAGAAAGTCAGTGAGCAAGTAAATTGGACAAATACTGCTCTCACTGGACTTGAAAAGAATGTTGCCAAAACTGCCTTGGTAAAGGATCAGATGGACAGTGTCCAAGTTTCGATTAATGATGTACATAGTGTTTTAAATTCTGTACAGTGTGATTTATCAGTTGTTAGACATTTTTCCCAAGAATCTTTTAAGAAGTTCGATGATGTAGAGAATTGTATAGTTGAGCAATCTATCTCTACAAGGCATATGGTTTCTAATCTGTCAGATAAAATGGACTGATTGAGTTTAAAGAAGTCTGAAAAGCCCATTCCGACTTCATTTCTGACAAAGGGAAAAAGTATTCACACTCATGAACTTAGTAGTCCCATCTCTAAGTTCCCTCGGCTCTTCCCTAAAGAAGTTGCAAAGCCATCCCAGCAGTCTGAGTCAAAAATAGAGGACAGATCTGAAAGAATAACTATAGCCTCTCTTCAAGAAGAATCAGACACAGAGAAACATGATTTTCCCATCTATGAGCCACTTGAGCCTCAATTCACAAGACATGATGCCCCTGACTTGTATGGAACCGGGAAAATTCCAGCCAGTGACACCTTTTTTGAAGGGAGTCATAAGGAGTGGAATATAGACAATTTGTCAGCAGCACAAATCAGAAAATTGCTTGATATGATGATTGTGGAATATAAGCTCATGTGTGTTGCAGGAAAAAGTGAAGTGGAAGCCTGCAAAACAATCATTCAGTGTTTCACAGGAACACTGGCAAGATAGTGGGAACTTGAATCATCTCCTGTAATGATCACCAAGATGGAGCAAGAAGTGCTCAAAGATGAACAGGGTGATGTCATGTTTCATGATGATGGTACTCCACAAAATAATATGATTGGTGCACTTACTGCATTAATCCAAGAACATTTCTGTGGAGCAGATTTTGCACTTTCAGATAAAAATGAACTGATTCTAATGAATCTGAAGTGTAGAAACATTAATCAATTTGAAGACTTCCATAGAGACTGGATTGAAAGGATATTTTTAGTTAAAGAGCCAAAAAATATTCTATGGAAGCAAGTATATCTTACAGCCCTACCATCAAAGCTGGTAGATATTCTGAAACTGCAAGAAGCATTCCCCCTGCCACTTGAAGTATATCTTTGGGGAGATTTTTATTCTATCATTACTAAAGTATTGATAACTTTATGTACCAGTTCTAAAATGTAAAAGTCTATAGAAAAATTAAATAGACTTCCTGGTACTAAATCTTTCTGCAGCAAATATGGAATAACTGTTGATGATCCGTTGGTTACGCGCAGAAAGACCAAGCGACATGCTAAGAAGGCTCAAAGGCGAAGTCGAGCCTCTACTTACTGTTTGAGCTCAGGCAAAAGGCGCGAGCCCAGAAAGCCAAAAGAAAGACGACAGCATAAAGGAAGAAAAGGGTATTATCATTCTACCCCCAAGACACATTATTATCAGCCCCATGACATCTGTCCTAAAGATGTCAAGATTGCCCGGATGAATGAAGTAGTCTATTGGTTATGTGGTCAACCAGGTCATACCTCCAATATGTGTCCAACAGCCTTAGAATCAAAAAGGGGTTTGGGTAAGAAATCTCAAAAGAATAAACAGCCATCTACTAGTACTACTGTCAAAACTGAACCTAGATGTCCTCATTGTCACTCCTCTTTTCACAAAACAGCAGATTGTCATAATCGCTCCCAGCGTCTTACTATTCAACATCATGCTGAACAATCTTCTGCTAAGTCTTCCTCTGCTGAGTCTTCCTCTACCTCTTCTGATGAAGAAGTCAATCTATATTTTCATTGTTCTGATTCAACAAACTGTCATTGTTCAGATTCTGAATCTGACTATTCTTCTGATGACTCTCTCCCAGAAGAACCTTCAGGCAAATTAAAAGTCCTCATGGCACAAACCGATGACGCTGACATGAAAGTATTTGCTCAAATCCGTGCCATGGAGGAAGGAGATCTTAAAGCTGCATTGGTCAAAGCCTTTATGCAGCATGCTACTGGATCTTCCAGTAGTTCCTCTGGTAAGAAGCCTAATTTTGTTGATGCTTCTTACGATCGCAACACTAAATCGTATCTCCAACATAATTCTAACAAAGTTCGAGGACTCACTTTGGGGGAGGTGAGTAAGGAGATACACAATTTGAAATCTGAAATTCGAAGCATGAAGAATGAGATTTCTATCCTGAAACACCAGGCTACACAAGTGCAACAACCCTCTACATTTGTTTCAGGAAGACAGGTAAATTACACTTTACACTCTGCTCCAGGACCTAAAATCGCTGAAGGGAAATTTGATGCTTCAGTTGGTTTCAGAGAAATCAGCGACATGCAGGTTATGGCAGTACAGTATCAGCAACACCACATTAAGGTAAATATTTGTGTTGCAGGCAGAGTGTACAATGTCACTGCACTTATTGATTCAGGTGCAGACATCAATATTATTTCCAAGAAAATAGTTCCATCAAGATATTGGGTTACTGCACAAAAGAAAGTTATGGGACTAGGAAAGAAACATTTAGAGTTTGAAGTTTCTAAAGCTGCTGTTTGTTTTGATTCCCGTTGTGTAAAGCTTTCATTTGTAGTTGCTGAAATTCCAGTTGATTGCATTCTGGGAAATGTTTTTCTAGCAGCAGTTGAGCCCCATGGTTCGTTTAGATTTCCTGACAACTCTGCAGGATATTTTATTACAGTCTCTGGAGAAAGAATTGAAATTCCATATATCTCTAAAACCAGAGTCTCTACCATGGTCCAGGCTATGCAGGAACTTCATAAAGCAGAAAATAGCCTAGAAGAACTCAAAGACCATAAGTGCACAATCAGAATAGAAGATCAATTGACTTCTCCAAAAGTTCAGAAACAGATCTCTGAACTTCGGAAAGAATTTGAAAACACATGTTTCTCAGAAGAACCGAATGCATTCTGGCATCGGAAACAACATTGTGTTGAGCTACCCTACAAAGAAGGTTACACAGGCAGACCATGTAAATCCAGAGCTATTCCAATGTCAGCAGAATACAGACAGCTCTGTCAAAAGGAGATTGATCAGCTTCTACAAAGAAAGCTGATAAGAGAATCCAGCAGTCCCTGGAACTGCTATGGGTTCTATGTGAATAAAAGAAGTGAACAGATTAGAGGTGTTCCCAAACTTGTCATAAACTATAAACCTCTAAACTCTGTTCTTGCAGATGACACATACCCAATTCCTCATAAGGGAGATCTGATGCGCAGAATATCAGGAGCCAAGATATTTTCAAAGTTTGATTTAAAATCCGGCTTCTGGCAAGTAGCAATTGCTGAGCATGACAAATGGAAGACAGCATTCAGTATACCAGCGGGGCATTACGAGTGGAATGTGATGCCATTTGGTTTGAAACATGCGCCTTCTAAATTTCATAAGGTAATGGATTCAATATTCAGACCTTATGATGAATGGCTACTTGCTTATATTGATGATCTTTTAATATTTTCTAAGAATCTGCAGGACCATTTTAGACATTTGAAGATATTTATGAAATTGGTCCAAAGAAATGGTCTGGTCTTAAGTAAGAAAAAGATGGAGTTATGTCAGACCAAGATCAAGTTTTTAGGGCATACAAAAAATGGGCAAATTGCTTTACAGAGTCATGCACTTGAGTTTGCAGACAAGTTTCCAGATGTGTTCTGTCTCAGAGTATAGAACACAGAAACATATAGATACAGACTCGATCTATAGAACTGGCCACTTTAGGTTCTTGCCTATGCCGAGCACATAGACACGCAGGCTTCTCAGTTCTCTAAGGACTGTGAGTGAGTTCTCCGTGATGCAAGCAGATCGCAAAAATTTGCGCAGATGCAGAGCAGGGAGCAAAACTCGGACTCTAAACACACAAATGCAAAAATAAGACTCTAAATGCCGATGCCCTCGAATGAGCCTTACCCTTCCTTATATAGGATGGAAGAGGGGACAAACATCCCTGTAGAACCATCGGATTATTGACATTTGGAAGGCGGATCATTTCTTTCGGGTAACACCGAAGTGACATCCGCGCAGAGATTCGATCCTTCCGACATACACATGTGAAGGTGTGTGATTATTACACTGTGGATACCTTTAAGTACAAGGCCCACGAGGAAACAAAATAATTATCTACAGAGAGGATACTTTTCGGACAGATGAAAAGCCCTCGAGAAAAGCTCTGTCACTGTAAACCCGTGACTGGGTATTATTACACAGGGAAGACTTTTATTTTAGTGGGGCTCCCGTGAACCACTTGTACTGGCTGTTGCAGGTGGATCCAAGATTTGAGCATCTGGATATCTGATCTTACCGTAGAATTCATCATCTCATGCTTTCGTATAGATGCGTCAGACAATCATAGGCTTATTAAGGATGATTTGATGCTTAATCTTGGTCATTACTAACCATTGGTGATGCATCTCCATATAGGACTTTAAAATGGGATTTCTCATCTTTTGTTCTAGTCCTGCAATCTCTTTCATAGTTTGGCATGGATAGTGAAAACATTCTCCTACTGGACTTTCAAGACAATCAGTACATTTTCCATGAAAATAGGCCTCATAGTAATGCGGATCCATGCTAAAAGGGCTAACACCATAATCGTACCACCAATTTTCTAACCAAGGTGCTGCTGACTCTCTTGAGTTAATCCAAGTGGGAGAAAACTTCAACTTGGTATAGTGAGTTTCCTCACGTCCATATTTGTTTAACAAATCCCACCACAGATTTTTATAACCTGCAAAATCATAAACAGTGTCAGGAAAGATAAGACTAGGATTATTACCTGGCCAGGTTTGGAATCTGCCACCAGTGTATTGGCCAGGGTTCCTTGTTCTGTTTATGTGATATGTCTTGTAATAGACTCTTGTTCTATCTCCACCTCCAGTACAAATGACAGAGATGTCCCAAAAGTCTTGAGAGAGTGCTCTTTCAGCTTCATAAGAAGCTATCATACTGTGTGAATACATCATATCATGTATCCAGCGACTTCCTTTGGGGTACACTCTTCTCTCAGGAACAAATTGCTGAAGGTCATTATGATTTTGCACATTTGCATCTAGCACTTTGGTATTACGGAGTTGCCATGTAGGACTCCATTTTTCTTGATAGACCGGCCATGATTCTTCATCTGATATGTATCTCAGAGTCTCTCTTTGATGGGCCTGGTCCCATTCTGTGATGATGACCATTACATGTGTCTCATCTTCTTCTGCGTCATCAACCTGTTCTTGGTGCTGGATAAATTCTCTGCTAAGAAAGTCTGGCAAACAATTCTCTGAACCCTTAATATGTTCTACTTTAAAATCAAAGTATGCAAATAACGCCTGCCATCTTGCAAACTTTGCGTCTTCAAGATTCTTAATAGTTTTATTAATCACCTTTGCCAGGGCCTTTGCATCTGTTCTCAGCAGGAAATGTTTATTATCCAAGTGAATAGAAAACTTACTGATACAGTTCCATGCTGCTTTGACTTCTTTCTCTATTGGAGCATAATTATGTTCTGCCTTACTTTTTCCCTTTGTCAGAAATGAAGTCGGAATGGGCTTTTCAGACTTCTTTAAACTCAATCTTTCCATTTTATCTGACAGATTAGAAACCATATGCCTTGTAGAGATAGACTGCTCAACTATACAATTCTCTACATCATCAAACTTCTTAAAAGATTCTTGGGAAAAATGTCTAACAACTGATAAATCACACTGTACAGAATTTAAAACACTATGTACATCATTAATCGAAACTTGGACACTGTCCATCTGATCCTTTACCAAGGAAGTTTTGGCAACATTCTTTTCAAGTCTAGTGAGAGCAGTATTTGTCCAATTTACTTGCTCACTGACTTTCTGAATTCTACTCTCAACACCTACCGCTGCAGTATCTCTTTGAACCAAAGGATATGCATTTTCTGAATTCTGTCCTTCTCCTAGGACAATTCTCTTAAAAGGAGGATATGAGGTAGATGTTTCAATCTTACTGCCGTCTGGGGCTTGCCAGGCATGTGAAGAAGAAGATGTGGAGTCAGCCATTAGAACAACTTCTAACTCCATTTTCTTTTTCCAATAATAAAATGAAATCCAAACATTTTCTTCTTCCATATATGATTTCCATTCTTCTGCCATTTTTCTCTTTTCTTCAGCTGGAAAAGCAAGCGCAAACTCATCAGCCTGAGGATGAGTGAATAGATCCCAGTTTATCATCTGCTTCATCCACTGAGCAGGGATTTGGTGCTTGGGACAACCATCCATCAAGGTATAGAACTTATGGATCTCAGGGACTGATGGTCTTTTACAATCTAGAGGCAGATCTTTAAATCTGCATTCAGGGATCAGTTTGTCTGCTTGTTCAACATATCCAAGTCCATACTTGGGACTGTTTGCAGGTCTCATATTGGCAAAAATTGTTGTTAGCCTAGGGTCCTCGTTTTCTAGTGTAGGCACTAGATGCATCATAAGAACATGTTCATCTTCATGGGGAAATGGAATGTCTGAACATTTTGGATTAGGACAAGGGTTGGTGGAAGTAGACGGAGGGGCTTCACCAGTCCTAAAGTTATGGTTCTTATGAATGACCAGATAGGCTAGATCCCGTAAATTTACCTGTTGGCGACACTGTGGATATTCTACACCCAGGGGCTGGAAATTTACAATCTGGGCAAACTCAAATAAAGCAACATGAGAACAATTTGAAACAATAGAAGAACAACTAGTATCTGTACATTCAGGAGCTATGTATCTGGGAGAATTTTTACTCTCTGCTTCAATCCTACGTCTGTCGATTGTAGACCTTCTAGGAAAAGACAGGGTAGTAGTGGATTGATCTTCTCTTATATTAGCAGAGGTGATTTTTTGTATAGCGAGAGGCTTTGGATTTGGAACAGTCCAGTGTTCAGGAAAAGATAGATCCTCCCATTTGATGGCTTGATGTTCTACCTTCTGATCTTTAGGATATGTCATGACGACAACACTGGTTTTAGACTCTCGACTTGGCGCATGGAGGACGGCTGGGAACAGAGTAGTGATGTGACAAAAACAACCTTTGAACTGAATGATGATATTTTGTCTTTTCTTTCTCATATCAAATCCTGAGGTTTGGATTTGAAGTTGTAAGATATCAGCCAATGTTTCATCAAAGGTATAGACAGAAAAATTTAGGTAACAGTCAAACCACACTGGACCATTAGACAATGGAGCAACAATTCCTCCAATCAGGGAATCAGTATATTTATTATGTGTTAGATCTCTAACAGTTGCTAACACATAGGAATCTACTCCTTGATGAGTAAGTGCTTGGATTCCCACTCTAATACATCCCAGATGCAAGAACTGAGTATTCAATTTCTTAGCTTCAGCCTGAAGCTCCTTTGGATTCAACAAGGGGATTAACTGTACACGGTCAGAGCTCTCTTCAATAGAGCTTATTGATTCTTTGATAGTGATTCTGGTGGCAGCCTTTAGATGCCAGACACCCAGATCACTATAAACTTGTGAGGCAGAAATTTTGGGTAAAACCCATTTGGCTTAGGGTTCTGTCTCCTCATACAAGTGCTCTGACTCATTCACAACTCTACTACTACTAGCATTAAACATATCTCTGAGAGGGTCTTGAGTGGCCCTATCTTTCTCTTCTAGTTCTCTAAATGAAACTGATTTGTTCATTGAAGAGTCCATTTCAAAACTTGTTTTCTTTTGAAAAGAGAGAGAGATTAAGTACTGACCTTTCTCGAACCAGTCGCGAACACCGACTTACTGGCTCTGATACCAATTTCTAGCAGAGGCTTCTCAACAAGCTTGCTTGCTGCTCACAGGCAGACTTGGCCTTGCTAAGTATCTCCTTTATCTTCTCGACACTACTTTATGTGAACCCAGCGATGAACCCATACACGAACCTACTCCCACGTTCACGCAACTAGCGGCCTATTCTGCGGCTTCCCTTCACCTTTTACGGCCTTGGCATCCCTCGGTGGTTTGGCGAACCTCTGGCGAACTTCTAGTGAACTTTCAAGAGTATGAGAAGATAAACAGTGTCTTAACAGCAATTAACAATGCACAGAGTAACAATACTTAATGATGCGGAACAATGAATATTCTCTCTTTTATTGATATCAGAATGATCTTACAATAGGATTACAGACTTATGGACTCAGATCTCTTTATCAGAGATTGACTGCAATGGCATTTACCGGACTGATGCTACTCAGTAAATGAGCGAGCGGTACCGGAGGCTTCCTGGGCAAATTGCAGACTCTGTCTTAGAGTATAGAACACAGAAACATATAGATACAGACTCGATCTATAGAACTGGCCACTTTAGGTTCTTGCCTATGCCGAGCACATAGACACGCAGGCTTCTCAGTTATCTAAGGACTGTGAGTGAGTTCTCCGTGATGCAAGCAGATCGCAAAAATTTGCGCAGATGCAGAGCAGGGAGCAAAACTCAGACTCTAAACACACAAATGCAAAACTAAGACTCTAAATGCCGATGCCCTCGAATGAGCCTTACCCTTCCTTATATAGGATGGAAGAGGGGACAAACATCCATGTAGAACCATCGGATTATTGACACTTGGAAGGCGGATCATTTCTTTCGGGTAACACCGAAGTGACATCCGCGCAGAGATTCGATCCTTTCGACATACACATGTGAAGGTGTGTGATTATTACACTGTGGATACCTTTAAGTACAAGGCCCACGAGGAAACATAATAATTATCTACAGAGAGGATACTTTTTGGACAGATGAAAAGCCCTCGAGAAAAGCTCTGTCACTGTAAACCCATGACTGGGTATTATTACACAGGGAAGACTTTTATTTTAGTGGGGCTCCCGTGAACCACTTGTACTGGCTGTTGCAGGTGGATCCAAGATTTGAGCATCTGGATATCTGATCTTACCGTAGAATTCATCATCCCATGCTTTCGTATAGATGCATCGGACAATCATAGGCTTATTAAGGATGATTTTATGCTTAATCTTGGTCATTACAAACCATTGGTGATGCATCTCCATATAGGACTTTAAAATGGGATTTCTCATCTTCTGTTCAAGTCCTGCAATCTCTTTCACAGTTTGGCATGGATAGTGAAAACATTCTCCTACTGGACTTTCAAGACAATCAGTACATTGTCCATGAAAATAGGCCTCATAGTAATGTGGATCCATGCTAAAAGGGCTAACACCATAATCGTACCACCAATTTTCTAACCAAGGTGCTGCTGACTCTCTTGAGTTAATCCAAGTGGGAGAAAACTTCAACTTGGTATAGTGAGTTTCCTCATGTCCATCTTTGTTTAACAAATCCCACCATAGATTTTTATAACCTGCAAAATCATAAACAGTGTCAGGAAAGATAAGACTGGAATTATTACCTGGCCAGGTTTGGAATCTACCACCAGTGTATTGGCCAGGGTTCCTTGTTCTGTTTATGTGATATGTCTTGTAATAGAGTCTTGTTCTATCTCCACCTCCAGTACAAATGACAGAGATGTCCCAAAAGTCTTGAGAGAGTGCTCTTTCAACTTCATAAGAAGCTATCATACTGTGTGAATACATCATATCATGTATCCAGCGACTTCATTTGGGGTACACTCTTCTCTCAGGAACAAAGTGCTGAAGGTCATTATGATTCTGCACATTTGCATCTAGCACTTTGGTATTACGGAGTTGCCATGTAGGACTCCATTTTTTTTGATAGACCGGCCATGATTCTTCATCTGATATGTATCTCAAAGTCTCTCTCTGATGGGCCTGATCCCATTCTGTGATGATGACCATTACATGTGTCTCATCTTCTTCTGCGTCATCAACCTGTTCTTGGTGCTGGATAAATTCTCTGCTAAGAAAGTCTAGCAAACAATTCTCTGAACCCTTAATATGTTCTACTTTAAAATCAAAGTATGCAAATAACGCCTGCCATCTTGCAAACTTTGCGTCTTCAGGATTCTTAATAGTTTTAGTAATCACCTTTGCCAGGACCTTTGCATCTGTTCTCAGTAGGAAATGTTTATTAGCCAAGTGAATAGAAAACTTACTGATACAGTTCCATGCTGCTTTGACTTCTTTCTCTATTGGAGCATAATTCTGTTCTGCCTTGCTCCATACTCCAGATACAAACTATACCACTTGTTCCTGTTCTTTTGGGCTATCTTCACTTGGTTTTTGTTTGAGTACACCTCCCCAATCTATATTGCTGGCATCTGTTTCAACAACCTTAAATGCAGCATCATCAGCAACATAAAGAATGGGAAGATTACGAACCTTGGCTTTTATTTCTTTGACATCTTGGGTATGAGCCTGTGTCCAAGGTTTTGGATTTTTCCTCAGTATCTGATTGAGCATAGACCTGTCAATGGCACAAGAAGGATAAAAATTGCTTACATAGTTCAAACATCCTAAAAATCTTTGCAATTGAGTTTTGTCCAGGATGACATCTGGAAACTTGTCTGCAAACTCAAGTGCATGACTCTGTAAAGAAATTTGCCCATTTTCTATTGTATGCCCTAAAAACTTGATCTTGGTCTGACATAACTCCATATTTTTCTTACTTAAGACCAGACCATTTCTTTGGACCAATTTCATAAATATCTTCAAATGTCTAAAATGGTCCTGCGGATTCTTAGAAAATATTAAAAGATCATCAATATAAGCAAGTAGCCATTCATCATAAGGTCTGAATATTGAATCCATTACCTTCTTAAATTTAGAAGGCGCATGTTTCAAACCAAATGGCATCACATTCCACTCGTAATTCCCCGCTGGTATACTGAACGTTGTCTTCCATTTGTCATGCTCAGCAATTGCTACTTGCCAGAAGCCGGATTTTAAATCAAACTTTGAAAATGTCTTGGCTCCTGATATTCTGCGCATCAGATCTCCCTTATGAGGAATTGGGTATGTGTCATCTGCAAGAACAAATTTTAGAGGTTTATAGTTTATGACAAGTCTGGGAACACCTCTAATCTGTTCACTTCTTTTATTCACATAGAACCCATAGCAGTTCCAGGGACTGCTGGATTCTCTTATCAGCTTTCTTTGTAGAAGTTGATCAATCTCCTTTTGACAGAGTTGTCTATATTCTGCTGACATTGGAATAGCTCTGGATTTACATGGTCTGCCCGTGTACCCTTCTTTGTAGGGCAGCTCAACACAATGTTGTTTCTGATGCCAGAATGCATTCGGTTCTTCTGAGCAACATATGTTTTCAAATTCTTTCTGAAGTTCAGAGATTTGTTTCTGAAATTTTGGAGAACTCAATTGATCTTCTATTCTGATTGTGCACTTATGGTCTTTGAGTTCTTCTAGGCTATTTTCTGCTTTATGAAGTTCCTGCATAGCCTGGACCATGGTAGAGACTCTGGTTTTAGAGATATATGGAATTTCAATTCTTTCTCCAGAGACTGTAATAAAATATCCTGCAGAGTTGTCAGGAAATCTAAACGAACCATGGGGCTCAACTGCTGCTAGAAAAACATTTCCCAGAATGCAATCAACTGGAATTTCAGCAACTGCAAATGAAAGCTTTACACAACGGGAATCAAAACAAACAACAACTTTAGAAACTTCAAACTCTAAATGTTTCTTTCCTAGTCCCATAACTTTCTTTTGTGCAGTAACCCAATATCTTGATGGAACTATTTTCTTGGAAATAATATTGATGTCTGCACCTGAATCAATAAGTGCAGTGACATTGTACACTCTGCCTGCAACACAAATATTTACCTTAATGTGGTGTTGCTGATACTGTACTGCCATAACCTGCATGTCGCTGATTTCTCTGAAACCAACTGAAGAATCAAATTTCCCTTCAGCGATTTTAACTTCTGGTCCTGGAGCAGAGTGTAAAGTGTAATTTACCTGTCTGCCTGAAACAGATGTAGAGGGCTATTGCACTTGTGTAGCCTGGTGTTTCAGGACAAAAATCTCATTCTTCATGCTTCGAATTTCAGATTTCAAATTGTGTATCTCCTTACTCACCTCCCCCAAAGTGAGTCCTCGAACTTTGTTAGAATTATGTTGGAGATACGATTTAGTGTTGCGATCGTAAGAAGCATCAACAAAATTAGGCTTCTTACCAGAGGAACTACTGGAAGATCCAGTAGCATGCTGCATAAAGGCTTTGACCAATGCAGCTTTAAGATCTCCTTCCTCCATGGCACGGATTCAGAATCTGAACAATGACAGTTTGCTGAATCAGAACAATGACAATACAGATTGACTTCTTCATCATAAGAGGTAGAGGAAGACTCAGCAGAGGAAGACTCAGCAGAAGATTGTTCAGCATGTTGTTGAATAGTAAGACGCTGGGAGCGATTATGACAATCTGTTGTTTTGTGAAAAGAGGAGTGACAATGAGCACATCTAGGTTCAGTTTTGACAGTAGTACTAGTAGATGGTTGTTTATAATAGTATTTCAAAAATAAAGACTAAAAAGTGCATTTATGAATAATCAAAGAAAAAGTGATTTCGAATATTTATTTCTTTCCATTAACCTATTCAAACGACATGGAAAAAAAATTCAAAATTATGTACATTTTCCATAGTTTTACTCAGGTCCATTTGATCTCTAATTTAGTTAATGCTAAAATCACATATTAAAATGAGTGTAATATATTTAATGCATTTATGAAATAAGCATTGATTCAATCAAGGAAAATGTGTTTTTTTGGGAATATTTTGTTTTTAAATTAACCCATTTCAAATGACATAGGGAGAAGTTCAAAAATATGTACATTTTCTATATTGTTATTTTAAGTTAATTTGGATTTATAAATTAGTTAATGCGTATTCCAATTTATATATTAAAGTATTTTTTTTGGGTTAATTTTAATGAAAATTTGGTAGATATTTTTAAAAATTTGAATTTAATTTAAGTTCTTTAATTTATAAAATTCAGTTTCTCAATTTTTGTAATGTGTTGAATCTATATATCTATTCAAAAATATATTTCAAATAACAAAAAATCATATTCTTGAAATTGTATGAAAAAACCTATTTCCTCTATAAATTAAACTACAACATTAATCAATATTAAAATGATTGCATTTGTGTAATCAATATGAAATTATTATTAGAAAAAATGACTGCAAAACACATTTATATTGTTAAATAAATTTATAACTAGCGCAACCATTAATTTAAATGACTAAAGAATATCAATAGGTATCCATTCATCCATATAACTTTTCGCGAGACATTTAAAAAGCATATTCACATGCTTACATCATATGCATGGCACATTCTTCTTACTACCAAAGAAAAAAAAAACCATCGTAACCTTATTCACTTTTTTTTTTAAAATCAAATTTCATCATTTTTCCCATCGTATAATTATAATGAAATGATATTTTAACGTCCATGAGACTAAAAATAGTGTATGGACCATTAGTTTCGTGCTTTTGGCCTTTTGTAATTCAATCATTTTCTTATTCAAATTGATGATGAGTTAGCCCAACCTTCCAACAATCTCCTCGCTGAAAAGACAATGCCAAGAAATTGATGCTAACATATTCCCATAACTTTCTCTGATGTCTTTGAACGCATCACATTCCAAAATGAATTTTTTTTCCTGATTTCGCTGCCCCAGACATGCAAAATGTACACACATGTTCTTCCCAAGCTTCTTCGACTCTTTCCCACCGTCCTCTTTCACACCGAAGTTGATGTGAGTTGCTCTTAATTGAGTAATAAGAAACTTTTCCCTCCACGGAATGCTAGCTTCAATGTGCTCTTTTTGTTGTAGATCACATGTAGGATTGAATTCCTCAATTTAGTACTTCTTCTTTCTACCCAACACTTTTCCTCATACCCATTTACGAAACTTATCCATAACAAAATTCTTTACCTCCTTGCTATTTGTGGGACATGCATTGAGGTAGATATTCCATTTTTGCATCCATGTGCAGTTTTGTCTCATCCATTGTTTTTTTCTTTCACTCATGCCTTTGTTGAAGATAACATTAGGTCATCTACTTACTCCCATATGCTCAATTATTTTTAGATATCTTATGAGCCGCACCATAGAAGTTTCTACAATGGGAGTTTCTCTTGTTTCACTCAACATTATCTCATAAGGTACCAAAATTTTTATTTTGAACATGTTCATGATCAAGTGTTTTTGGATTTTCTCAATTTGTTTCCATTTTGAGACAGGGTGTTGCTAGCCCACAATTCACACCCATATATCATCGCTGGAAAATTTAGGAGTCCAAAAAGCACTTTAAGCATTTTCCAATCCCATAACTCTGCCTCTTTGCATATATTTTCAAGAGCATAATGCTTTCCACCCTCCTAA
Source organism: Pinus albicaulis (assembly GCA_034641835.2). Taxonomy (NCBI): domain Eukaryota; kingdom Viridiplantae; phylum Streptophyta; class Pinopsida; order Pinales; family Pinaceae; genus Pinus; species Pinus albicaulis. The sequence continues at coordinate 1,777,769,473 of CM076578.1, read as the reverse complement.
AATTATCTTCTTTCTGCATTCCTCCCAATTAAGTTTGTTGTTGAAATCAATCTCGAGGTACTTGTACTCATTTACTTCTTCAAGAGTGTTGCCTTCAAAGAAGAACGTATGTTGGATCTGCTTCATTTTATTAGAGAAAATCATTATTTTGGTCTTGCTAGTATTGAATTGCATCCCCACTTCTCTACAAAAATTCTCAAGGGCATATAGGTGCATCTACAATCCATGGGCCGATTTCGAAATCAATACAAGATCATGAACATATAAAAGAAGCTTTATCACAAACTCCCCCAACCGAACACCATCTCCACCTTGCAGATTTAGCCACTCTTCCAATTTATCAATATATAAACCAAAAAGAGTAGGGGATATAGGGAAACCTTGGTTGACTCCAATGTCACTTCTAAAGTTTTTTGAAATACCCGCTGAGGTTCTAATTTTTACTTTCACCTCTTCATAAAGTCTATGGACAGAGGCTCTATAATGCAAAGGAATTTCAAGTTCTTCCATTCTAGGACACAACTTATCTCTAGGGACTCTGTCAAATGCCTTTTTGAAGTCAACAAAGCAACAAAATACTTCTTCTTTTCCCCCCCAAACCTTTTCAATGATGTGTCCCAGCGTGATACCATGATCCACTATAGAATTCTTCGACCTAAAACTAGCTTTTATTTTTTCCCTCTTTTCTTTTATTTCTTCCCACTTACTGATTCTATTTTCATCCATGATGCCGAAAATATTCGAAAACAAAGGATTGATCATAATGGTTCTATAATTGGAAGTATTATTATTGACTCCAATTTTAAAAAGGGGTATTGGTAGGCTAGTTGTCCAGTCTCTTGGGAATACTTGTTGAATAATATTGTTGAATATTCCCATGATGTGCAGTGCAAGAGTGTTCATTCTCCATTTTATATACTCTACTTGAAGTTCAACCAATTCCCTTTCATTCCCTGTTTTCAAGTTCTTAATTCCAATCTCCATCTCCTGTAACGTGAAGAGCTTTGTAGTTGTGTTGATCCTAGGGGGAGGCTTCTCCTCTGATTCTTTCTCATAGATTTGTCTTGCATATTCAAACCATTGATTGGATGTAATATTACTTTCGATTTTCTTCTTCCTTGGTTGAAGTTCTTGCCAAAAAAGCTTTGGTTATTCTTGCCTAGATATATTAACTCTTCTCGCATTGTTTGCATGAACTCATTTTTTTTCCTTTTTAGTATCTTTTTATATAACTTTACATTCATCTTCTCATTTCCTTCCTTTTTCAAGGTTCTCCTTGCCATTTTTCATTCCTCATCAAACCAAGAATTTACAAAAAAAAAAATTGATTCGGATTTCCTATTTTTTTCACTTTTGCACTTCTCAAGTGCACTTTGAATTATATTTGTTAACTCATGATTGTTGAAGCTTTGGAAACTAGTTTTCTCCTTCTAAATTAATCCTCTAACATTGTCTTGAAGATAGTACAATTTTCTTTTGTTAGAAGAAATTTTCCCCTTAATAGTGATTGTCGAGAGCATTGTGTTTTCCTCTTATGTTATCATTCTTATAACCATGATAAATTTATATAAATTGGGTTATGGTCTGATTTTAAGTTCCAAATATGTTCTCAAATATTAACTTTGTCTATCTTTTCTATCAAGCTTTGTGAACAAATCACATATTCAACAACACTTGCCCCATTCTTTGTGTTGCAAGTGAAGTTCCCAGACCTTTTCCATATATATAGATCATTGAAAATAATTAATTTGAAAGCACCAGATAGTGTAAGCAACTCCTCTCCAAAATGATTGCTAACTTTGTCATCTTTTGAACACCTCGCCCATTGGGGATTCTCCTCTTCAGTGAGCCAATTAAGATTGTGATCCTCTTTGCAACAAAGAATACTAGCTTGTTGATTTGTTGTTCTAGCAATGAAATCTCCCACTAAAAGAACTTATCCCTACTGAGAGTACACAGCAATATCTTGTTTTAAAGCTGCATACAGATCCTTGCTATCTAGCCTCTTATTTTTGTAAATTTTTTAGACTTGAGGAGAAAAATGGCATGCTGCAATTCTTATGTGATTCTCTGATATTTTGAACCATAAATATTGTTTATTTACATCTTCTTTCATTAACTGAATGTGGCAGCCTTCTTTTTCTTTCACTAAAATTAATATTCCCCCATACCCTTTTCAATTTTCTGCAATATGCCATAACCTAGGTCCCCTCCTCCAAGGGTTACCCCTACAATTCCAACAAACTAAACTTAGGTGGACCTGGGTAAGATTTTACTGCTACATAGTTTGGCACATAAGACTCAAATTTGAGTCTTTACCTCTTTTCATCCATGTTGATCTTGTTGTTTCCTCCTTACTATTGAGTTCTTTGTTTTTTCTTTACTGCCAGCATGCTACTTTGTTTTTCCTTGAGGCCCAAACACTACAATAACTTCTTTACCATTGTACAACCATGCCCTTTTCCCTTCATTTCTTGCTGCTCTAATTTTCTCCACTTCTTCCCTTCTCTCCTCTTGTTGTTTGTTGGTTAAATCTTCATCTAGGAAGAAGTGTGAGCCTTTCAAGAGTTTCTTTTTTCTCAAGAGAAGATGTTTGTCTTGCATGCTTTCCATGGTGACTTTTATGGGTCGATGCCTCTCTTCACATATCTTCTCCACCCACCTTGCTTGGCAAATTTTCCCTTTCCAATGTAGTTTTTAAGTTTCAAAAAGTCTCTTGTCAAATTGAGAGTACTTTTATTCTTCCCATAATCTCTTATTCCCCTGATAATAGATTTTGTTTCCCTGTCCTTTATTTCTTTGTGTTCTCTTTCTTGTGATCTACGAGCACTTGCATTTCTTTGTGTTCTCTTTCTTGCGATCTACGAGCACTTGCATCTTCTTCTTCCTCTGTCTTTATGTAACCATTAGTGTCTTCAACTCTAGATTTTATTTCTGTTGGATTGTCTTTACTATTGTTTTTTTTTCCTTTTCTGTCGAAATGTTTGTTTGCTGAGATACTTGTGTATCTACCTGAGTTGCTTTAGAAATTATCACATCATTGTTTGTTGTTATTGATTCTTTCATGGTTTGTCACGATGTCTTCAAGTTTTTCCATTCTTGTTTTCCTGTCTCTAAAGCCTCTTGTAACATTATTACATGTTCTTTTAAAAATATATTACCTTCCATTAAATATTGATTTTCAAATGTGATCTCTGAAATTTTGCAGTCCCTTTTCTATTCTTTAGCTTCCAAAATCTTCAACCTTGTCTTGGTCTTCATCAGTTCTTGGACATAGAGATCTAGAGACCAAGTAAGAGGTGTAGATGTGGGACTATAAATGATTGACTATTCTTTATTTTTTCTTTCTCTGGAACTGTTTTCTTCTTCTTTGATCTCATTTAAGGAGAGCAAGCCTATGCCTTAAAATGCGTGATATTGCTTTGCCTTTACCCAAATCCACTTTCATATTTTGTCTATTGAAGCAATTTTGACTTGACCCAAATAATTTGTTTCCACAAAATTTAAGATTTCATTGCCATTTTTAACATTTATTATTGATCTTATTTCCATTTTACGATGTAACAAAAAGTTGAAACTTCTCTTAAAACAAGCGGCAAGAACTCTTTAACCGATGGATCTTTAAAAAAATCACGAGATTGTTGCCCTTGAAAATCCGAATTTGTGACGTGTGTCAACCCTTCCGCGAGAGTTGCTTCCCCTTAATAGTTCAAAACAAAAATCTTTTGGAACTTTATAGAATTGAAAACATAAAACTTATTGCAGTCAAAACCTCGCTTGTCAGAATGTGCTATGTGCTTGAATACCAAGCAACGAGGGCTCTAGTCAAACTGGGGTTCGAATCTCTTCGCGTCTGTCCAACATCCTCGTTCTATATATCCTTGTTCTACGTATATCATTGCGTTATTTATTTATTTTTAATTTATATAATTAACGGCGTGCGTAATATATCCAGAAACGACGAGAATTATTCTTGTTATCTATCTCAAAGGTGGTTTTCCACATATCCTTGGAATTTCCACCAACGGTTTTTGGCAGGATTGGTTTTGTCACACACCGGTATTATTGGTTTCCGCTTATTTTGTTGAATATGAAGTATACCTTTCCCTTCCCAGAAGGTCAACGCAGGAACGGTCCTTAACGTATATGTGCTCATTTTTTGGTTAGCTCTGCTCCTCGCATGGACATTGGGAATACCCAGAATCTTCGATGTCATTTTGGTCTGAAAACAAATGGAGTCGGCCATGTTTAAGGCTTTGTAATCTCTGAAAACCTTTGAGACCCTGAAATCCTTCCCTTCGGGGTTGATTGAATTTTGACAGATTGATGGAAAGTTTTGGCATATTCATGTTTAGCATAATTTTCATCAATAAGAATGTTTAAATATTATTAAACATTATATAATATGAATGTTCAAAGATTATTAAGCATTATATTAATTTTTTTCTTGAAGTTTAAGATATTGATAATGGGTATAATTTTAGCTAGTGAATAAAACCTATAAGATTATTAAACATTATATTAAAATATTTTCAAAAAATTAATGGTAATAATATAAAAATCTTCACAAAAATTTAACAGTAATAATATTAATAATTGAAATCAATCTAAGATTGTTATTTTTCTAATATTGTCATTTGTAATGGGTTTGTTATCTCGAAAAAAGTGATAAAATTCAATTAGTTTAAGTTTGTAATGGTTTATCATAAAGAGAAGTGTGATGCAAAAAAATTGAGATGTAATAATACTAATTAAGTAAGTTGCAATGAATGGTATGTTTTCTGAAGTTATTATTTGATTTACTTTTACATTTAGATACTAATATGGATTTATGTAACTTATTATTTTTAGTATTAATTTTTATATATTTTTTAGATGACTCATATTATATTTTTTTTTTATTTTATGTAATGTTTCATTACAACTTCTCATATAATGGTCCAGTACAAAACTCCCCATATTGAATTATAAACATTTTTAATATACATATATAACATAGAAAAATTCCTTGAATGTCGGTGTCCTTTCGAATGTATAACATGGCCCCTCCTTCGCGCGGCAGCTGGCACAGCCACATGGTTGTGCATGGCTCACACGAGGGAGCTATTAAGGCCTATCGCTACCACCCCGGCACCGTAACTCACCCACCTGCCTCCGGCATTTACAACCGTCCTTGTAGATGCCAGTTTCGTTATTTCATGGCCTCCGACGATGACATTCTCTCAATTTCCTCCTGTTGCCTCTCTGTTCAAGTGGTCGGCCTCTGTGCTGAGCGTTCGACCCTTCATCCCTTTCCCTCTCTTCAACTTGAGGCCTCCTGCCTTCTCTCAATTCGCAAGCATGTCTGCCATCCCTCCTTGCCCAATAAGTCTGACGCCTCCATGCCGCGTCGCCACAGAATGAGGTGTCGTCGAGGCCGTGGTCGCAGCCAGCCCTCCCGCCCTCCTATCCCCCTTTGCGAAGACTGCCCTGTTGAGCTCACACTCAATGTGAATTCAACAGAGGCTTCAGACCAGCAATGTGTTTCTGCTCTCATTTCGCCATGCCTCCCAGATGTTCCTTCCAACTCCTCTGGCTCGGGCTCTCGGAAACGAATGAGGAAATTCACCATGAGGCCTTCCTATTTCCAGCAACCCAAAAAATTGGTGGCTTTTCCCACAAAATCTGCAACGTACTCCTCGGGCAGTGACTGTGGCGATAGCTCCGCTGAGGATGAAACTTCTGCAGCTCCAGGTGCACGCTCTGCCTCCACGCCAGAGCCGATTACCCAGTCGTTGAAGCAGGACGACGACTCCTCAGAATATTTTGGCTGCTTCATTGTCGAAGAGCCACCTCCTGAAGACATGAAGAATGACATGCCACGGAAGGAATATCGCTACAAGGTCTCTCACCTCTGCTAGTAACAATTCCACTGCAGTTTTTTTGCTTTACTTTTTTCTGCACAGTTTGTTTAAATTTTGGATGATTATGCTTCATGCTGATTTCCCCATATGGGGCAACACTTCGACTGAGAACTGGTATAATTTCTGGGTTGGTTTCCCCAACAGGGACAGTCCCAATTTTTCTTTTTTGAACACTCTCCCTTCCGGAATTGGCTAGTACAGCAGTTCCGGTGAAAATGTTTCGAAATGTATTTCTTTTGTACCATATAATAGAAATTAAACTTTAAAAAAAAAAAAAAACACATTAAAAAAAATTATAATACTTATAAAAATGAAACATTTTACCTTCAAAATAAATAAATAAATATATATATATATATAAGTAAATGACCTTTTTCCTCAACATTTCTTAAAAGTTAAGAAACATTTAAGATAGTCTAAAATAAAGAGATAAATAATAAAATAAGATGCAGCCATAATCACCTTGAAAAGTTTTTCCACCTTTACTTGAAAACCCTATTAAAATATTATATGTTGTGTTTAAACTCACTATTATGTACTTTGAGAAGGTGTACATTTAGTTGCATTAAAATATTAAGTAGAAGAAGTAGTTTCGAAGTGCATCAAAGACTTCCTTTGCATTAAACTTTAAGCCATAGAAACCATATGGATAGAAGATAGACGAAAATGAAGTAGAAATAAGTTTAATGTCAAGGAAATGTACAAATGTGAGTACTCAAGTTAAACTTTGATGTCTATGAATATAAATGTTTTGTACATTTCTATATTAAATGTAAACTTGATTTTTCATAATGAGATTACACAAAGTCTATATTTGGATTTTATTTTTCATGAAGAAAGGTGATTTATAATGATAAGAGAAGTAATAAAAGATATTATCAATAGTAAAGGAAAAAATATATTACCAGTTGATGATGAGGAAATAAAATTGTATGATTTAATAATTAATAGTGACAGAAATATTAGCAATTCTCAAAAATGGTTGAATATACTCATTGTATTTTCTAAGTTTGGTTTAGTTTTCCAATCAAGTATTTTGTCAAACAATTTGATGAGGTATTGTTGTAGGAGTAATTTCTTTGTTCTTATTTTCAAAAATGTTTTTAATGGTAATGTAAATACTTATGAACATGTCTCAAAACAATAAAGTATTCATATTATAAACTTAGCGAGACCCATATCATTCAATATGCACCTTCCCATAATAAACTTGATCTTTTACATAAAATAATTTAATTCAGAATTAAATGGTGAAATATCATTGAAAATAGAGGATTGATACAATAAAATGAGAACACGAAACCTAATTATTTCCTGAGATAAGGTAAAAGTGTCCCCTTTCAGTGGTATTAATGACACCCTTGCATATCCAGCTCTGAAATGAAACTTGAATGAACTCCAGTAATAATCACGCATCCCATAAATGAAATTTGATGTATTAATAGCATGTTCAACACTTGGTATGAAGGAACGACCCAAGGAAAACTTGTACTCAGCCAAAAGTGGTCACCAAATAAAAGTACGACATGCTCTTCAATATAAAGAGGACTATTTTCTCTTTGAAACTCTTACCCACACGCAGACCCAACAACAATTAGAACCCAACCCAAATTAAGAGGAATGTCAGTCCCCTTAGAGTGGCTATCTCAATCTCCCTTTTTCTACTAAATAAACTCAATCTCTACGTGGAGAAATAGCAACCCCTATTATAGAGAAACTTGTCCTTGGGGATGGAGAAATGTTACTCAGCAAACCAAGTAAATTGTACCCTGAATAATGACTGGAAAGTGACCTTGTTTCTTCAAGGAAACTTGACCCAATTTTGGAAATGGAAACGCAACCTCTCTGACTGAGGAAATCAACCCCCACACTGTGTATAACCTCTACTTCAAACACTCGATTTTTCCCTTAGAAACCTATGAGCGAACTCGATCACTTTAATGGTGATTGTGACCTCCCTCTTTGACTGATTTGAACCACTAATATCAACAAAACTTGAGCCACAAAGTAAGCTTGGAAGCTCTCTTTCTGATCAGAAACTGAATTGGGGGCAAAAATTTGCTAAAAATTCAAATTGCTCAGAATCTCTCCAAACTAGAACGACTAGATCAATCTTGTCGCCAGGAATCCGTCGCATGTGAAAGTTAGAGTCTATTGTCTACTTGATCAAACGATGAATTTTCAAAAGAAAAAGTCAAACAGGGCCAAAGGGGTCAAATTTATGGTTTTCCACTGGTCAATAGAGTGCTCACAAGTGTCGAAATATGGTTGGCCCAAATTTATGGGCTATGTGGTAATTTATGGCTGTTTTGTGGAGAACCAATGGGATAATGACACGTGGCTAACCCAGAGGCCGCCACATGCCCCCCAAACACGGAAATATTATTAAGTGTTGATAAAAAATTCATATTATAAGGTGTTGCAAAATTTATATTGAGGCTGGGCAGAGGTCGGGCTCGACCCCGCGACCTCCCCCACACAACGCGCAAACGATACCATTAAACCATCACTTTAAAACTTAATATGGTATGCATCCGACATATATTTAAATTTGAATACGTTGCATAGTGAGGGTTAGGAGGGTCAACCCCGAAGGGCTAGCCCTTCGTCACACAGGACCATGGTTGTGACCAAGCGGAGCACTCCAGAGCCAAATGGCAAAGGATTACCATTAAACACATTTAATTAACTCATAAAACATGCATTAGTGCTAATCTGATTTTTTAATACGGATTTTATTAAACGCGCTTAACACGCCTAACCATAATTAACTCCCAATTAGACATTAATTAATCCGACCTTTAATTGCAATTAGTTTGGAAAAGTTTGCCATTTTCAGTAGAACTCCCAAATATGGCGAAGTTAACTGGAATTTCTCCAGACTTGGTGGAGGTTTCCTAGGCTAAAATTGATTAGGCCATAACTGCAACATTTTTCAACCAAATTAGGCTCACAAAGAGTCAATCCTATATGATTTGGATGCTCTGAGCATGATGGTGCATGTTTCAGAGGTAGAGGAGCACTTCTGTAAGTTTTTTTTTACTTTGAAGATTAAAGAAGCCTAGGGCCACCAAGAGAGGAGGTATGTCGAGATCACCTTAAGACCATTTGTTGAGCCAGAAGAGGCTACCTAGGGGTTTTTGGGTCTTTTGAGTCCATTGGAGTAGTTTATAGAGCCATTGGACCATTTTAGGTGCATGTAATCATATAATTGACCATTAATCCAAAGAGGGCCTAGCCATTGAAGCAGGTCCATGGAGATGTAACCTAGGAGGAGTGAAATCTGTTATCAACTACTGAGTAATGTGTTTCTTGTGTATTACATTCTCTGCAATTTACTTGTTGTTATGTGTTTCAAAAGTTAAATTACGTAATGAATTTCTCATAAAAGACACACAAAACTTGACTCATAAACCCTTTCATAACTTGCTAATTTGAGACGATCCTAAACAAATTTATTTTACAGATGAGGAAGCTAGCACAACAAAACTAGTTTGTCCATATTTAGATCACTTTCTCCATGGGTATTTCTAGCTTGTAAAATGAGATAGAAGACTTCATATTAGAAGATACAATCAATTAATAAAACCTTGTACCTCCATTATCTTTAGCAATTCTTCTTCTCCTTGATAGTGCAGTGGTAAAATATGAGTTATTTCACTCTCTAAACCAACTATGGTGTATATTTTTAACATCTAAGCTAGAAATGGTGGCTAGGGTTTCTCAAGCACTAAATTTCTCTCCAAAATCTCTCCAAGATCTCATTTTCTCAAAATGAAAGTGATAGAATGAGGAGAGATTCCCAACTTTTCTCATTTTATAATTAAGTGGCCACTTTTGCCGCCATTTTACTTTTTTTATTTTATTAAGTCACTTTAGGAACTTTTCACTTTATAGAATGAAAGAGACTTTTCATTAGCCTAAGATGTGTCTCCATTTTCGCTCCTTAACCCATTATATTGTTTTCCTAGGTGAATCTTGTTCTCTTATTAAATTTTTTATTCTATCTTAGCCTATTGGTACTTTATTAGGCTAGTGGAACCTTGTCTTATATCTCCTAAGTGGGGACATTACATAATGTTTGACATAAAATGTTTAGAAATTTAAAATTTAAACATTTTTTCTTAGGGTCAAATGGTGAGGTTGTTGTAAAAATTATTGTCATTGATGTCAAACAAAAGGGGATACTACATATGTTCAAGATAAAGGTTGGAAATGAAGATTATTAGAAATATTATTTTTGAAATTTTGATGCCCAATTTGGATACCCTATCTTTGAAGAAATTTTACTCTAATTTCACATTTCAAATTGGATCATAGGATATATGGTTGGAAATATTATTTTGATATCTTTCCACGATATGTGGTACTCTCTCTAACTCCATAGGAATGAGGAGATATGAAATATTTTGTAAGCATGACCAAACTAAAGTACAAGCAATCCAACCCAACTAGTTTTACATGCCAACGCCATACGTGAACATACAAACATTATAAATAAAGGGCATATGAGTGCATTTTAATAGAATCCAAGCAAGAAAAGATCTAAGGTCGCAAGAGGAGCTATGGAATAATTTTTGGGGTGATTCTTGAAGTCTAAAGGTTGAAGCGAAAATTTGATTTATGGGCTGAAAGAGTCATATTAGCATTTTCTCTATAACTTTTCTTATTGAATGTTTTAAATCGTGAAACTTGGAGGCACCAGAGAGAATATCTTCATGTACTTAGGGTTAAAATTTCAAACCTTGGATTGTTATAATTTTGTAGATATGTTATGCAGAAGTTAGGCTTCCTGAATGATCTTGGAATCTACTTCAAACAAATTGTGAAACTTGGAGGCACTAGAGAGAAGATCTTCATGTACCTATGGTAAAAAATTTATACCTTGTCTTGCTATAATTTTGGAGATATGCTCTGAGGAAGTTAGGCCTCCTTAATGCTCTTTAAAGCTTATTCAAACAAGTCATCTTCTTATTTTTTTTTAACTTTTCGTGTGGGATATTTCAAAAACTGAAGCTCAAAGTAAATAGATAGAAAATATTAATGTACCCGTGGTTAAAATATTAGACCTCGGTTCGTTATAATTTCAGAGATATGGTCGAGGAAGTTAGGCTTCTTGAATAATCATAAAATCTACTTCAAACAAGAACAATGTAAACTATCAAATGAGAACTGTATCGAGTACCCGCTTTTTTGAGGTAGCAAAAAATCATTTGATTTTGAAAAGTGCTAATTCATAATACACCATTTTTTTAGCATATTTTTGACACTTTAAATTTTCTTATGTATCAAGTATGAACATTTTTTTTTTTTTAAATATTAGTGATTTCCATGCTAATTTTGAAATGTGCTAATTCAAAATACATCATTTTTTTAGCATATTGTTGACACTTTAAATTTTCTTATGTATCAAGTATGAACATTTTTTTTTAAATATTAGTGATTTTCATGCTAATTTTGAAAAGTGTTGATGCAGCATCAACCCCTTTCTTTAGAAGACTTATTTTTTACACTTTAAATTTTCTAATATATTAAGTGTGGATACTTTTTTTTAAATGTTGGTGATTGTCCTGTGGATTTTGAAAAACGTCAACACTTTTTTCAAGGCAAATTTTTGACACTTTAAATTTTCTTATGTCCTAAATATACATAAAACATTTTTAATGTTGATTATTTAACCATTTTTCAAGTTGTCTTATTCATCTTCATGTTTTTCGTCCTAAAATATTTGGTTTTTAAGGGTTTTCAATTTTTTTTTGTAATGTTTTTTAATAATGAAAATTTTAATTTTTTTTGCAAAGTTAAAAAAAAAAATATTTTGAGGTTAGGATTTTTCTTTTTATATTATATATTGTTAATTAATATTTCAATACACATAAAATAATTGTCACTAAAAATTAATAATTTTAAAAATTTGACAAAAATATATACATTTTGCATATAGATATAATTAAAAACATATATATTTTATGATATTTTCGCTAAAAATAACACGTTAAATAAAATAATAATACAAAATTTCGAATTACTTTTTTTGGAAAAATAACATATTTTATGTATTTTATATAAAAAACAATGACATTTGTAAAATAAAAATTCCAAAAAAATGATTGAAATATATATATATATATATATATATATATATATATATATATATAAACAATAAATAAATAAATTTAAAAAATACAATTAAGTTATAAAAAAACTATTAAAATAAATAAATGAATAATTTAAAAAACCATTAAAAAAAAAAACCTTATATAGTTAAAAATAAAATATAAAAATAAAAAACAAATATAAAAATAAAAATTAAATATAAAAATAAACATTATAAAAAAATGACCAAATTTAAATTTAAAAAAACTTCAATTTTTGTTTTTTAATTATTATTTTTTTTTTAACTTTAATTTGTTTTATGTTTATTTTTTGTTTGTTATTTCAAATTTTTTATTTCCTAATTTTTTTAATGTTTTTTTATTAATATATTTTATAATTGTTTTTTTTATTATGTTTTTCAAATGTATTATTTATTATATTTTTTTTATTTTGTTTGTCGTTTTTTAAATTCTTCTTTATATTTTTAAATGGTTTGAATTTTAGGTTTTTTTTTTTTACATTTTTATGTTTCATTTTTTTTTAATTATTATTATTTTTTATATATTTAGATTTTTATGTTTTTTCCTATTATATATATTTTTTACTTTTTAGTTTTTAACTTTTGTTTTTTCTTTCCTTTTTTTTTTTCTTTTATTGTTTTCATTTTTTTTTGAAAATTTAAGTTTTTTTGGAATCATGATGTTTTATCTTTTACATCATTATTTCAAAATGTTGAAAATTTATTTTGAAATAAAATAAATAAATAAACAAATAAAAATCTAGCATCAACAATTTCATTTTCAAGGTGTTTTTTGCACACAAAAAAATGGTTTTCACTGCCATTTTTAAACATGTTGAAAATTTACCCTAGAAAACAAAAAAACGTTATTTCAGCATCAACATTTTTCGTTTTGGATTTGTTTTTTCATGTTTTTTGGGGCTTTTTTTGCTAGAATTCTCGTTTTGAGTTTACAGTTCTTGTTTGATAGTTTACATTGTTCAAGTCAACTTGGTATTTTTGCTATAACTTTCTTTTTATGATGTGTTAGAATTTGAAATCCAAAAGAAATAAAGAAGAGATTTCAAGATACTTGTATTAAAACTTTCAGATGTCGTTTTCCTATCATTTTGGAGATTTGATATGAGGAAGTTAGGCTTCTTGAATGCTCATAATATTTACTTCAAACAAGTTACCTTGGTATTTTTGCTATAAATTACTTTCTATAATGTTTCAGACTCTTAAATTTGGAGGAGACAGAGAAGAGATCTCAAGGCACTTTTAATAGAACTTCAAACCTTGTTTCACTATAATTTTGAAGATATGATATGAGAACAATTGTGTTCTTGAATGCCCCTAAAACATGCTTCAAACATGTCAACTTGGCATTTTTTATATAACTTTCATTTTGGAATGTTTCAAATTGTGAAATCTAGAGGGGATAGAGAAGAGATTTATAGTTACATGTGGTAGAAATTTTAGGACCGTATTTTCAAAATTGAATATGTGGCATGTTATGCGATTTTTTCTTGGGAAGAATCCAAAAGCAACAAGTTTTCAGAGTAGACTTGATAGGGGAAGAAACAGTAGGTAGACTTGGTGAAGACAAAAGCTACTAACAAACCTGGTAAAGGTAGAAGAATCAAGAAAACTTGGTGAAAATAGAAGCAACTAATTGATCCAGGTGGACATTGTTGGCCACCCGCCTATTCTACCTAGTTAGTTTCATCAGTTTTCTTATTTACTATTTTTAGCAATTTTTCGGGTCCTGAATTTCTGGAGCCGTTTTAAGGCCCTAAATGTTGTTTTTTTGGGCATGATTTCTCTAGTAATTGGAAACAAACCACATCAGTAGTTTTATTCCTCGGCAATATCTTTCCAAGGAGGTATCATACGTGCCAAACAGAGATAATATGACCAAGTTACAACCCCGAGAAGTTGGTTGCCCAACTAACCCCAACAGGGCCCATAAACTCTTGGTGTTACATCTCCTTGGGTTAGCGTTTTGGTTGTTAGGGCTTTTTTCTTATTGTTCAATAATAAAAATTCCCTTGAGCCTCATTGTAACATAGTTCATAGGCATGTAGCCACCACATCTCTTCTCAGAGATAAGCTACCATTGTCCGAGCTAGTTTGTTTTCCATTCTGTTTATAAGTATTTTTAACTATTTGATATTAATGAAATAAAGTGTTATTTTTACTATATCTCTGCGTTTATGTTTATTTCTGTATTTTATTGCATTCCTACATAATTCATCATCAGTGGTATCAGAGCGGTTTTCTCTTTCTCAATATTTATTTTCATGTCCCCAATGAGGTCGGGGTATAAGAAGTTACGGCTCGATCCGGTTGAACCTTTGCAAGATCAACCTCACAAACCCTCGACGACCTCCCATGGTGGAAGAAATGAAAGATGACGGAGCAGGTTATCCTATCAAAATATTGCTCAAGGAGGTCCTCAAGAAACAAAGGAACGTGATGATGGATAACTTTTCCTAGATCGTTCAATGACTACCCACTAGCTGCGTATCTTCATCCAGAAACCACCCTAGAGGCGCCACTCCTTTCAAGGTACAAGTAAATTTTTGCATTCCCATATTTGAGGGCCAAAGTGATGCAGATAGATGGTTGAATTTTTTGGAAGAGTATTTTTCGGTCCATGATTTCTCTGATCGAGAAAATATTACCTTTGCGCTCCTCAAAGCCACACCCCATATCAAAGATTGGTGGGAAAACTACTGTGAATAGAGGGATGATAAAGAATCCTCACTTTTTTCAGCCACACCCAATTGGTATTCGTTCCGAGATGGCATCAAGGAACAATATTACCCCGTGGGCAGCTATGAGATCAAGTACATCCACTGGACCACGCTGCGGCAACAAAGGAATCAAGATGTGCACGAGTTGACAAATTTGTTCCATACCATGTGCACCAAGTTGGGTATTAAATATTTGGAGAAACACTTGGTGCTCAAGTACCACACTTGTTTGCATAGATACATTCAAGAGGAAATGGAGTTCCTCGACATTACCTCGCTTGGCACGACATACCAATATGCCGTCAAAATTGAGCAGATATTTAAGCAAAAGAAGCAAGACTTTGGATCCACAAATCAGACGTTAGGGAAAGGTGCCCCAAAACCGTAGAATAAGGGGAAAAGCTAAAGCGGAGCCACTCAGGACAACTCGCCAAAGTAGCAAGCGAAGAAGAACACCACAAAGCCAAAGAAGAACACGAGGAAGTGGTGTGAATTCCATAAAAGCTCCACTCACAACACAAGTGAGTTTCGGGCCAAACAATCGTTGGTGGCCAAGCTGAAGGCATCCAAATCATATGCATGTTCTAATTCTGAGTCATAACCAGACAAGGGTAATGGAAAAGGGAAGAAAATCATTGATATGGAACCTAGTGCCACCGTTTTCACCACCAAGATCCAGAAGGAGGAACCCGAAGATCCAAAGGAGGGGCAACACCTCTTCCATCCCCAGATGTGGGTGAAGGGTTCTCCACTGCGATTCATTATTGATAGCAGCAATCAAAATAACCTCATTTTAGTAGAGGTCATGAAGTGTCTCTGCCTACCAACCACAACAAACCTGCAATTGTATATCATCAAGTGGCTTCACCAAGGAATATATCTCTGCGTCAACCAGAAGTGTTGCCTTCATGCCCTTCACAGATGAGGTACTGTGTGATATTGCTCCTGTTGAAGTTTCTGATGTATTATTAGGCAAACCATACTTGTGGAAGAGACATGTTGTGTACGAGTCTATGCCTCATTCTATTATTATTACTTTGGGAAATAAGTTGTATCGAATACCAGAGGTAGCACCACCTTCCACCATCTCTTTGATTACTACAAATCAATGCGGTAAGATTATTTCAAAAAACCATGAAATTTATTTTCATTATGATTCGTCCACAGGGCAAGAAGAAGATTGTGGCCGTAGCCTCCAAACAAAGCTCCCATGTTTGGCAACAACAGATGGAAAAAGCATCAGGGGAATTTTGAGGTCTAAAATGATCCTCCTAAGGAAAATGTACAATCAAAATTCACTTTATGAGAACCAATCACATTTTAGGGGATGACATCATCCCTAAGGGTTGAGGTGGCATTGCTTGAGTTAAATGTACTTAATTGTCACATTCTCAATGGTGGATAAAAACTCATGCTTAACCATGGTAGTGCTCTAAGTACTTTTAAAATCATAAAGTAAAGCACTCATAATAAATGTCATTTCACACTTTTTGAATAGAATATTATTATTTTCATTTCATGTTTTTTGAAAAAAATAATGCATATCCCTACACAATATTTATGTATTTACACACTTTTCAATAAATATTATATTTGTATATTTTCAAATATTTATTTTTAAATTATATATTCATCTCATTCTAACTATTGTAGCTTCTAGATGAACAACTATGACGAGTGGAGGCACTGTTAAATCCTGATCTTTCCAATTATGCACGCATGCAGGAAAGAGATATATATTGAATGATAGTACCCATATGAGACTAGTTCAAGATAAGCTACTTGAATAGTTTCACTTAATAGTTTTTCAATCTATTCATGTACATAACTATACCCAGAGGCAAAAGGCAGTGTTTTTGTTCAGTAAGGTCGTGGTTTTACCAGCTGGAATTTACTCAGTAAGGCGATGGTTATAATAGCTGGAATTTTCTCGGTAAGGCGATAAAGGGGTTTTATGAGCTCTAGCTAGAGCTGGATCTTTGTTGAAATTCACCAATGCACATCGACCTATTGCATTTTTATCGAAATTTTCTCCCTACTGAAATTTTAAATCTACATTGATTGTGAGAAATAAGAACATAGATCATTATTATAAACAGTGGGGCTGATAGCTTAGTGGTAGAGAATTTGACTGCAGATCAAGAGGTCACCGGTTTGAACTTGATTCGGCCATTTTTTTAAGATAAAAATTGTCCCTACAACATAATATCTAGATTTTCCTTTTGATATTCATGATGCATGTGTGTCTCAGTCCAATCAAATTGCAAGATAATCCTATGTTATATTACTCGAGCAACAACATATACCCAGGTTCGAACCTTTCGCTATTTAGGATGCATGTGTGTCTCAGTCCAATCAAATGGAAAGATAATCCTATGCTATGTTACTCGACCAACATTATATACCTAGGTTCGAACCATAGGGAGAGCCACAACATATAGCCAGGTTCGAATTCCAGTTAGTGCAAGTGTCATGATGGAAAAATGTAATAAATTTTTTTGCAGGATGCATGTCTATCTCAGTCCGATCAAATTGCAAGATAATATTATACTATGTTACTTGATCCTAAAACCAATGGAGATCTCAATTTCCATGGTCAAGCACTAATACAGTAATCAGCCACAGCATATACCCAGGTTGGAATCCCAAGTAATGGAGATCCCAATTTCCACATATAAGCTCTCATATAGTAACCTGCCACATCATATACCCAGGTTCAAATCGCAGGTAGAGCCACAACATATACTGAGGTCCCAATCGCAGGTAGTGCAATTGTCATAACGGTAGTCCAATATCCACCTCCTGTAGTCCAATCTCCACCTCATGTAACGTGAAGAGCTTTGTAGTTGTGTTGATCCTAGGGGGAGGCTTCGCCTCTCATTCTTTCACATAGAGTTTTCTTGCATATTCAAACCATTGATTGGATATAATATTATTTTTCATTTTGTTCTTCCTTGGTTGAAATTCCTGCCAAAAAAACTTTGGTTATTCTTGCCTAGATATATTAACTCTTCTCGCATTGTTTGCATGAACTCATATTTTTTCTTTTTTAGTATCTTCTTATATAAATTTACATCCATCTTCTCCTTGCCTTCCTTTTTCAAGGTTCTCCTTGTCATTTTGCATTCCTCATGAAACCAAGCATTTACAAGAAAACAATTTGATTCAGATTTCCTATTTTTTTCTCTTTTGCACTTCTCAAGTGCACTTTGAATTATATTTGTTAACTCGTGATTGTTGAAGCTTTGGAAACTAGTTTCATCATTCTAAACCAATCTCTCTAACATTGTCTTGAAGATAGTACTATTTTCTTTTGTTAGAAGAAATTTTCAATAGTGCTTGTCGAGTGCATTGTGTTTTCCTCTTATGTTGTCTTTCTTCTAACCATGATAACTTTATATAAATTTGTTTGTGGTCTAATTTAAGTCCGAAATATGCTCTCCAATCTTAATTTTTTCTGTATTTTCTATCAAGCTTTGTGAACAAATCACATATTCAACGATACTTGTCCCATTGTTTGTGTTGCAAGTGAAGTTCTCAGACCTTTTCCATATATATAGACCATTGAAAATAATTAATTTGAAAGCACCACATAGTGTAAGCAACTCCTTTCCAAAATGATTGCTAACTTTGTCATCTTTTGAACACCTCACCCATTGGGGATTCTCCTCTTCAGTGAGCCAATTAAGATTGTGATCGTCTTTGCAACAAAGAATACTATCTTGTTGAGTTGTTGTTCTAACAATGAAATATGCCACTAAAATAACTTCTCCCTGCTGAGAGTACGTGGCAATATTTTGCTTTAAAGCTGCATACAGATCCTTGCTATCTAGCCCCTTATTTTTGTAAGTTTTTGAGACTTGAGGAGAAAATGGCATGTTGCAATTCTTATGTGATTCTTTGATATTTTGAATGTGATGGCCCCTATATACATTTTCTTTCATTAACTGAATTTGACAGCCTTGTTTTTATTTCACTAAAACTAATATTCCCCCATACCCTTTTCCATATTCTGCAATATTCCCTAACCCAGATCCCCTCCTCCAAGGGTAAACTCTACAATTCCAACAAACTAAACTTAGGTGGACTTGCGTAGGATTTGACTGCTACGTAGTTTGGCACATAAGACTCAAATTTGAGTCTTCACCTTTTTTCATCCATGTTGATCTTGTTATTTTCCTCCTTATTATCGAATTCTCTGTTTTTTCTTTACTACCAACTTGCTACCTTGTTTTTCCCTGAGGCCCAAACACTACAATAAATTATTTACCATTGTACAACCATGCCCTTTTCCCTTCATTTCTAGCTGCTCTAATTTTCTCCACCTTTTCCCTTCTCTCCTCTTGTTGTTAGCTGGTTAAATCTTCATCTAGGAAGAAGTGTGAGCCTTTCAAGAGTTTATTTTTTCTCAAGAGATGTTGTTTGTCTTGCACACTTGCCATGGTGACTTTAATGGGTCGATGCCTCTCTTCACATATCTTCCCCACCCTCCTTTCTTGGCAAATTTTCCCTTTCCAATGTAGTTTTTAAGTTTCAAAAAGTCTCTTGTCAAACTGAGAGTACTTTATTCTTCCCATAATATCTTATTCCCTTGATGATAAATTTTGTTTCCCTGACCTTTATTATTTGTGTTCTCTTTCATGTGCTCTATAAGCACTTGCATCTTCTTCTTCCTGTGTCTTTATGTAACCCTTGATGATAAATTTTGTTTCCCTGACCTTTATTATTTGTGTTCTCTTTCCTGTGCTCTATAAGCACTTGCATCTTCTTCTCCCTGTGTCTTTATGTAACCGTTAGTGTCTTCAACTCTAGCTTTTATTTCTTTTGGACTGTCTTTCCTATTGTTCTTTTTTTCCTTCTCTTTCGAAAGGTTTGTTTGCTGAGATACTTATGTATCTACTTGAGTTGCTTTAGAAATTATCACATCCTTGTTTGTTATTATTGATTCTTTCATGGTTTGCCACGATGTCTTCATGTTTTTCCATTCTTGTTTTCCTGTCTCTAGAGCCTCTTGTAACATTGTTACATGTTCTTTTAAAAATCTATTATCTTCCATTAAACATTGATTTTCAAATGTGATCTCTGAAATTTTGCACTTCCTTTCTTGTTCTTTGGCTTCCAAAATCTTTAGCCTTGTTGTGGCCTTCATCTGTTCTTGGACATAGAGATATGATGACCAAGTAAGAGGTGTAGATGTGGGATTGGACATAAAGATCTGATGACCAAGTAAGAGGTGTAGATGTGCGACTATAAATGGTTGATTCTTCTTTATTTTTGTTTCTCTTATTTATTTTCTTTCTCTGAAAATTTTTTATTCTTCTTTGATCTCATTTAAGGAGAGAAAGTCCATGCCTTAAAATGCCCTTATATGGATTTACATTTACCCAAATCCACTTTCCTGTTTTGTCTCTTGAAATAATTTTGACTTGACCCCAATAATTTGTTTCCACAAAACCTAAGATTTCCTTACCATTTTTAACATTTACTATTGATTTTATTTCCATTTTAAAATGGAACAAAATGCTGAACTTGTCTGAGGACTCTTTAACGGACAGATCTAAAAAAAACACGAGATTGTTGCCCTTGAAAATCTGAATTTGTGACATGTGTCAACCCTTCCACTAGAGTTTTTTCCCCTTAATATTTCAAAACAAGGAAATTTATAGAATTGAAAGAATAAAACTTATTAGAGTCAAAACCTCGCTCGTCAGAATGTGCTATGTGCTTGAATACCAAGCAACGATGGCTCTACTCAAACTGGGGTTCGAATCCCTTCGCGTCGGTCCAAGATCCCCATTCTATATATCCTTATTCTACATATATCATTGCATTATTTATTTATTTTTAATCTATATAATTAACGGCGTGCTAATATATCCAGAAACGACGAGAATTATTCTTCTTATCTACTCAAAGGTAGTTTTGGACAGATCCTTGCAATTTCCACCAACGGTTTTTGGCAAGAGTGGTTTTGTCACACCCCAGTATTATTGGTTTCCGCTTATTTTGTTTAATATGCAGTATACCTTTCCTTTCCCAGAAGGTCAATGCAGGAACGTTCCTTAAGGTATATGTGCTCATTTTTTGGGTTAGCTCTGCTCCTCGCATGGGCATTGGGAATACCCAGAATCTTCGATGTCATTTTGGTCTGAAAACTAATGGAGTCGGCCATGTTTAAGGCTTTGTAATCTCTGAAAACCTTTGAGACCCTGAAATCCTTCCCTTCGGGGTTGATTGAATTTTGAGAGATTGATGGAAAGTTTTGGCATATTCATGTTTAGGATAATTTTCATCAATAAGAATGTTTAAATATTATTAAACATTATATAATAAGAATGTTTAAAGATTATTAAGCATTATATTAATTTTTTTCTTGAAGTTTAAGATATTGATAATGGGTACAATTTTAGTTAGTGAATAAAACTTATAAGATTATTAAACATTATATTAAAATATTTTCAAAAAATTAATGGTAATAATATAAAAATCTTCACAAAAATTTAACGGTAATAATATTAATAATTGAAATCAATCTAAGATTGTTATTTTTCTAATATGGTCATCTGTAATAAGTTTGTTATTTCGAAAGAAGTGATAAATCTCAATTGCAATGGTTTATCATAAAGAGAAGTGTGATGCAAAAAAAATTGAGATGTAATAACACTAATTAAGTAAGTTGCAATGAATGACATGTTTTTTGAAGTTATTTGATTTACTTTTACATTTCGATACTAAGATGGATACTAAGATGGATATATGTAACTTATTATTTTTAGTATTAACTTTTTTATATTTTTTAATTGAATCATATTATATTTTTTTATTTTATGTAATGTATGGTTTATCTTAACCTCCCTTTTTCTACTAAATAAACGCAGTCTCTACATGGAGAAATAACAACCCCTATCATAGAGAAACTTGTCCTTGGGGATGGAGAAATGTTGCTCAGCAGACCCAGTAAATTGTACCCTAAATAATGACTGGAAAGTGACCTTGTTTCTTCAAGGAAATTTGACTCAATGTTGGAAATGGAAACACAACCTCTCTGACTAAGGAAATCAACCCCCACACTGTGTATAACCTTTACTTCAAACACTCATTTTTCCCTTAGCAACCTATGAGTGAACTCGATCCCTTTAATGGTGATTGCGACCTCTCTCTTTGATTGATTTGAGGCACTAATATCAGCAGAACGTGAGCCACAAACTAAGCTTGAAAGTTCTCTTTCTTATCAGAAACTGAATTGGGGGCAAATATTTGCTAAAACTTCAAATTTCTCAGAATCAATCCAAACTAGAATGACCAGATAGGTCTCGTCGCCAGGAATCCGACGCACTTCGTTTCATCGAAACCCGATTCCGTATGTGAAAGTTAGAGTTTGCTATCCGCTTGACCAAACATGTGAATTTTCAAAAAAAAAAAAGTCAAATAGGGTCAAAGGGGTCAAATTTATGGTTTTACACCAGTAAATAGAGTGCTGACAAGTGTCGAAATATGGTTGGCCTGAATTTCTGGGCTATGTGGCAGTTTATGGTTGGTTTGTGGAGAACCATGGGATGATGACACGTGGCTAGCCCTGAGGCTGCCAAGTGCCCCCCAAAGGCCAAAATATTATTAAGTGTTGGTCAAATTTTCATATTATAAGGTGTTGCAAAATTTGTATATCGAGATTGGGTGGAGGTCAGGCTCGACCCCGTGACCTCCCCCACACAACACGCAAACCATACCATTAGACCACTGCTTTGGAAGTTAATATGGTATGCATCTAACATATATTTAAATTTAAATATGTTACATAGAGGGGGTTAAGAGGGCCAACCCTCCATAGCCAAATGGCGGAGGATTACCATTAAACATGTTTAATTAACTCATAAAACATGCATTAGTGCTAATTCGATTTTTTAATATGGATTTTATTAAACGCGCTTAACGTGCCTAACCACAATTAACTCCCACTTAGCCATTAATTAATCTGACCTTTAATTGTGGCTAGCTTGGTGGAGTCTACCATTTTCAGCGAAACTCCCAAATGTGGCAGAGTTAATTGGAGTTTCTCCAAACTTGGTGGAGATTTCCTATGCCAAAATTGATTAGGCCATAGCTGGAGCATTTTCGACCAAATGAGGCTCAGAAAGAGTCAATCCTAGATGATTTGGATGCTTTGAGCATGATGGTGCAGGTTGCAGAGGCAAAGGAGCACTTTTGTAAGTGCTTTTTTTTCACTTTGAAGATTAAAGAAGCCTAGGACCACTAGGAGTGGGGAGGCCATGTCTAGATCACCTAAAGACCATTTGCTGAGCTAGAAGAGGCTACTTAGGGGTTTTTGGGTCTTCTAAGTCCATTGGAGTAGTTTATAGAGCCATTGGAGCATTGTAGGTGCATGTAATCAGAGAATTGATCATTAATCCAAAGAGGGCCTATCCATTGAAATAGGTCCATGGAGATGTAGCCCATGAGGGGTGAACTGTGTTATCAACTATTGAATAATGTGTTTTGTGTATTACATTCTCTACAATTTACTTGTTGTTATGTGTTTTAAAATCTAAATTACATAATGAATTTCTCATAAAAGACACATAAACCCTTTTCATAACTTGCTAATTTGAGACGATCCTAAACACATTTATTTTACTGATGAGGAAGCTAGAACAACAAAAATAGTTTGTCCATATTCAAATCACTTTCTCCATGAGTATTTCTAGCATGTACAATGAGATAGAAGATAAAATCAACTAATAAAACCTTGTACCTCCATTATCTTTTGCAAATCTTCTTCTCCTTGATAGCGTAGTGGTAAATAATGAGTTATTTCACTCTCTAAACCAACTATAGTGTATATTTTTAACATCGAAGCTAGAAATGGTGGCTAGGGTTTCTCAAGCCCTAAATTTTTCTCCAAAATCTCTCCAATAGCTCATTTTCTCAAATTGCAAGTGATAGAATGAGGAGAGATTCCCCTTTTTTTCTCATTTTATAATTAAGTGGCCACTTTTGCCGTTATTTTACTTTTTTTATTTTATTAAGTCAGTTTAGGAACTTTTCACTATATAAAATGAAAGTGACTTTTCATTAGCCTAGGATGTGTCTCCATTTTTGCTCCTTAACCCATTATACTATTTTCTTAGGTGAATCATCTTCTCTTATTAAAGTTTTATTCTGTCTTAGCCTATGGAAACTTTATTAGGCTAATGGAACCTTGTCTTGTATCTCCTAAGTGGTTGGGGACATTACATTATGTTTGACATCAAATGTGTAGAAATTTAAACTTTAAACATTTTTTCTTAGGATCCAATGGTGAGGTTGCTGTAAATATTATTGTCATTGATGTCAAACATAAGGAGATACTACATATGTTCAAGATAAAGGTTGGAAAATGAAGATTATTGGAAATTTTATTTTTGAAATTTTGATGTCCAATTTGGATACCCTATCTTTGAAGGAATTTTTACTATAATTTCACATTTCAAATTGGATCATAGGATATATGGTTGGAAATATTATTTTGAGACCTTTCCACGGTATATGGTACTCTCTCTAACTCCATAGGAATGAGGAGATACGAAATATTTTGTAAACATGACCAAACTAAAATACAAGCAAGCCAACCCAACTAGTTTTACACGCCAACGCCATAAGTGAACATACAAACATTATAATTAAAGCGCATATGAGTGCATTTTAACATCATCTAGGCAAGAAGAGATCTAAGGTCACAAGAGGAGCTATGGAATAATTTGTGGGGTGATTCTTGAAGTCTAAAGGTTGAAGCAAAAATTTGATTTATGGGTTGAAAGAGCCATCATAGCATTTTCTCTATAACTTTTCTTATTGAATGTTTTAAATCATGGAACTTGGAGGCACTAGAGATAATATCTTCATGTACTTGTGGTTTAAATTTAAAACCTTGGATTGTTATAATTTTGTAGATATGCTATACAAAAGTTAGGCTTCTTGAATGCTCTTGGAATCTACTTCAAACAAACCGTGAAACTTGGAGGCACTAGAGAGAAGATCTTCATGTACCTATGGTAAAAATTTAGACCTTGTCTTGCTATAATTTTGGAGATATGCTCTGAGGAAGTTAGGCCTCTCGAATGCTCTTAAAGCTTCTTCAAACAAAGTCATCTTATTATTTTCCTCTAACCTTTCCACTAGGATATTTCAGAAACTAAAACTCGGAGTATATAGATGGAAAATATTAATGTACCCGTGGATAAAATATTAGACTAGAGTTCATTATAATTTCAAAGTTATGGTCGAGGAAGTTAGGCTTCTTGAATGCTCATAAAATCTACTTCAAACAAGAACAATGTAAACTATCAAACGGGAACTATACCGAGTACCTGCTTTTTTGAGGTAGCAAAAAATCATTTGATTTTGAAAAGTGCTAATTCAGAATACACCATTTTTTTAGCATATTTTTGACACTTTAAATTTTCCTATGTGTCAAGTATGAACATTTTTTTTTTAGATGTTAGTGATTTCCATACTAATTTTGAAAAGTGTTGATGCAACATCAACCCCTTTCTTTAGTAGGCTTATTTTTTACACTTTAAATTTTCTAATATATTAAGTGTGGATAATTTTCTCTAAATGTTGGTGATTTTCATGGAGATTTTGAAAAATGTCAACACTTTTTTCAAGGCGAATTTTTGACACTTCAAATTTTCTTATGTCCATACATAAATTTTTTTAATGTTGATTATTTAACCATTTTTCAAGTTGTCTTATTCATCTTCATGTTTTTCGTCCTAAAATATTTGTTTTTTAAGGGTTTTTTTTTTGCAAAGTTTAATTTTTTATGCAAAGTTAAAAAACAAAATTAATATTTTGAGATTAGGATTTATTTATTTATTTATTATATATCGTCAATTAATTGTCACTAAAAATTAATAATTTTAAAAATTTGACAAAAATATATACATTTTGCATGTAGATATAATTAAAAACATATGTATTTTATGATATTTCGCTAAAAATGACACGTTAAATAAAAATAATAATGCAAAATTTTGAATAAAAAAAATTGGAAAAATAACAAATTTTATGAATTTTATATAAAAAACAATGACACTAGAAAAATAAAAATTCCAAAAAAAATGATTGAGATAAAATTTTAGTGTTTATATATATATATATATATATATATATATATATATATATATATATATATATATATATATATAATTTAGAAAAACAATAATACCATAGACATAAAAAAATAAAAAAATAAATACAATTAAGTTATAAAAAAACTATTAAAAAAAAACATATATAGTTTAAAAAATATATATATATATATATATTAAAGAAAAAAATATATAAAAATATAATTGCCTTTTTTATGTTTTCTATTTTATTGTTTTGAATTTTTTCATTATTTTTTTTTAAATGTGTTTTTTAAATGTATTATTTATTATATTTTTTTATTATTTTTTAAATTGTCTAATAATTTTTTTTTGTCTTTCGTTAATTATTTTTCTTTAATTATGTTTTTTGAAAAAAAAAATATTATTATTTATTTCTTTATATTTTTAAATATTTTTACATTTTTATGTTTGATTTTTATTTTTGATATATTTGATTTTCTTATGCTTTTGTTTCAAATATATATTTTTGTTTACTTTTTATTTTAATTTTTAATTTTTCTTTTTCTTTTTAATTTTGTTTTTTTTTATTGATTTCATTTTTGTTTTCATTTTTCTTTTGAAATTTTAAGTTTTTTTCAGAGTTATGAGGTTTTATCTTTTACACTATTAATTCAAAATGTTGAAAATTTATTCTGAAAATAAAAATAAAAATAAATAAATAAATAAAAATTCAACATCAACACTTTTCGTTTTCAGGGTGTTTTTTGCACTCAAAAAATGGTTTTCACTGCCATTTTTAAAACATGTTGAAAATTTACCCTAGAAAACAAAAACAAAAAACTTTATTTCAACATCAATGCTTTTCGTTTTGGAGTTGTTTTTTCATGTTTTTTGGGGGTTTTTTTTGCTAAAGTTCTCGTTTTGAGCATTAGAGAACCTTTGAGGTCTAAAATGGGCCTCCTAAGAAAAATGTACAACCAAAATATACTTTATAAAAACCAATAAGATTCAAGATGATGATGTCAACCATGGGGATGATTCACCATTTTTGGGGTAAAAAAGTACAAATATTAAAAAATAGTAAAATATTAAAACTACTTTTTCAACATGTATTTTCAACTTATCTCCCTAAGGGTTTTCTCAAATTTTGACCAAGAGTACTTGTTGGATGTAAAATTTAATTCCTCATCCAAGGGGTACCCATGTTGCATACTTTCGATGGACCCTCCTACACAACAAATGAGAAATACATGAAAAAAACGTGAATTCAATCACATTTTTCACGTATTTCTTATTTTTCATGTAGTAGGGTCCATCGAAAGTATGCAACATGTGTACTCCTTGGATGGGGAATCAAATTAAGCATCCAATGAGTGTTCCCGCTCGAAATTTGAGTAAACCCAGAAAGCGATAAGTTGAAAATATGAGTTGGAAAAGTAGTTTTTTATTTTTTCCCTCTAAAATTTGATGATGTAATCTAATCTTATTTTATTATTTCCACTATTATTTTATAATTTCCTTAGGAGGCCCATTTTAGACCTCAAAATTCCCCTAATGGTTTACAGTTCTTGTTTGATAGTTACATTGTTCAAGTCAACTTGGTATTTTTTCTATAACTTTCTTTCTATGATGTGTTAGAATTTTAAATCCAAAAGAAACAAAGGAGAGATCTCAATATACTTGTATTAAAACTTTCAGATGTCGTTTTCCTATCATTTTGGAGATATGATATGAGGAATTTAGGCTTCTTGAATGCTCATAATATTTACTTCAAACAAGTTACCTTGGAACATAATTTCCAGATGCCTAATAAACAACCTCTCCCTTTCATTTCATTTTCGATTCAAGCTTGACTAGAATAATACTCTATGACCAGCAATTCATTAATTAATTTGGGTATGGGTACCATATTTCTGAGCGTTGGCAAGAATTGGAACACAAAAGCTTTCGACTACGGGCAACCAACTTGATACCTTCATGAATTGGCGTCTTAATTCTGTATCAAGTATCATCTCTTCCAAATCAATCTTCCAATATCTTTTGCTCATTCTCGTTCGCTTTTTTTACTTGTTTGGCTTGGCCATCGGCTAGGCCAAGCAGGTCAAAAAAAAGAGAGGAAAAGAAATAACTATTTTGAACGTATTTTTGCTATAAATTACTTTCTATAATGTCTTAGACTCTTAAATTTGGAGGAGACATAGAAGAGATCTCAATGCACTTTTAACAAAACTTCAAACCTTGTTTCACTATAATTTTGAAGATATGATATGAGAAAATTTGTGATCTCGAATGCCCTAAAACATGCCTCAAACATGTCAACTTGGTGTTTTTTATATAACTTTCATTTTGGAATATTTCAAACTGTGAAATCTAGAAGGAATAGAGAAGAGCCTTATAGGTACATGTGGTAGAAATTTTAGAACCGCATTTTCAAAATTGAATATGTGGCATGTTCTGCAATTTTTTCTTGGGAAGAATCCAAAAGCAACAAGTTTTTAGAGTAGACTTGATGGAGGAAGAAGTAGTAGGTAGACCTGGTGAAGACAAAAGAAACTAGCAAACTTGGTAAAGGTAGAAGCATCAAGAAAACTTGGTGAAAATAGAAGCAATTAATTGATCGAGGTGGATATTGGTGGCCACTCGCCTATTCCACCTAGTCAATTTCATCAGTCTTCTTATTTACTATTTTTAGCAATTTTTCGGGTCCTGAACTTCCGAAGACATTTTGAGGCCCTAAACATTGTTTATTGGGCATGATTGCTCCAACAATTGGAAACAAACCACATCAGCAGTTGTAGTACTCGGTGAGATCTTTCCAACAAGGTATCATACGTTCCAAATAAAGATAATATGACCAAGTTACAACCTCGAGAAGTTGGCTTCCCAACTAACCCCAACGGGGCCCATAAACTCTTGGTGTTACATCTCCTCGGGTTAGGGTTTTGGTTGTTTAGGGGTTTTTCCCTATTGTTCAATAATAAAAAGGCCCTTCAGCCTCATTGTAACATAGTTCATAGGCATGTAGCCACTACATCTCTTCTCAGAGATAAAATACCATCGCCCGAACTAGTTTGTTTTCCATTTTGTCTGCAAGATTTTTTCAGTATTTGATATTAATGAAATGAAGTGTTATTCCTACTATATATCTGTGCTTTTTTTATTTTTGTATTTTATTTCATTCCTACATAAGTCTGGATCAGTGGTATAAGAGCGGCCTGCTCTTTCTCGATCTTTCTTTGCATGTCCCCAACAATGTTGGGGTATAAGGAGTTAGGGCTCGATCTGGTTGAGCCTTTGCAAGATCAACCTCGCAAACTTTGTTGGCCTCCCATGTCGAAAGAAAAGAAAGACGAGGGAGCAGGAGATCCTATCAAAATATTGCTCGAGGAGGCCCTTGAGAAACAAGGGAACGCGATGATGGATAACTTTTCCCAAATCCTTCAACGACGACGCATCTTCATCCCGCAGCCACTCTAGAGGCGCCACTCCTTTGAAGGTACAAGTAAATTTTTGCATTCCCATATTTGAGGGTCAAAGAGATGCAGACGTCATAGATAGATGGCTGAATTTGCTGGAAGAGTATTTTTCAGTCCATGATTTCTCCGATCGAGAAATGATTACCTTTGCGCTGCTCATAGGCGCAAACCATATCAAATATTGGTGGGAAACCTACTATGAACGGAGGGATGACAAAAAACTCTCATTTTTTTAGTCACACCCAATTGGAATTCGTTTCGAAATGGCATCAAGGAACAATATTACCCCGTGGGGAGCTATGAGGTCAAGTACATCCACTGGACCACGTTGCGGCAACAAAGGGATCAAGATGTGCACGAGCTAACGAATTTGTTCCATACCCTGTGCACAAAGTTGGGTATTAAAGATTCAGAGAAACACTTAGTGCTCAAGTACCACACTTGTTTGCAAATATACATTCAAGAGGAAATGGATTTCCTTGACATTACCTCGCTTGGCACGACATACCGATATGCCGCCAAAATCGAGCAGAAATTTAAGCAAAAGAAGTGAGACTTTGGATCCAAAAATCAAAAGCCAGGGAAAGGTGCCCCCAAACCGCAGAACAAGGGGAAAATCCAAAGCGGAGCCACTTAGGACAACTCGCCTAAGAAACAAGTGAAGAAGAACACCACAAAGCCAAAGAAGGACACGAGGAAGTGGTGTGAATTCCATAAAATCTCCACTCACTACACAAGTGAGTTTCGGGCCAAACAGTAATTGGTAGCCGAGTTGAAGGCATTCGAATCAGATGCATGTTCCGATTATGAGTTAGAACCAGAAAAGGGTAATGGAAAAGGGAAGAAAATCGTTGATATGGAACCTAGTGCCACCGTTGCCACCACCAAGATCCAGAAGGAGGAACCCGAAGATCCAGAGGAGGGGGAGCACCTCTTCCATTCCCAGATGTGGGTGAAGGGTTCTCCACTGCAATTCATTGTTGATAGAGGAAGCCAAAATAACCTCATTTCAGCAGAGTTCATGAAGCGACTCGGCCTACCGACCATGTAGAAATTTATTAATATTGATAGTATTACCAGATTCTCCTGATCTAATAAATTAATCTTATGTTAAATACAAAATCCTTCCACTTAATTCTTTGAGGAAATTAAATAGCCAATTTCAAAACACATATGAAGCAAATCAATCACACATAAACATAGTTGTTTAATGGGAAATCTTAAAGCTAAAAACCCCAACTATCATATATTATGTATATCAATGGATCATGTAATAATCTCATACAAAGCTTAGTACATCAAGCTCTCAGTACAATCAACAATCATTACACATTGTCATGCAGAAATTTGCATATCTATGCACCAATTTCTTACCTCCTGACAACTTGCCTCCACTGCGCAATCCCTGTTGAAGAATACCTCTGAATGAATTCGAATTGGCCTTGCCTTGACTATGCAATCCTCATTGGCATCTCCAATGTGTGTCAGATGAATTGAATGCATCACTATAGTCACAACAGATATTCCATCTCACCCTTTCACCTATCTCTCCACTGGGTCTCCACTGGAACTGACATGCAAGTAGTTAATTGTTGTATTTGTTCAGTTGCAAGTGAGTCTCTAGTTATGAATTAATTAAATAATTAATTCACTGCACTCTCACTAGTGTATCTTCAGTTGAACTAGATACAACTAGCACAACTAAGTTAAACTGAATAACAAATCTCATAACTACTCTTCCAACTCTGTCACAACTTTGCCACTTTAGTTCTAACTGAGTCCTCCATGCATGAGTCACCAACCACCCTAGTAATTGCGTAATTCTTTTAGCCCACTGATTTTCCAAATCTGTTCACTGAAACAAAGTGCTCCAAGAGAATAAGTTGATATTTATAGTCGGATTATTATTAAGGGCTAATAATAATCGACATGCATCTATTTTTAGATTGGCGATCTATAAATAAACTTTGCCCAATATTCTAAAGATAAAATCTCATCTATTTTTCACATTTGACCAACCATCTACAAATAGCATCCTGCAACTTATAGAATATGCTCACCATGTCTAAAAATAGACATACACCTAAAAATAGCCTGCAGGCCCCACTTAGTGAAGGTGCTTAATTTTCATTAAGCTCATCATCTTGTTGAATCTCAACAGACCACACCACACCTGCCATCGTATACCATTGGATGGATTCACCAAGGAAGATATCTCCCCGTCAGCTAGCAGTGACGCCTTCCCTATAGCATCAAGCCCTTCACGAATGAGGTATTGTGTGATATTTCTCCTGTTGAAGTTTCTGATGTATTATTAGGCCAAACATACTTGTGGAAGAGATATGTTGTGTATGAGTCTATGCCTCATTCTGTTATTATTACTTTGGGAAATAATTTGTACCAGATACTACAGGTAGTACCGCCTTCTGCCATCTATTTGATTACTACAAATCAATGCAGTAAGATTATTTCCCAAACCATGAAATTATTTTCATTACGATTCATCCACAGGGCAAGAAGAATATTGTTGCCACAACCTCCAAAAAAAGCAACCCTGCATGGCACCAGCATATTGAAAAATTCGTGGAGGAAGACAAGGACATTTTCTCCTCACTGATAAGGGTTCCTCTACACTGCCAGGTCAAGCACTCCATTGATCTAACCCGAGGCGTGTCGCTGCCTAATGGGCCAATATATCGACACTCTATTATGGAAAATGATGAAATCAAGAGACAAATCTAAGAGCTGTTGCAGAAAGGGCACATCAGGCCAAGCTCCTCACCCTGTGGGAGCCAAGAAGGACGTCACCTGGAGACTATGTATTGACTATCGAGCGTTGAACAAGATCACAGTCTGGAATAGGTATCCAATCCCACAGATCAATGACCTCATAGACCAGCTCAGCGGGGTCAAATATTTCAGCAATATCGACTTGAATTCTAGGTATCACCAAGTACCAATCGAACTCTTTGATGTGTGTAAGACTGCCTTCAAAGCCAAGGAGGGCCTCTTCGAATGGCTAGTCATGCCTTTCAGTTTGACGAATGCTCCCGCAACCTTCATGCGAATGATGGACGACGTCTTATGACCATTCACCAACTCATTTGTGGTGGTGTACTTGGATGACATCCTGATCTTCAGCTAGACTTGGGAAGTGCACCTCCACCACATCCGACAAGTCCTCCAAACATTGCGGCAACACAAGTTGTGTGCCACTGTGGAGAAGTGAAATTTTGGCATGAACAAGGTTCAATATCTAGGATACATTATTGATGAGCGGGGGGTGCATGTGTATCCAGCCAAGATCCAAGTCATTCGGGATTGGCCAGCCCCAACCACTCTAATAGAGCACTACAACTTTCTGGGTCTTGTCAATTTCTACTACAGGTTCATGTTGGGATTCTCTCATATCACTTGGCCCTTAAGTCAAGTCACCAAGGGAGGAGCAAAAGAAAATTTTCTTTTAGTATGAATCTCAATAGAAGGCATTCGTATAGTTGAAACATTGCCTTTTCTCTACATCAGTGCTCACATTACCATACTTGCAACAACCATTTGATATCGAGACAGATGTCTCTGACTATGCTATTGGGGCAGTCCGTACTCAACAGGGGCATCCAATGGCATATCACAGTGAGACACTTTTCGACACAGCCTGGAAGTACCCCATTTATGATAAAGAGATTTATTCCATTGTGCAGGCTTGTAGACTATGGAAGCATTACATTTTGGGGAAGGAAACGGTCATCCACACAGACCACCGACCCCTGCAGTTCATACAGACACAAGGGAAGTTGTAGAACGATCGCCATCAGAATTGGTCCGCATACCTGCAACAGTTTCATTTGAACATCAAGTACAAGAAGGGCAGTACTAATAATGTTGCAGACTGCCTCAGCCGACCATCGACGTGGCACTAACCACCGTACTCTTATGGGCATGAGACTTCTTATTGGCCTCTTCTATATAGAAGCGATCCAAAATTTGGCCACACATACAAGATGCTCTTGGAAGGTAAGAAACTTCCAAATTTTCACCTCTAGGATGCACTACTATGTCACTTGGGACACCTTTGTGTTCCTTCAAGCGAGAGTGCCAAGATGGTTTGGCAAGCGCACTACAGTCGGGTCGTTCGGCATTTCGAGGTTGAGAAAACAGTGGCAATACTGCAGAAGTATTTCTATTGGCTGAAACTTCGACATGATGTCAGGAAGTACATCAGATCCTGCATTGCCTATGCCATTTACAAACTGACCATCAAGAAGCAAGGTCTCTATACTCTGCTACCTACCCTTAGTCGACCTTGGGAATCCATCTTCATGGATTACATGTCGGGCTTTCCTTCTACTAAGCATGGCAACGACTGTGTTTATGTGGTCGTCAATAGATTCTCGAAGATGGCCCTTATGGCAGCTTGCAAGAAGAATATCACATTAGAAGCCACTACTAAACTCTTCTTTGAACGAGTGTGGGTAAAATTTGGGATCCCACAGTCTATCATCTCAGATCAAGATAGTAGGTTCCTTTGTACATTTTGGTCCAGTTTCTGGTCGATGCTAGACACCAAGCTCACCAAGTCCACAACTTTCCATCCCCAAACCAATGGACAGACAAATGTCGTCAACTTGATGATCGTACACATTTTGCGCATGTACAACTCAAAGCATCCACACACATGGGATGAGAGCCTCACCTATGTACAAAATAACTATAATCGGGATCTCCACATCTTAATTGGCCACAACCTCTTTCAGGTGGGCTTGGGATTCCAACCACTATGTCCCATTGACATATCCATGCCATTTGCGGCTACCTAGGCAGATTTGGCTCATGTCCAATCTGAAGCTGACAAGGCGAACAACTTCATTGAGCGCATTCAATACATCCGCCAATAGGTTCATGACATATTGGACAGAGCCAATGCTAAGTACAAGTAGCGACATGATCAACATCGGGTGCCACACAACTTCCAGGTGGGCGAAAAATTTTGGTTACATTTGCAGCAGGAGTGCCTCTATGGACCCCACCGCAAGCTACAACCAATATGATATGGTACATATACCATCACCAATTTTGTGGGAGACAATGCTTTTGAGCTTAGCATTTCCCCATTCCCTGGCCTGCACCCAGTGTTCAACATGGATCGCCTTTGGCCACATCCGACATTGCAGAACAACTCACCCTGACAGAGTTAAATCCATACTGCATGGAACAGGTTGCAATTGATTAGATCATGGACACAACTTAAAATCACTTGCCAACAGAAGATCCAATTGTATTGCATTGTCAAAGCTGGTCAACTACTTCACCAAGGAAAGTGGTTCACCATGGACCTGGTTCAACAGAAATTTCTCCACCTCATGGAGGCTCTGCACGCAATGGAGACCATTCCTTCCTAAGGGGGGAGGAATGATCCAGGTGGATATTGGTGGCCACCTGCTCCACCTATTCAGTTTCATCATTTTTCTTATTTACTATTTTTAGCAGTTTTTTCGGGTCTTGAACTTCTGGAGCCATTTTGAGGCCCTAAATAGTGTTTTTTTTGGAATGATTTCGTAGGAAAATTGAAATAAATTGCAATAGAAGTTGTATTCCTTGGAGATATATTTCCAACGAGGTATCATACATGCCAAACAAAGATAACATGACCAAGTTACGACCTCGAGAAGTTGGCTGCCCAACTAACCCCAACGGGGCCCATAAACTCTTGGTGTTACATCTCCTCAGGTTAGGGTTTTTGTTGTTTAGGGTTTTCTCTTATTGTTCAATAATAAAAGGGCTTGTGAGCCTCATTATAACACAATTCATAGGCATGTAACCACCACATTTCTTCTCAGATATAAGCTACCATCGCCCGAGCTAGTTTGTTTTCCATTTTGTCTGTAAGCATTTTTCAGTATTTAATATTAATGAAATGAAGTGTTATTCCTACTCCATCTCTGCGTTTAAGTTTATTTCTGTATTTTATTGTGTTCCTGCATAAGTCTGGATCACTAATAGACATTGTGAATAAGTAAGCAGATTCAGTGAAGTAGGTTAGTGCTTACGAATATTTGCAGTAGTGGGATTTGGTGTTTCCTACCATTAGAGGAAATTTCATCATAAAAGTGCCCATGAAATTTTCATGTAAAAGTTCCATTTCATAATATGTAAATCAATCAAAACCATTTAACTTTACAAATATATACATGTATAAATTTTGGAGGAAAAAAATAAAACTATTTTTTTAATTGTATTTTTGGCTTATCTCCTTACATATTTACTCAAATTTCAAGTATAGATACTTGTTGGATGCAAAATTAAATTTCACGTCTAATGAATACCCATCATGCATACTTTTGAGAAGACCCACATTGATAAAAATTGAAGATACATTAAAAAAGTGTGTTCAACACTGTTTTTTAATGTATCTCAATTTTTATCAATGTTGTAGGTTTTAACCCTGTACAATCATTATCTACAAACAAATTCTTAAAAACAGAAAATAAACAATAGCGTGAGCATAAAACATAAAATAGATATACACAGAGATTTTTCCCCTCGATCCCAAAACTGGGACTACCAGCTTGATTTTTCATTTTATCCTTTTAGTGTTACAACACACACACACACACACACACACACATATATATACATGTCGAAGCATTTATAAACCCCAATCCATTAACCTTGGATTAGAACATAACCCTACTTCCCTTGGTCGGATCTACAAAATACCAAGGGCCGAAAACCATCATGCCCCAAAACCATGTGCAAACCCATGCAAAAAACCATAGGCGGGTCTGCCCACCGAAAAATAAGTAAAAAAAAAAATCTCGGGGCACTTCCCCAGACCCCGCGCCGGCCCTGCCCCACCCTCGTGCAACTAATCATGGAAAGAATATAACACATACCCAACAAATGTTAGTCTTCTCAGAAAAATGCATAATGGGTACTCGTTGGATGTGGAATTTAATTATACATTCAACGAGTGTCTACACTTAAAATTTGAGTAAACCTATAAGGAGATACACCAAAAATACAATAAAAAAATAGTTTTCTTATTTTCCCTCCAAAATTTATAACTTTTATTTTGTTATTTTAACTATTATTTTATTATTTTTCCTTAAGAAGTCACTTTTAGGCTAAAAATTCCTCTAATGAGGTTGGTGCTTACAAATATTGTAGCAAAGGGGATTGGTGTCTTCCATAGGTTAGTGTCTACAAAGAAACATAGAGGATTGGCGTCTCTTGAAGGTTGATGCCTACAAAGCAACAGAGGAGATTGGTCTCCCCTATAAGTTAGTACTTAAAAATCGTAATAAGGGATTGGTGACTGATGTATATTGGTGCCTCCAAAGCAGCAAAGGGGATTGGTGTTTCCAGTAGGTTGATGCCTACAAGATCTTTCATATAAATAAGTTTTGTGGTTTTCTGTCATAAGAGTTTCCACGTATATCTTTCGTTACTTCTTCAATTTATGAAATTGATGTTCTATAATGTTTGATTGGCTTTAATACGTAAAATTTTCATTATACTGATTCACCCATTCTCTCAGTATAATTGTGAATTCCAATGAAAGTGGTATTTACTTTACTAAAAATTTAGAAAAAAGAGGACATATGCCAAACTTGCTTGGAGAAAAAAACGCAAGTTAGTATTTGAATTATGTAAAGCTTAGAGAGAAACAATAGTGAACTAGTTCATATTAATATTTACATGTATGAAAAGCACAAAGACTAAGGTTGAAAATGTTCCAAACCAAGGAGAGGAAGCATTGTTTTGGAGAGCAAGTCAAAGATAAAATAATTAAAAGAAGAGAAAGAACAACAACAACCAACATAAGTGGTATCACAATACTTTAAAGGATGTGTGGTTGCAGGAGTTCCCTCAACCAAGAAAATAATGGCCAAACAAAAAACAAAAAAGTTAAGGAAATGCACATGTTTATTTTCATTTAATTGTGCGTGGTTGAAAAGATGATTGAAAAAACCCTCCAAAAGTATAAATGCAAAGCAGCTTCTACAAAAAATCATGGCAATGCTTCTACAATGAAGCAAAATAATAGAATTATTTGATTTTGTTACCAACTTGTGCAAGAATATTTGGAGTTGGATTTGCGACTAGGATCACTAAAATATATATTTAATAAAATGGTAGCTTGATCTTCCTTAAGTAGTTATGTTGTCTCCCCCTATCCTCAACTTCAATATTAGCCGACTCTTCATTTAGTGAATTCTACTCGAGAAATGTGGTGGTCTTTGCCCCATCTGGCAATGCCACCTCAGTCGTCGAGAAGTCCGTAGAAATAGATATTCCTATTTACTAACAAGATGAGAACATGATAGCATTAGAAGAAGCTTTAGATGCCTAGATGGATTTGAACATTGGTGTCACTTATGGTAAATTTTCATTTTAGTTTCTTTGAATTTTCTATGTATTATCATGTACTTTTTTTATTTTTTTGTTAGTTTATCCACAACCAATGGGACTAACATGTGGCTTGATAAACCATGACCCAAGGGTATCTAAGCTGTC
The DNA here is from genome assembly GCA_034641835.2 of Pinus albicaulis. Lineage (NCBI taxonomy): Eukaryota > Viridiplantae > Streptophyta > Pinopsida > Pinales > Pinaceae > Pinus > Pinus albicaulis. The sequence goes on along the minus strand of CM076578.1, from coordinate 1,777,731,634 downwards.
AAAATCACCCATATATCATACCCATCCTAGGTCACAAAAACTCTTACTCATGGTTGGATTTGTGCCCACGAGATTTCAAATTGCTGGCATTTTCACCATTGGAGTGCCTTAACAAAATACCATTTCACCAACTGCTTTACACCCATTGGGCGTATTATCATGTAATTTTGTTTTCATAATGGTTTGTAAGGCATTATACCTACCAACACCATCTGGATTGCAGTAGTGTAGGCTTAGATAGGATATTTTGAACTTAGTTATACCTTGTTTACTTAAGTTGATGGCTAGTTGTTAACTGTTTTGTATTATATCATTATTTAGTTTGTCTACAACTTTTATAATGTAAAGATTAATTCTCTCTCTCTCTTTCTCTCTCTCTCTCTCTCCGTATATATATGTATATGTATATGTATGTATATGTATATGTATATGTATAGAACATGGTGAGTGTGGTCTCTAAAAACACTACTTGTATGTTAGGAGTTGGTGTGACCCAAGATGTAGAATAGTTAGTGAGGGTGTTTTACATATTATATTTTATAATGTGGATTATGATTTATAAAAATATTTTGTAGTGTGACTAGAGGAATCAACAATTGAGTCAATTTCATACTCGCGTGACACAGGGTCAACTCCGACCGCTACCAATATAGCCTCTAGGTGCCTACATATGCCTATTCCACAAACATGGGCCAGTCCGGGGGAATTTGAACCTCGAATCTCTTGGTAGATCACACTTCATTATCACAATTATCATCAATCAAGCTACCCTTCAAGGGCTATGATTTATAGCAATATAATTAAAATCCTTGGAACAAAATTATGATTTATAGAAATATAAATAAAGTGTTTAGAATAAGATGGAGCGAAGAAAAAAAAACTTTTTTATTAAATTTTATTTATTGGATTTAGTTTCTATGATTGAAAAATATTGTTATACTCAATTTTATTATATTTATTATATTTTATAATTTTTATATATTTTCAAAATTATATATATAATTGAAAAATAATAATTTTTTCATATAGATATTATTCACAATCCAAAAATTCATTGTAAATTAATTGTCTTTAAATTTTTATATCAAACTTTGAATATTTGAATCACTTTACATCTCCCGAAAAAATGAATTAAAAAATTGAAGAAAAATGTTGAGAAAATTGTAAATTATTGAAAGATTAATTTTATTTAAATTTATTAATTTAAATTAATATATACAATATATATTACAATATTTTCAATAATAATAATAGTTTTAAAAGTATAAATCAATAGATGTGATAAAGTATAGTATTTACTTCTTCGTTTAATTGGTGTATCATATATGAGTATTGAGAGATTAGAATTGACCTCATATCCCAAGTACAAGTACCAGTCCAACTTAATTACCAATTCTTCTAAACATAAAATAATATTAATAATAAATTATTTTTTTTAAATCAAACATCTTTCTTAAAAAAATGTAGAAATTATACAAACAATATGTATACCAATGGATTCAATCTGATCATGCAATATACTAGAGCAAAATACTAAATCCTTCTACAAGTAATTTGCGGAAAATAAAGATGATCATAGAATCACACCAAGTAAGAGAAATAAGTAAATCAATCTACAACACAGATATTTTTCCTGGGGAAAGCTTGCTGCTCAAAACCCCTCTATCTCTATTGTATAATGAACCAAGGAATCATGAAACAATACAATGCACTCTTCTCACAAGAGTTTGTTGCACTATCCTGACTGTCTCACACTGATCTGGACAAAATTGGGCTAGTACTTAGCCAATTCTCAGCCCCTACTCAGCCTGCCTTTCTCACACAATTCATGTGGAATGCAATCCCTACTCTTTAGGAATTTCAGCCTTCCTTGACTGCGCAATACATCATAGGCATCCTATGGTGTATATAATTACGCCCGGGAAATTTGCTATAAATACAACTGATAGATAACTCCCCTTTAACCTTTGTCTCAACTAGGTCTTCATAAGAACTGACATGCATACAGCTATTAATACTAAATCATCAGTGACTTGACAGATCAATGCATGTAAATTAAATCTAATTTAATTCACTTGACCTGTCACTAGTGCAACAATTAGTTACAACTAGTTAGACTGACTTTAACTCACTTAATTGAGTTAACTGATTTCTCATGCATTAAACTAATACACTAACTGCAACTTGGACTCTAAAACAAATAGAATCACTCTACATGCCTCACCAACCACCCTCAACTCGAATTTCATGAGCTAATTGAGTCTATCACACTCGGTTAACTATTACAAGTGATTATGAGATAAGATTACAATTTATTGTCCAATTTATTTAAGAGATAAATAAATTTGACACACATTTCTTCTAATTTAATTAAGAAATAATTAAATCAAAAACCTCCATGGTAGCCATTTCTGGGTGCCGTTTTCTAGATGTTGTTTCTGGATGCCAATTTCACTATTTCTTATTCCAAATTTCAACAAAAAAGACTTTACATCCATTAAATTTGAACTTAATTCATTATCTCTCTAACTACTCACTTATATATCTTTAAAAAGTATACTCTCTCGTTATAAACATTGTACACACAGTACATATGTGATGGATTGGATAATCACTAGCATAGATTCATTTTAACCCCAGATCTATTTAGTGTTAAGAGGGATCAAACCTTTGAAGATTCAAACACTTTTATGAATGTAAAATTTAAGAAAATGTTTGCACCTCAAGAGATTTGATTTCTCTCAACACTTATAGATTTGGAGGTAAGATAGATATATGTTGTTTCTTTATAATGGTATTTATATTATATATAAATTTCACAATTCTTTATATAGAATAATTATTTTTAATTATATTAAAATTCCCATATTGCATATAACCTACATACATATCATCATGATACTTTTCTTTGTCACGTTTTAAAAAAAAAAATTGAACTTTTTTATGTGATATGCATAGCATTGATTATAGAGAGAAGGAATTGTTGGGTAATAGGTTTTTATTTGTTTAATGACTAAATTTAAACATGGAGTTTTAAAATATCAAGGTTATATATATATATATAATTTTGATGATGATTAACCTCTAGTAAGACTTATACGGTTTACTGGACCTTAAGAAGGTAAGAGATTAAACATAATCCTTTATCATTATATTTTGGTGCTTGAAAGAAAGTGTGAGAAGTGTTCCTAGAAAAGTAAAGAAGATTGCTAGTGTGACAAACATTTTTAAAACTAGATCAAATGTGAGTATAAGATGGACAATCTAAGAGAACGTGATTTACATATTCAACCATATATATATATATATATATATATATATAGATATATGTTTCTAATTTTGAAGATGATTATGAGTAACATCCACAAAGATCTATATTTTTAAACTCTAGTTTAAAAATGTAAGAGACTAATTAAAATTCTTTATTATTTTATTTATATGCTCTAAAAGAAGAGAAGTCTTCCAAATCACCATAATCTTGCTCACATAAAAGGTCAAGAAGATTGGTATTGTGACAAATATTTTGAAAATTAAATAAAATGTGAGCATAAAATGGACAGTCTAATATAAAGTGTCTTCTATTTATTTTCTAATAGATTTAAAAAAAAAAAGTGAATAGTTGTTTTTCGACAGCTACTGGTCTGTCGCTTGGGAAACCAAACCAGTAACAAAGGTTCAAAATTTTTACATTATATATGGCAAAAGCTATTAGTTTATCGCTTAAACTAAAAAGATAACTAATTGAAATACATTAATAGAGATAAATAGCTAAAATCAAAACATTTCCACTACAAAAAGATGTAAAAAAGTAGTTGACTCCCATGATCATGTCAACATGAGGGTGAGTCCACCTAGATTGGTGGAGGAGAGTCACTTTCTTCTTTAGAGGGATAGAAAACATTGTTTTTCTACGTTTTAGCTAAGAAAGAAACTTTTCTAGCTTGTATATGTTTTCCATCATTTGTGCCATGCAGACAAAAATCTTTTATTGAATGTTTGATTGTTCAATAAAAACTTTGCCCACAAGAGTTTTGACATGCCAATAAAGGTTAACAACTTGCATGTAAGCAGTCTAGCAAGACAAAGTTAAAGTACCAATTTCTAAGATCCATTGCCTTGTTTCCCTTTCTACATGGTGGTCAAAGATAATTCTATGATCATGTCTCACTTTCTCCTCGACCTCTATAATTGTTCATCGAACCATTTTTAGGAATCAGTTATGAATAACGAGTCATTGCTCATTGAACTGCATATTGTGCTCAAGTTTGTGAAGCGGACAAACGATGGGCATCATAACTCATAGAGTGGGAGCTCTACCCCTTCCTCCTCTATGCCTTATAAAGATTCTACGCCAAGCCATACGAGGGGGGAGGGAAGAAAGGAATAAATTGGGGAATGAAAGAACAACCCAAAGGAAAGTTAATGGAGTGGTGCACAAGGGCAATGGAAAAAGCCACACCTTGAAGGAAATACCTCCGAACCAGAGGGAGAAGCCAAGTTGACTTCCATTGCCTTGAAAGACCTTTATATTTTTCCAGGCTTAGGAACCGAAAAAGGGGGAGGGGGGGACACCAAAGTTCAGAAGGCAAGGGGTAAAAAGGAGAAGTACATGAGAATTAAACCAGAAGCTATTAAGGGACCAAGGGACTAGCAAGAGAACCAACAAACTACACAAGAGTCTGAGACTTGAAACTGGAACTGATAAACTTGAAAAGTGGAAACCAACTCAAATTAGAATTACCGTAAAACCAAAGTGTTGAGCCTCTTGAAGTCTAGGCCTTAAACTAGTGGTCTTGAATCCATGAATCTCCACCATTAACCCACATATCTAGATTAAGCCCGAGAATAGGGACATCACTTTTGAAGAGAACACTTCGCCCAAGGCACCCAAAACACAGTAAACACAGTGGCCTCTAATACTATAATAAATGGAAATACCAATTACAATATCGTAAATGGAAATACCCAATGTCGCAACTTCTTCTATTCTCCAAATACTTGGCTTCATCCACCATTCTCTGTCATAAATCCTCAACTTTACCATCAAATCCAACGCCTTTATGCCAAGGTCAGGATTGAAGAAAGTCTTCATGGTTGGTTGTCCTTTTAGAGTTATCTTCATATCACTGTCTATAACAAAAAAAAAATCACACCTTTGTGTCATGTATGTGATCATCCATTTGGGTTGCGTATGGCCCACATCATTTATTAACATGGATTTTCATATCAAAGCATGTGCTCTCATCCCACTTATGAGCACCCACTATGGGAAAGTGTATTTCTAATTTTATTAAAACCCTCATAATACATATACCTAAATACATGTGTATGACATTTTTCTTTCACACACACACAAATGGTAAGTCTTTATATGACAATTATTTAAATTTAAACATCAAATTATGAAATATCATGGTTACTTTTATTCCATTTTAATCAGGGCAACATTATATTTTATATTATATTTGTATTTCACATTTCACCACAACATTTCATTTAACGCTCCACTACAATATGGCTATAGAGTGGTTCTTGCTTCTTGTAGTAAGAAGAAAATGTAAGAAAATGTGGTATTTACAACATAATTGAGACCTACGTGATGTTTAATTTAAATTTAAACATAAAGTTAAAAAATATCATGGTTACTTTTATTACTTTTTTACCTTTTTATTACATTTTAATTAAAGCAACATTATATTTTATATTATATTTGTATTTAACATTTCACCACAACATTTCATTTAACACTCCACTACAACATGGCTATAGAGTGGTTCTTGCTTAGTAAGAAGAAAATGTGATATTTACAACATAATTGAGACCTATTTGGTGTTTAATTTATCTAGATTTCATTTTTTTTTAAATATATAAATTAAAATTTTTTTTTTAATATTTTGATTTATATATTTATAAGGAAAATGAATAATTTTAAAAAATTGGAAAAAAACAATTTTTCTTTCAGCCTTTTAACTAGGTAAAGTGCCCAGGATAGTTGTGTGAGTCGGATTTAAGTTGTTTGTGAGTGGGATTTGTTCGATGTCCCCAAAACTTATCCATTAAAACTTCATAAACATTCTTAATATGCATACTCTTATTCAGTAATTTTCATAAATTTAAATACTTTATTCATTTACGGTAATTTTAGAGTATTATATTCATTTAAAGAGTATATACAATAAATATGTATAGGTTTTGTTGGTTCATGTTGTAGTTTCCTTTGACAATTAGAGTCTGAAAGGATTAAGAATACTCTAAACATAAAATTGTGCGGACATCATATTTTCAATATACAATATTCTATAATGAGCGGAAAAGAATGCAAAACAAAAGCATGTCAATGCGTATCAAAAGTATTTTGGACAAGTTAATAAAAGATTGAAAAAGGATGTTGCGACCTCAAAATTTCTTAAGGACATTCAGAAGACTCTCATAAGGGGATAGTAATGATAAAGTAAGAGGAAAATCGCTATTAATACCCATATGGTGGGTAAGTACAGATCTGTTAATGGTAATTATGATACTAAAACTTAGTTACTTTTGTTCTGTAAGTTAGAGGATTTTAAGCAATCTCTGGGACAAGGACCAAATTAAAGGATTTAGAATACTATACCTAAATATGGTAGTTCAAGAATGGGAAGGCACATGCCAGCTTACAAATTTCTCAATCGAGAACACCTATGCCAACTTTCAAATTTCTCAATGGAGAACACTTACATGGATGGGTGATGATATTTCCCATGAGTTTCTAGAATTATTAACCTATTGGGTAGAAATGGATTTCTGATATTGCAGCTCTGAAAAAATCCAGTATGCATGTTCATTAAAAGAGAGAAATCAATATCCTTTTAACTTTTGGGCAAAGTTTTTTTCATGAATCACCAGTACTTCAGCATAAAGATTTCCAATACACCGGAGATATTTCAATACAATCTTGTGTTCACACCGTGCATGTTTATGCATCCGTAAATAGGCGAGATGCTGTCAAAAATATATCAGCTGATTGAATGATCTTCAAATCAACTCGTAGTTTCCTAAGAAAATGAGATGGCATCCTAAGAGCTCAACGTTTTCACCTTAAGAACATCTCTTATGTGCTGTATGCCGCAGCTGGAAAGGCACATTCCCTGATTCATGTAAGCATACAGGAACCAGCATATAATCTCCCACGGAGAAAAAATTGTATTTAAAGACTGTCGCCTATTACCATTCCGTCTTCTGCTCTCAACTTCTGCTTGCACAACATGCACAAAAGCAAATGATCAGGAGAACCAACATATACAAGATATATCCATTGGTTAGCTACAAAAACTTAGTCACACATGAATGCAAAACAATCAGTTCAAACAAACTCCAATGAATGGATTCTAGAACATTATTCTCTAAGATCGTAAGACAGATGGTTAGGAATTAGATTATAGTGTGATTTTATATTTACAGCAAAACTTAAACTAGTAATTTTATCTCCAACCTTTTAGGTGGGGCGAGGAGGTAGGAGAGACTTTCTTTATACCAGAAAACTTTATTAAGTTAGAACGTAATCCCTGCTAGATGAAAATCCAGTCACACCAAAAAAACAAAATACCTTACAAAAAAAGACAAATGAAATAAGTTGAAAGAAGAGATTGATTTTAAATTTGCAAATTTTAGCATAGTCAGGATAACCATCCTGCATGACATATGACAGAAAATAATATAAGTGACATAATTAAAGAAGGCAGACACTCTTGGTAAGAAACCAGTAGCTATGTCTACACTTTTTCTCTTTTGCTTTCTTTAGATGGAAGAATAATGGCCATAGCATTGAATGTGCTAAAGCCAATTGATGAGATCACTACTTTCCTCCCACCTGTTTTGAGATCTTACAATTGTTTTTGACTGACAACCCATCATATTGAAGGTGCATCCTTGTTGCACGAAAGCTTGTGTGTCTTTAACCATGCTTGATTAGATTTTGTTTCTTGGGAAACTTAAATGACGGTCTTGCCTTAGCACATTGGCTGCTAATTATATGTTTACCACAATGACTACAGTTGCATTCATATCAAATCTGGCATCGCTTCATATCTTTTTTTCTTTTTCTGTTTTTGACATGTAATTTTTGTCAAATAAGTCATTCATCATGGCTTATGAAGAACCTCAATCAACAATTGGCTCGCAAACATGTCACAAACACTGGATTTGAACCTGTCTGGGAAGTATACAAGTTTTCCTTTCAACCATCCGAGCAATACCAAATTGGAATTTTATGTAATTACTCTTCCCACTCTCCAGCCCATTGGTGAGAATGAGAATGCTGGTACATAGCCAACCCCAATCAACAATTGGCTCATGAACAAACCCATTCAACAATTGGAACGAAGAGCCAACATGTCACAAGTGGGATTTCAACCTGGGAAGGAAAGATAACAACTTCTCCTCTCAACCACCCAAGCTAGACCCAACTGACTTATGTTTGTGAACATCTTGTCCCACCCCCAAGCATTTAAGAAAGAGTGAAATTGTCGGTACCTTGCCAGCCCCAGTCAGCACACAACAGCCAAACATGTCACAAGCTAAATTTGAACCTGGGTGAGGAGAATTACTTCTCTTAACTACCCAAGATAAACTACATTAACAGTGAATACTTTATATTCATACAAATTATATATCTATATGAAGTTATGATATTTGATCCAAAAAATAAGATTAAATATTTAAATTCATCGCATCCATATGGGATTGTTTAGCATCTAAACAAATGTTAAGGAAATTCATTATTTCTACAAAATTAAAACACCTACACACCATTTGACATCCAAGCAAGTTAGTAGTCATTAAGAACTCGTTTCCCAAAAATACAAACAATATAGAAAACATGCAGTGATGAATAATTCCTATGTATGAGGAGATCATTATAAAGTCCTGAATATTAACATACCTGTGATAGATGAACCCATGAATCAAGAACATCTAACGCTTTTCCAGATTGTTGTGTTTCTCTTGCTAAAGCAATCCCTTCTCCTAATCCCTTGACAAGTTCACAAGCTAAGAGTCCAGCAGCTGCATTCAAAATCTGATTGACAAAAAATCCAGATGAAACACCAACATTTTATGAAAACATTATAATTCCCTATTGCTTCAAAACCCAACATGGTTTCTATGCATTTAGTTTGCCAACTGAATTAGGCTCTGTTTAATATATTGAATAAGAAGATTGTTGTGAATACTAGAAAAATGTCTCCGATACTAATCTCAACCATAATACTACAATGACTTAACTATTATCAAACACAACGCACTACTAGAATAACGAAGTTCATTATTTTTCATGAGAGTAATGTTTTTATTGCCAGTACTTGGATCATTACTTCATTGAAAAATGTTTGGACCGTATGATTGAATGCTTCCTAAAAGCAAAAACAATGTTTTTTAAGGAATAAAAACATTGTGTTAGATAGATATGATAAAGCCTAAATACAATGTTAATTAATGTCCAAACACTGCATTCAAGGTCCTCCACAATTATTGGGGAAGCCCCCCTGTGGTCCTCTACTGTATTTCATAGCTCTCAACATGGAGGTATTCTAAGTGGCACAAAAGAAACTATTGATGAGGTTATACTGTTTTGATCTGGTAGTATATCACCTGTATGATTGACCTACGATTTGTCAGTTATCCATGCGACTATTCAAGAGTTTAGATGATATCAAAGAAATCACCGTTACCTTCATTTCTACAAGTCTAATTACCATACACTCGTGCACAGTTTCTAAGGCTAAATTTTCGCTTTTAGGGAACAAATGAGACAGGGAGCCCTTTTCCAACAATAAGGTTTATTTTTTTTGTAAGCTTCATCAAGAGATTTCTATTATCAAAAAAGAGTTTTACATCAACTAAAGTAGATTTACCATGTCAGCCAAACATTGTCTCTTGAAACTGAGGTTTCTTTCAAAAATAAAGTAGAGATAAAAATCCATAGAGCCACAAACATCTGAGATAACATAGAGAATTACATTGAGCCACCAGAAATCCATAGAGCCACAAAAGTCTGAGATAACAGAGAGAATTACAGTAAACAAAAGAGCTATATTTTGTCTTCATTCCAGGCCTTGATGTTTAAAAGCACAAAAACAAAACCAGAGTCGAACTTGTTACAGCTTAAACTATCAGGGGTCTTAGGAGGGGTTCCTATAGAGCAACTACTCGGTCAAATGGCAACAATGGAGCAATAGTCCATTGTCACCTCAGCTAAAGCTCCCTGCTCTTTACAGACTTTCACCAATGGGAGGAGTCCTGGTATTAAGGAAATCACTAGGAGAAATATATCAATGGTGTAAAGGTAGTGATTCCAATAGCCTATTCAAAGGAGAGACCCTAATGATAGGGATTGCTTGCTTTAGAAGCAGGATGAATGGCTCTCCAAGAAGGGCTAGAAGGAGCCCTAGACCTAGGGTTGAGGAGTATTTCTTGATGTGAAGTGTCATAGACCAAAGAATCCCAGAAAAATAGGGTTTCCAAGCAATCCTTGTAAAATTGGAGTGACAAGGTTGCGGGACCACAAAGAAGCCCTAGTGGACCCAAATGAGGTCAAGGATTTGGAGTGAAGCTTTGAACAAAATTTGACTTTAATATTTAATGCAATGATCCTTGATGAAGCCACTAACCAAAGGTAAACTAGGGAAATGGTTTTCAGGCTAGGGATTGTGATATCTCCAGATTCCACTGTCTGAATGGCCTCAAATTTGGAGGACCTCTTGAGGATTCACCAGCACAGCTCTAGACCAAGTTTCATCAACTTTTGATGCCCTACAAAAGATTCGTTTGACCCTAGATGACCTACTACAGTTAGGGCTTAGAAAGAGAAGAAAGAAGGTGAGAATGATTTTTGTTTTGTGATCACCTAAGACTAGACCAGTGCCTAGCCTATTGAAAGAAATGGAGTCAATGAGATTCAATGTTTAGAGATCTTTATACCCAATCAAGGAGTTCCCAGCAACTCCGTATGGCCCTAGAGGCAGCAACTAGGTCACTAGGAAAATTTACACTTCTTTGATGTTGCAATTGATGACTTATCAAGGTAACTATGAACATTCATATACCCCTAGGATATTTATTCACTATAATTTGCATGAAACATATGAAAAAGCCCTCACAAAGACAAGATTAACAAATTCGCATTTCATTAAGGCGGCATCATGAGCGAAATTTTTCATATATTACATAAGTGACAAAACATGAGGCATAAACCATGAAAATACACTTACAAGTATAGCGAAAATCTTCCAATCATCAATAGACAAGAAAATCGAAGTTCCAAGATCAAACACAAGCTCTTCCAAACATCGAAATGCATCAAGATCCAAATTCGTCCATCAATAAGGCTAGCGAAAATCTCAAGAAGAGATACAAGTCCAAATCCAAATGATGATCAAATGAAATGATCATCATATCAATGTGTTGATTTTTGGTAGCATCAGAAGTGCTCTAAGTCTAAAATTTTGTGAGGAGGCTTAGACACACGTATTCCAAAGAACCCAGAAATCGTTTGTGGAAATTCCACTCGGAACATTTTTATTAAAATAATTAATTATTTTAATGGTGACCCTAAGTCTAAACTTAAGGAAATTAAATAATTAAAGGAGATTAATAAAACAAAGTGTGAATCTTCTACAAAACACGAATCAAGTCAAGTTATGATCTTAGTCGTTGATATCTCAACGAGAAGATTATAAAAGAAGACTCGAGGTTCATTTGGAAAATACGCCAATGCAGATACTCAGTTGCCCAAGTAAAATCGATTTTCTCAGTAGCTGAAGTTCGACAAGAGAAAATCGATCCAGAGGGAGAGTTGCAGGTGGAGGAGAGACAAAGAGGGTTTAGCATCAATCCGGGATACAGGAGCAGGTGACGCAGTGGCAGGAAGGGACAACGCAGTCGCTGGAAGGGACAACACAGAGGTGACACAGATCTACGCTGTCCTCACGCAGAGCCAATGTAGGGGTGATGCAAGAGGCCCAAGAGAGTCATTCCGGGGTCATTTCTCATCAGAAAATTTGTGAGGAATTTGTCTACTGTTATCTTAGAGAATTTCTCTTCGTCACTGCTAATTGTAAATTGTACAAGAAGATTTTGTTGAAGAATAATAGAAACCCCCATCTGCTACACCGGTTTTCCCACATTGGGTTTTCCGGGGACAATTGTCCAAAATATCTGTGTCATTCTTGTGCTAGTATTTCCTTGTTGATTTTCTCAGAAATTGTGAAGTCTGCATTTGAATTTATTTCGATATTTACTGAAGAGATTTCTGCAAATAACTTGTTTCTGAATAATAAGTAGAAGAAATAATATCAAAAAATGCAGTAGGATTTCAAGTTGAAATTTCCACATGGTATCAGAGCAAGGTTAGGCAAGCAAGCAGGAGGGTCTACGCCAAAGGGAACTCATGGAGTTGCCTTGGCAGAAAATCGCATTCCTAAAGGTCTTACGCATTCCTTCTGCAGAATATGCCATAGAAGGGAAAAGCAAGGAGAAGATGGAAGATCGAGTTTTGTCAAAGTTGGCCTCTAGGCTGGAAAAAGAATGTGCTTGTTTATCGAGCACTGCATCATTAGATGATTGGTACATTGATAGCAGAGCTTCAACTCATATGACTGGAGAAAGAGATCATTTCTCTAGCTATCAAGAAGAACAGATGGATTTCCAACTTACTATGGGAAACAAGACAAAGTGTACCCCTGCGGGAAAAGGGACTGTAGCATTTCAGACAGAAGCAAGAGAGAGTCTTCGAGCCACTAATGTGCTACATGTGCGGCGTGCCAGGTATGGGAATGAATTTACTTTCAATGTCTCAATTGCAAGACAAGGGATATGGCGTATACTTTATCGAAAGAAAGGTTTATGTCAAACATCCAAGCTGGAAGAAGAAGGCTCAAATTGGGACTTGAAGCAACAAACTATACAAATTGCAACTCGAGTCTCCAATGGCACTGGCACGCAGCAATCTAAGTAGTGAGTCAGATCTGAATGAACTATGGCACAGACGAATAGGGCATCTACACCATGGAGCTTTGAGCATGCTTAGAGAAATAGTTACAGGAGTTCCAGTTCTTCGTACCAAACATGATGACGTAGGAAAATACGATAAGGCTGCGCATTCCAGGAGCAACAATAGGGCAAAAAGTGTATTGGGACTGATACACTCAGATATCTACGGACCGATGTCCACCAGATCTCTTGGTGGAAGTGAATATTTTGTCACTTTCATAAATGACCATTCCAGGAAAAACTGGATTTACTTCCTAAAGACCAAGGATGAGGTCTTTGACAGGTTTAGAGAATTTAAAGGTCTGGTAGAAAATCTAATGGGGAAGAACATCAAAGTATTGCACTCAGAAAATGACGGTGAATATACTGATAAGGAATTCACAAATTTCTGCGCAAGGGAGGGCATAAGAAGAGAATGGACTGCTCCTTACAATCCAGAGCATAATAGAGTTGCATAACAGAGGAATATGACTATTATTGGGGCAGCAAAGGAAATGATGTATGACCAGGATCTACCTAGATTTATGTGGGCAGAAGCATGCAACATAACTGTATATATTTAGGACAGGACCCCTCACAGAGCATTGGACAAGACAATGCCCAAGAGTGTTTTCAAAGGGATGAAGCCCGAGGTAAGCCACCTCAGGATTTTCGGGAGTGTGGTGTATTGCCATGTTCCAGACGAGAAACAAAGAAAACTAGATCAGACTGCTAAGAAAGGGTATCTCGTAGGATACAACGAGACATCCAAGGCATACAGAATCTACATTCCAGGTAATAGGAAAGTTGTAGTAAGGAGGGATGTGAAATTCATGGAGAATTGAGCCTTCAGAAAATCTCGTGAAATGCCTACTGAAGAACAGTCTGAAGATGAACCTCTTGTCCAGTGGCAGCTAGGAGAAGATCCAGCAAATGGACAACCATCAGGATCTAGCACTGTGACCAGTACTAGTATTTCTTCAAAGAGAAGAAAATCCAGATAGCTCATAGCAGATGGGATGGTAGGAAGAAGAGATGATTGAGCCACCCACTACCAGTGGCAAAATCAACAGAGAAGTACGCCAGACGCTGAGGAACGCAGAGGAGTTTGTTGGGGCTCCTAGAACCGAGAAAAGGCAGCGTAGACAGCTTGACAGATACCAAACTCTGGTAGCACATGTTGTCGAGCCTTCTGGCTTTCAGGAAGCCATTCAGCGTCAAGTCTGGGTAGATGCTATGGTAGAGGAGTACAACTCTATCATGACCAATGATGTATGGGAAGCCGTACCGAGACCTTAGGACAGATCAGTTGTAGGTTCCAAGTGGATCTACAAGATTAAGTGCGCTGCAGACGATAGCGTAGAGAAGTACAAGGCTAGGTTCATGCCTAAGGGATATGCTCAGAAAGAAGGGATAGACTATGAAGAAACCTTCGCCCCTGTAGTCAGATATACCTCTATCAGATCCATTATATCCCTTGCAGCACAGATGGGATGGGAGATTCACCAGATGGATGTCAAGATTGCATTCTTGAATGGGGTGATAGAAGAAGAGGTTTACATCAAACAACCGGAAGGCTTAGAAACACATGAGAAGAAGACTCATGTATGTAGGCTGAAGAAAGTCCTGTATGGACTCAATAGGCACCTAGAGCATGGTATGGTCGAATTGATGGATACTTACAGCAGACGACATTTGTCAAGAGTGACGTTGATCCCAATCTCTACTAACTCACAATAGAGAATGAGCCTCTGATTTTGGTATTGTATGTAGATGATCTATTTCTGAAAGGATCATCTAGGGTCATCAAAGACTGCAAGAGGAGCTTGGCAGAGGAATTCGACATGAAGGATTTGGGCCTAATGCACAATTTTTTGGGATTGGAAGTTTGGCAGCAGAAGGGAGAAATATTCCTTTGACAAGGAAGATACGCTACAGAGATTCTAAAGAGGTTTAGAATGCATGATTACAGACCCATGGCTACTCCAATGATCAAAAATTGGAAGAAAATTGATGCATCTGAAGATAAAGAAGTGGAGCCCACCTGATACAAACAACTCATTGGATCTCTCATGTATTTGGTCAACACCAAGCCAGACATTTGCTACGCCGTTAATTCCCTCAGTTAGTTCATGGTAGAACCAAAGAGGGCACACTGGGTAGCAGCTAAGCACGTTCTCTAATATGTCTGAGGAACAGTCGGATATAGATTAAAATACACCCAAGGCGATGACATCATTCTACATGGATTCACAGATGCAGATTGGGCAGGAAGTTTGGTGGATCGAAAAAGTACCACAGGGTATCGCTTCAACATTGGATTAGGTATGACTTCCTGGTGCAATGAGAAGAAAAAGTCCATAGCACTTAGCATAGCTGAAGCAGAGTATATGGCAGCTAGCACAGCTTCGTGTGAGGCTATATGGCTTAGAAAACTGCTAGTGAATTTATTCAGAAGGAAGATAGAGGCGACCGATATTCTATGTGATAATCAGAGTTGCATCAAGCTCTCTGAGAATCCAGTTTTTCATGATCAGTCGAAACACATTAACATCAGGTGTCATTTTATCAGAGACTATGTTCAGCGAGGAGCAGTAGAGTTGCAGTGCATTCCCACAAGAGAAGAGGGAGCAGACATTCTCACTAAGGCCCTAGGGAGAACAAAGTTTGTTTATTTTAGGGAAAAGATGGGGATGATTGAGAATTTGTTTCAGTAACAGATGAAGCAACACTTAAGAGGGAGTTCTAGTACGAATGCAACAGTGGCAGTGGCAATGTCATGGCCAGCAGTACAGTAGCAGCAGCAGCACAGTGATTGATGGACAGATTGTCAGATGTCAGCAGCACAGAGGATGCTTCAGGATCATAACAGTATGCAGTAGGCATATTGTTAGAGCACTTTCCTCGCTAAGAGGGAGTGTTGATTTTTGGTAGCATCAAAAGTGCTCTAAGTCTCAAATTTTGTGAGGAGGCTGACACACGTATTCCAAAGAACCCAAAAAACGTTTGTGGAAATTCCACTCGAAACATGTTTTATTAAAATAATTAATTATTTTAATGGTGACCATAAGTCTAAACTTAGGGAAATTAAATAATTAAAGGACATTAATAAAACAGAGTGTGAATCTTCTAGAAAACACGGATCAAGTCAAGTTATGATCTTAGCCGTTGATTAGAGATCTAATCTTGGTCGTTGATATCTCAACGAGAAGATTATAAAAGAAGACTCAAGGTTCATTTGGAAAATACACCAGTGCAGATACTCAGTTGCCCAAGTAAAATCGATTTTCTCAGTCACTGAAGTTCGGCAAGAGAAAATCAATCTAGAGTAGAGTTGCAGGTGGAGGAGAGACAGAGAGGGTTCAACATCAATTCAGGATACAGGAGCAGGTGATGCAGCGGCAGGAAATGACAGCGTAGTGGCTGGAAGGTACAGCGCAATGGCTGGAAGGGGCAGCGCAACGGTGACGCAGATCTGCGCAATCCTCACGCAGAGCCAGCGCAAGGGTGACGCGAGAGGCCCAGGAAAGCCATTCAGGAGTCATTTCTCATCAGAAAATTTGTGAGGAATTTCTCCAGTGTTATCTTAGAGAATTTCTCTTCGTCACTGCTGATTGTAAATTGTGCAAAAAGATTTTGTTGAAGAATAATAGAAACCCTCATCTACTGCACTGGTTTCCCACATTGGGTTTTTCCAGGGACAATTGTCCAAAATATCTGTCATTCTTGTGCTAGTATTTCCTTGTTGATTTTCTCAGTAATTGTGAAGTTTGCATTTGAATTTATTTCAATATTTACAGAAGATATTTCTACAAATAACTTGTTTCTGAATAATAAGTAGAAGAAATAATATCAGAAAATGCAGTAGGATTTCAAGTTGAAACTTTCACAATATGTATCCTCCCTAAGGGGTTTGATTTTCCTAATAAGGCCTGATAATGCCCCAACTAATAAAATAATGTGTCAAAATAACATTCCTTAGTGACAAGCCCACCAAGATAGCTCCATAATACAAAAATAGGCCTCCCAAGAGGGAAAAATAGTAGATAGAATAGGTCAAAGGGCCATTGAGGAGGCCTAGTGCAGTCCAATGTGTGCCAAGATGAATGAATGAGCTCCAAACATAGTGATAAAGTGGTTAGCCCCTTGATATCCAAGCAAACAACCTATGGTGTCCCCAAGTGGCTACAGGGGCACAAAATATCCTCATGGGTCTATAAATGGATCAAACAAGCCTGTATCCCATCTGTAAGGGCCGAAAGAACGATGCAAGCCCTCCCATTGTCTCCCATCGCGAGACACATCCTCATTTGGGCCCTAGATCAGCTGCCAAGTGTGTGGTGCAGGAGTGGAGCTGGTTGGGCAAGGTCGTCCAGGTGCATCATCATCCTCCGACGTCCAATAGGTGGAACACGAGCAAGTCATGAGTGAAGTTGAAGGATCCCATGGAGTGGCAATCTACTCTCTGCTATGGTGGATAGCTCTCAACGCTCAAACTACAAATTCCAATATGATACTCTAAAGGGCTTGGACCCCCTATAGAGAGACCAAACCCCAGACGAAGACCCACATGCAATCGTGTATAAGATCCATTATGTCCCCTCACCTTCTAGTATAACCAAACATTATTGCAATTGAGTAAATGAGCTTACAAATCATGGAACCAAGTGGACACTTCATAGCGGCATGCCCTTCCATAATGGGCTTCAGATCATACAAGTGCCTCCAAGTTCAAGAGGAAGGTTAACCAAGCACCCTATTAGGTGGTTTTAGCCTCTATGGCGGTGACATGTACATGGTACATCCATCAAATGGTAGGTGGTATGTGAAATAATGATGGAATGGAGTGGGGTATTAAGGAAAGGCTCCAAGCCACATGCCACAATACAAGGGTAGCTAAAATAGGAGAAGCCCACACTTGAGTATATGAATGTAGGAGGGAGCAATAGTGGTACATGAGTTACCCCGACCATTGTTTTTCCACCCTTCTTCATATGTCTTTTGTCTTTTATAGATTTTTCTTTTGTAACTGCTCGAGGCTCCAGGGGATGAGAGCATGATATGTAATGTATAGCAGTGAATACCCCCTTAAGGTGGGGCAGTTCATTTCCCATCGAAGGTTGGGATAATCATGGGTTCCTTATGATGTAAGGGGCCAATACGAGGGGCCCTAGGAACCAAGGTGATGGCCATGATGATACAGGTAGAGCTCAAGCTTGTCTTTTCCCCATGTGCTAAATTTGTATGTCCCGGTCATCTTTTGCATTTTATGATACATTTCCTGTTAAGAGTGGCCAAATTATGCTTTTTCTTTTCTTTTAGTTGTGCATCAACCTTTAGGGCATCATTCCAGGCCCAACCCAAAGTGTGGACAAGGGGAAGGGAAGGCTAACTCCTTGTGGACCCAATGGACATATGTGGACACAGATGGGAAATATGGTGAATGGAGTTATAATGAGCGGAGGGGAGTGATGTATATGGTGTCAGGAAGCGGGATCATGCATCCAAAATCAGAGTTTCCCATGTAGTGCCACCCCTAAAGCTAGTAGCCAATAAAGGAGATCACACGAGACCAAGATACAAGGTTAAGCATAAAATTGGACAGAGGAGACAAGAGTACAAACCAAGCCCACTCTTTCGGTCGAATCCCCCCACTAATCCATGCCCAAAAGTGTCCATGATAAGTAAATAAAAATGCCCAACTACACAATGAAAAGCCATACCTTCAAGGTTGGAAGGCCCACCTTTAAACATAAGACCATAACAGATGGGCAAGGGAGCATATGACTGGCTCAGGTGGCAGAGATAGTGGCACATCGGGCTATCTGGTGGTGACAAGGGGTTGTTGGCTACTGGTTGAGGACCATCTAGGAGAAAACAATTCTCCTATGGATACTACCCATGGGTGTTGGGTAACAAAACCAACAATGAAACTCCAAAATGTGATGGAAGGAGAGCATGTAGACTATCATGAAGTCCCGTGTGACCTTTGACGTTGCAAGAATCGTCTACCCAAGAATGGAAAATACTTGGTACCACCGTGGCACTGACCATGTCAGTCTCAAATGACGACGTGGGAGAGAGGTGAGGAATTATCCTAAAAAGTATGAATTGGAAGAGCCACATTGGGTGGTGGCTCATTTATGACACCTGGATTATCATTGACCTCCACTGATTCAGTACTAGAATCTGAAACAAAATACTTCCCCACCCTTACAAGTCGGGTGAAAATGTCATCTAGGTTGTAGTGGATATCCCTGAGGATTCGTTTGATTTCCTCCTGCCCCACAAACAGTTTGTAGTTGTCCACTTATTTGTCCCTGAGGACCATATGCAAGAGAGTTTCCATTTGGTGATGCAGTGAGATAGAGTGTAGGAAGTGAAGCTTTGTCTTACGAAATTTGCCTAGGTTGGATACCCATTTAAGAGAGGCACCTTTGATTTCTGAGTCAGAGAACTAAGCCAAGTTTTCGAACTCCTTGGATTCAAAAAGGAGCAATTCCCTCCTTACCTCGGCAAGAATTGTATCAAAGAAGTTGCTCACCGATTCCCACCCACAAAAATGGTGTCGGTGTGAGGATGAAGTTGATGAACCACCTCGACGACGGAGGAGTCTCTATCAAGAAGCCATCCAGACAACAAAAAACGGGTTGATTGGACACGAGAGACTGGGAAACAAGCTTATGGTAGAGGGTAATGGCAACGACCGAGCTATAGGCGTTAAAATTCCCAGAGAAGGTGACCAACACCAGGTGACCAGTGAAATTCTCCCAGACCAAAAAATATCCACCCACTCGAGGAAAGGCAAAGAGGGGGTTGTGTATAGTAAATGATAGGAGTGTAAAGAGACGCCGCCTAACCAAATTCGGAGTTGATAGTGTGTTAAAATGACAAGGAGGGATGGGTAAGGTCGAGATACGACATAACCTAGGTAGTTACCCACATAGGTGACAGTCAGAGGTCGAGGTATAGGAAGACAACATTGTGTCAACTTAGGAGATGATGACGACTCAATCCCTACGTTACCATCCAGGAGGAAGGAATAGGTACACAACATTACATTTTAAGAACCAGATGGATAACTTGCTTGGGTATTGTTACCACTCAAACTAGTAGGGGACCTAAAAGGGGTTCCTAAGAGGGAAACTGCTAAACTAAGGGAAACGATGGAGGCTTACGCATTGTCACCATAGCTAAGACTCCCTGCTCTTTACGAACTTTCACCAATGGGAGGAGCCCCGATGTTTTTGGTAAGCCGCTTATAAAGGATATGGCAATGAACAAGTAATGAAATGATCCCATAAACCCTTTCCCAAGGAGGGGGTGAATAATGGAACTTGCTTGCTCTTTAAGCAAGGGACTTTCCTTCCAAGGGAGAGGGGCTGAGGATAAGGGAGAGGGGTGCAACTTATACAGGTACTTCCCGATCCCTAAAATCCTATAAGAACTTGGGTTCCCAAATAGTCCTTGATGATTTAATCTTTTACAAAGCAGGACCATACGGGACCAAGTGGACCCAACCCGGGTTCGGGGATGGAATATGGCAACCAATGATGATCCTATCCAAGACAAAGTGAGGAGAAAGGTTCAAACAAGAAATTTTGCTTCAATGAGTCAAATTAATCCTACTAGGTTTTAGCCCTGGGGATTCTGGGCAAAACTTGGTCGTAGAGCTAGGGATTGGGGTTCCCAGAGATTTCACTGTTGGAAATGCCTCAAATTCGGAGGAGAGTGAGGGGACCCACCAGCACAGTAGCCTCTAAGAGATCAAAGTTTTCCTGTGCATGAATTCCTATGAAATCGATGCCCTAGGTGACCTATGAGAGCTAGAACTGGGAAAAAGGTAAGAATGAAGGGGAAAACGACCACCCTTTTGAGGGACCAGTGCTTGTTTCCCTTGGGGATATGGAGTCATGGATGATAATGATTGAGAATTCAATTTCTTGATCAAGGAGGCTTGGAAAGCCAACTTCGTCCAATGTTAAGGGAAAAGAAGAAAAGTGACCTTCAAGCATTTATACTTCATACAAATGGTGCAAGCCTGTCAAGATAAAACAATCTATAGAAAATTTCATTCATATAACAATGGCCCATACATTAAACGAATTAAATAGACACTTAATTCCACATTCCAATCATGCAGCCATTAGCCCTAATTATAGCAAAGTTCAAGAGTATGCAACAACAAAAATATAACATCAAAATTCACTTACAGTGTTAGAAAGTATATCCAACCAGCATCACATTTGCAAAAAACGAAGCTCCAAGATAAAAATGGCCCAAATCCATACATCAAAATTCATCCATTATCCAAAATAATCCACCAAGATGAAATGCTAAGTTCTCTAAAGATAAAGAGATCCCAAGTGAAGTGATGATACAAATGAATCTAGCCAAAATCAATATATACCCGTTTTAGGAGTTCGAATTAGCCTATGAGACTACATTAGCCCCTACTAATAAAATAATGTGCAAATAAAACCCCTATTGGTGATAAGCCTACCAAACTAGCTTATAACTGGAATAATATCCTCTAAAGAAGTCAAACACTAATATGTACATGTCGTGGGGCCCTCCAAAGCCCTAATAATATCCAACGGTGCCATAATGAAGAATAAATTCCTCGAAATATGATGGACAAGGGGGTGGCCCCTCATTCTCCAAGTAGTGTACCTATGGTGCTCCCAGTGGGTGTGGGGGCACATAAATGACCCCATGGGTCTCCATATGAGTCGAAGATCCCTGTATACCATCTACAAGGTCTCGAGTGCTGGAGTGAACGCTGCCATGACATCGTATAAGTCTCGGGACACCTGTCAAGAGTGTGGGGCTCCTGTGGGACCTGTTGGGCATAGTGTACCAAACCCATCTTCATCATCCCAAAAGTGGATCTCTAGTAGTCTCTGAACATCAATGGGGATCCGTGGAGTGTTTTCTGTTGCTGTAGAGACCCATGGCTCTCTACACACACCCTATATATGCCAATATAGCCCTATGGAGGTTAGGACCCGATATAGGGAGACCAAACCCCAATGGAAACCACCTGCAATCTTGTATAAGTTCCAATGTGTCACCTAGGCTTCCAGTACAACCAGTCATTAGAATAATCGTGTAAAAGAGTTTACAAACCATGGATAACAAAATGGGCACTTCATAATGGCATGCCCTTCCGTAGTGGGCTTTGGCATGTGCTAGTATCTCCAAGCTCCAAAGGGGGTTAACCAAACACCTTATTAGGTGGTTTCAACCCTTAAAGATGATAATATGTCCAAGGTACATCCCTTTAATGGGGGTGGCAAGTGATAAATAAGTGAGATGGAGTAGGAAATGACAGCCTAAGTCCACTCTTTCCGCCAAACCCCCCCATCAATCCACGCCCATAAGTATCATGATAAGTAAACTCAATATTCAATTACCAAATGAAAAGACATACCTTTAGATTTGGAAGAACCACCTTCAAACATACGATCAATACAGGTGGGTGAGGGACCACATGGTTGGCTCAGGAGGCAGAGAAACAACAGAACGAGCTAGAAGAAGGCTGCAAGGGGTTGCTGGTTGGGGACTAAGGCCCATCATGGAGAAAATTTTCTCCTAGGGATATCACCCACGAAGTGGTGGGTAACATCTGGCTCCAACTGGGATGCGATCTCTCGAAGAAGTGGACAAGGCTACTCGAACGGGAGGTCACGAGAACTTCAGCAATCCCTTAGTCAGTGTAGACCTGTTATTTGCACATGTCAAAGATCAAAACCACGGTGCAACATGTTTTTCACAGTGTCTTATGATCACCCATGCTTAATGTCAACTCATAAAATCAACAAGTAATCAAATATGAGATTTTATTCTAAATGCATCTAATCTATCATGATAAATATTATATGACATTATTTATAATGCAAAAACATCAACATGCAATGCATCCTACTCTAGCATGCGTAATACACAATATCAAGTGCTAGGTATAATCATAGATCCAATGCAACCAACATATCAATTGATCAATACCAGAATGCATGCTTCCATGATTATCTTTGCAACGGAACCAAAAATACAAACAGGAATAATGATATGAGGGGCTATGAGGGCGGGAGGTTAGAAAACAAGAGACCCATATGCCATAGAAAGGAACCCTAGAAGAAGGAAAGGACACCAACCGAGAGGATTGAATTTGGTCCTCTAACCAGGAGATGGAAATGCCAATGATCAGGTACATGAATCTTTGATGAAGGACTATCTCGGGCTTAACATAATCAAGGCAAGGAGTAAATGACTCAGAAAAATTCAGGATGATATTATTTTGGTCATTGGGTAAACAAGAAGTGAACTCATCATTGTATTTGGGAAAAAACGTGACTCTTTTTTTTTCCGAAGTGGAAATCCATTCTTCATCAAAACTAGGGGAGCAAACTTGATCACAAATATCCATTTCTGAGGTTAGGACACGACAAGGGGAGGAATGCTCAAACATGAAGAAAAACCAAAGAAGCAAACATTGCGATCGGGATTAAATCGGCGAGGGGAAAAAACCGGAAAATATCGTAAAAATCGGGAAAAAATCGGTAAAAATCGGGAAAAAATCGGCACATACAAAAATATTCATTTTTTTTCAATTTTTTTAATATCTAAAGCACCCACAACATAAAATAAATGCATTGACACATAAATATGAAAAAAAAACTAATATATAAGATGTGTAATATCATGTCTAGTGCTACATCACACATAATAGTGAATCATATCCTGAATACTAAGTCCTGAGTCTCAACTCAACCTCAAAATATCAACAAAAAATATAATAATGTATCTCATATCATGAGTCATAATGTTATATACAAAGGAATGCACCAAATAACCTATACTACTGATTTCCTCTACCCTCTTGCGAGAAAATGTAACAGCTTTCCCTCTAGACGAAGAAGCTGGCGGGGCTGGCAATAGACTCTGTTGTGCTCCAGATCCTGAAGCACCAGGAGCTAAAGTAGGCAGACCACGTCCTCTACTGGTAGCAGGGGTAGGTGGTGTCACCTCCTCCTCCTCATGAAACTCATCATTGATTCATCACTACTAGAAATGGGATCATCAACAAGAGATACATAAACATCATCTAGCTTCACCTTTGTATTCCCCAATCAACAGCCCAAAAGTCAATCATATACTCTTCATTTATTTGACTATCATGATCCTCCTCAGCATCCTCCCATTCTTCACTATACACTTAATGTTGGCTAGGATGTCATTCATTCTCTTGTCTAGATAAGGAGGACTTTTCCTCCATTCGTTCTCGAAGAATGATCTCCAAGATATTTACTAAATGATTTTTACGGAATCCTTCAAGCAGAAGGTCATCGGTAGGACTCTTTTTATATTCATATTGTTGAGATTTTGTGTATTTGGTGTAGCATCAGTTGTGCTCTAGCTCCCAAAATTTGTGGAGGGACTAGAGTTCATCTGATCTACAAGACCCATAAATGGATTTGGGAAATTTCATCTGGTTAAGGAGATATTAAATTAGTTAATTATTTTAATGTATTTCCTAAGTTAAAACTTAGGGAACTTAAATAATTAAAGTGAATTTAATTAAACATGTGATGAAATTTTCTTAAGTCACACAGATCAAGCTTTCATTTAATCTTAGCCATTGATTCAAGATCTGATCATGGCTGTTGATTTGTCAACGAGAAAAGTATAAAGGAAAGGCTTGGAGTCATTTGTGAATATACATAGAGGCAGAGCTAAGCTAAGATTCTAGGGCGGGGTTGCTAAGAATTCTCAGAAGTGTTTCAGCTGCAGAGGGGAATTTAGACCAAGGGGATGATCTGATCCCAAGGTCTAGAATACACAAGAGGCAGAGAAGAGATCAGCTCAAGGACAGCGTAGAGGAAGGAAACAGTAGCAGCGGCAGCAGGGACGACGTAATTTTCAGGAGACCCTTTAGGAGTTACGTAGAGACCCTTAGGGGCAGCGTAGTGACTGCATCACCCATTCTGGGGTAACGCAGTCTCTTCCGGAGCAGCGCTGAGGGTTTGGAGGCTATCCAAGGCTGACGCAGAGCCTTTCAGGGGCTCAGAGGCTGACGCAGTGCATTTCAGGGACAGCGCAGGGGTTTCTAGGCCTAGATTTTGCTGAGTTCTGTAAATCCCGTTTGAGGGTGTGGATCAGTCATTATTTTGGCCCTAGATCAGCCAGAGAGATGTAGATCTAGTGTTATTTCTGTTGGGTTTTCCAGATCTGGAACCCATATCTGTGTATTCTGAAAAATTCTTAATAATAGAACCCTCCAGCAGCCAGAGATCGGTTTTCCCACCTTGGGTTTTTTCGGGGACTATTTGTCCAGAAATAACTGTGTGACTTTGTCAATGTGTGCATGTGCTTGGTCTAGATCTGAATTGGTAGAGATCTGTTATGTGTTTTGCTTCTATGTTAACTTGAATGTATTCAGTTGATAACTTATCTAAGTAGGAGGAGCTTAACCGGATTAACAGTAATAATTTTTGCATAAGATTTAAGATTCTGAAATTTCTACATGGTATCAGAGCAATTGCAGATTTGAAGGGACAACGCAGTTGGCAGGAAGGGTGGATTTGACATGGACCAAAGGAAGGGTTCACGCAGTCAAAGGGACTCACGCAGTCCTCCAAAGCATGCAGAAATGCAGAGGGAACATGACATGAAGGTGCTGGCATCCAGACTAGAGGAGGATCTTGCCTGTGTGTCAAGCACAGCTCCTCCAGGTGTTTGGTATATTGACAGTGGAGCATCTGCTCATATGATAGGGGTTCGAGAATTTTTTTCAAGCTATCAAGAAGAGCAGATGAATTTCCAAATAACTATGGGAAATAAGACAAAATGTACCCCCATTGGGAGAGGTACCGTAACATTTCAAACGGAGGATGGCCACAAGATTCAAGCCACGAATGTTCTACATGTACCAGGGTTGGGGATGAACTAACTCTCGGTGTCTCAACTTCAGAACAAGGGCTATGACGTATACTTTATTCAAGATAAAGTATATGTCAAACATCCTAACTGGAGCAAAAAGGCACAAATCGGAGTAAGGAGTCACAAGTTGTATAAGCTCCAGCTTGAATCTCCGGTGGCCCTGATCGGCAGTACAAACAATAGAGATCTGAATGAGTTATGGCATAGAAGGATGGGGCATCTACATCATGGAGCCTTGGGGATTCTCAAAAATACTGTCATAGGGGCTCCTGAACTCAGCACAAAGAAAGACGATGTTTGCAGAGGATGCGTACTAGGGAAGTACACTAAGGCAGCGTTTCCTAGAAGCAGCAGCAGAGCCAAAGGCGTATTAGAGTTAATACACTCTGACATTTGTGGTCCGATGTCTACAACAGCTCTCAATGGGGCAAATATTTTGCCACCTTCATTGATGATTATTCCAAGAAAACTTGGATCTATTTTCTGAGGACCAAAGATGAAGTCTTTAATCGGATTAAAGATTTCAAAGCATTGGTGGAGAACTCTACAGGAAAGAAGATAAAGAAGTTAAGGTCAAATAACAGTGGAGAATATATCGATAAAGACTTCACCAATTTCTGTGCACAGGAAGGCATCAAGAGAGAGTGGACAGCTCCTTATAATCCAGAACAAAATGGAGTTGCAGAACGGAAGAATCGGACCATAATAGAAGCTGCGAAGGCAATGTTGTACAACCAGGAAATGCCCAAATTCTTATGGGCAGAGGCCTGCAACACCGCAGTTTATATTCATAACAGAGTTCCAAATATAGCTTTGGGGAAGGTGACTCCCGAAAGTGTGTTCACAAGCAGCAAACCAGAAGTGAGCCACATCAGGATATTCGGCAGCATAGCATACTGCCACGTTCCAAAGGAAAAGAGGAAGAAGCTGGATCAAATTGTAGAAAAGGGTTTTCTGATGGGCTACAATGAGAATGCCAAGGTATACCGCATCTATATTCCAGAGAGTAGGAAAGTCGTGGTAAGAAGAGATGTAAAATTCCTGGAGGAGAAAGCCTTTAGGGAATCTCGAGAGATGGCCACAGATACGCAGATTGAGGAAGATCCACTGGTATAGCCTCAACGACCTCTGGAGGAGAGGTCCAGTGCCTCTCCAAGGCACAATTGTTCTGAGGGAAGCTCCTCTGACGAAGAACAGGAGGAAGAACAGGTGAGACCACCCACCACTAATAGGAGACTGAGCAGAGAACTCCAACAGATTCTTAGAGATGTAGAAGGATTTGTTGGAACACCTAAAGAAGGGAAGAGGATAAGAAAACAACCTGACAGATATCAGGCATTGGTAGCTCAGGTTGGAGAGCCCTCTACCTTTCGGGAAGCAGCTCAGCATTAGGTATAGGTAGATGCCATGGTAGAGGAGTATAGCTCCATCATGACAAATGATGTCTAGGAAGTAGTCCCTATACCACAGGACAAATCTGTTGTAGGATCTAAGTGGATCTACAAGATCAAATACGCTGCAGATCGCAGCATAGAGAAATTCAAAGCAAGATTTGTAGCAAAGGGGTATGCCCAAAAAGAAGGCATTGATTATGAAGAAACCTTTGCTCCAGTAGCATGGTACACTTCTATCAGATCAATCATCTCCTTGGCAGCACAGATGGGATGGGAGATTCACCAGATGGATGTCAAGACTACGTTCTTGAACGGTGTGATAGAGGAGGAAGTGTACATAGAGAAGCTAGAGGGCTTTGAGACACATGAGTAGAAGACTCATGTTTGCAGACTTAAGAAAGCCTTGTATGGCTTGAAACAAGCCCCCAGGGCATGGTATGGTCAGATTGATGGCTACTTGCAGAAGATGGGGTTCGTCAAGAGTGACACAGATCCCAACTTGTATTACTTAAGAGTAGGAGATGAGCCACTTGTTCTTGTTCTGTATGTGGATGACTTGTTTTTGACCGGGTCATCCAAGCTCATCAAGGACTGCAAGGAGAATCTGGCAACAGAATTCGACATGAAGGACTTGGGTCGGATGCACTATTTTCTTCAGTTAGAAGTTTGGCAACAGGAAGGGGATGTATTCCTAGGAAAAGGAAGATACACGACAGAGATTCTAAAAAGATTTCAGATGGAAGACTGTAGACCCATGGCCACGCCAATGATCACTAACTGGAAGAAGATAGACACATCAGAGGATGATGAGGCTGATCCCACATTGTACAGACAGCTCATCGGGTCATTAATGTATCTGGTCAACACAAGACCAGACATCTGTTATGCAGTGAATACCCTCAGTCAGTTCATGGTGGAACCAAGGAGGGCTCACGGGGCAGCAGCCAAACATATTCTCAGATACTTGAGAGGGACAGTCGAGTATGGGCTAAAGTACACTAAGGGAAATGAAATCTAGTTGAGTGGGTTCACAGATGCAGACTGGGCTGGAAGCACAGTAGATCAGAAAAGTACCAGTGCGTACTGTTTCAGTCTCGGATCAGGAATGACCTCATGGTGCAGCAGGAAACAGAAGCTCGTAGCACTGAGCTCAGTCGAGGCAGAGTACATGGCAGCAAGCACGGCTTCATGTGAGGCCTCTGCAAATTAATCTTGAACTTACTCAAGAAACGAATAGAGACAATCGGGATCATGTGTGATAATCAAAGTTGCATCAAGCTCTCTGAAAATCCTGTGTTTCATGACCGATCAAAGCGCATTGACATTCGGTGTCACTTTATCAGGGACTATGTTCAGAAGGGAGCAATACAATTGCGATACACTCCTACAGGTGAACAAGCGGCATATATCCTCACAAAGGCTCTGAGTAAGGTCAAGTTCACTTACTCCAAACAGAAGATGGGGATGGTCGAGAACCCCTTCCACTAGAGGAACGGGTCGTCTTCAGAAGAAGAGGGAACTACAGTACGGAGGTTGCAATGGCAGTGGCAGAGTCATGGGTAGCAGTATAGAATGGCAGCAGCAGTGCAGAGTTGAGTGGTAGGAGACCAAGCTTCAGCAGCACAAAACCAGTGCCCAAAATCTTGTAATGCATAGTGTCATGTATTGCTAGAGCACACCCTTGATGCTAAGAGGGAGTGTTGATATTTTGTGTATTTGGGGTAGCATCAGTTGTGCTCTAGCTCCCAAACTTTGTGGAGGGACTAGAGTTCACCTGATCTACAAGACCCAGAAATGGATTTGGGAAATTTTATCTAGTTTAGGAGATATTAAATTAATTAATTATTTTAATGTATTTTCTAAGTTAAAACTTAGGAAACTTAAATAATTAAAGTGAATTTAATTAAACATGTGATGAAATTGTCTTAAGTCACACGGATCAAGCTTTCTTTAATCTTAACGATTGATTCAAGATCTTATCATAGCCGTTGATTTGTCAACGAGAAAAGTATAAAGGAAAGGCTTGGGGTCATTTGTGAATATACATAGAGGCAGAACACTGAAGCTAAGCTGAGATTCTAGGGCGGGGTTGCTAAGAATTCTCAGAAGTGTTTCAGCTGCAGAGGGGAATTTAGACCAAGGGGATGATTTGATCCTAGGGTACAGAATACACAAGAGACAGAGAAGAGATCAGCTCAAGGACATCGCAGAGGAAGGCACAACAGCAAGGACATCGGAATTTTCAGGAGACCCTTCAGGGGTTACGCAGAGACCCTTAGGGGCAGCGTAGTGACTACGTCACCCATTCTGGGGTAACGTAATCTCTTCCGGAGCAGCGCTAAGGGTTTGGAGGCCATCCAAGGCTGACGTAGAGCCTTTCAGGGGCTTCAGAGGCTGATGCAATGCATTTCAGGGACAACGCTGGGGTTTCTAGGCCTAGATTTGGCTGAGTTCTGTAAATCTCGTTTGAGGGTGTGGATCAGTCATTAACTTGGCCCTAGATCAGCCAAAGAGTTGTAGATCTAATGTCATCTGTGTCGAGTTTTCCAGATCTGGACCCAAATTTGTGTATTCAGAAATATTCTTAATAATAGAACCCTCCAGCAGCCAGAGACTGGTTTTCCCACCTTGGGTTTTTCTGGAGACTATTTGTCCAAAAATAATTGTGTCACTTTGTCAATGTGTGCATGTGCTTATTCTAGATCTGAATTGGTAGAGATTTGTTATGTGTTTTGCTTCGATGTTAACTTGAATTTATTCAGTTGAGAACTTATCTAAGTAGGAGGAGCTTAACCGGATTAACAGTAATAATTTCTACATAAGATTTAAGATTCAGAAATTTCTACACATACTTTCATGCTACGAAGCTTTTCCGATTGCTCATGATAGTATGAGAAAATTTCTTACGAGTTATATGTATCCATCAACTTCCTGCAAGACTCTTCATACTCCATCATGCATTCTTGCAACACCGAGGGCTCTCGAGGTCAATATCTTCTTCATTATCCTTAGGGGATATACTTTCCAATTCATGTGTCTCTTTTCCATGACTATCCTCAAGGTATACATCAATCACTTGATCTTGATGATTTGAAGAAGGGTCAAGACACTCTTCCTCAAGCCCAAAAACATATTCAATAACTTCTTTCTCTTGAAGAGCCACATCCAACATTTGCATATGTCTTCATGAGATTGGAAACCTAGTCCTTCATGCAACAAGAATTGTGTGGTAAACATTGGAAGAGAAGGAATGCTTTTAGGCTTACATGACTCAAGCCAATTGGTATGGGGGACAATAGATAGGACAAACAATTCCATTTGTTCGCGAGTTTGAGTTATATTTTGCTTTGAAAGATACCTCATGAACCTTAACACGTGATTAGCTATGGAATGTGGATCCCCATCGAACATTGGCATATTCTCATGGATTTTGATGAGAAATATCTCGAGATCTCTGTCATATCTATGGCGAGAAAATATGCAATCAACATGTTGTTGGCTCCTTGATGACATGGGAGTCGCCAGGGTGAATGAAATTGCCTTGACAAATGCTTCTTGCACCCTACAAACATCGACCTTAGAGATCACTGAAGAACTAGGGCTTCGTTCTTCCAATGGAGTCGCCAAGAATGATATATCAATATTGTCCTATGGAAAACCAGACACACGTCTCGTCCCCTACAACGACACCTAAAATGTTACCACTCAAACCAACAGGGGACCTAAAAGGGGTTTCAAAGAGGGAAACTGCTAGACTAAGGGCAATGATGGAGGCTTAGCCCATTGTCACCACGACTAAGACTCCCCGCTCTTTATGGATGTTCACCGATGGAAGGAGCCCTAAAGTAATTGAGAAGCCACTTATAAAGGATATGTCAATGAATAGGTAATGAAGTGATCCCAAAAACCCTTTCCCGAGGAGGGGGTGAAGAATGGAACTTGCTTGCTCTTTAAGCAAGGGGCTTGCCTTCCAAGGGAGACAGCGTGAGGATAAGGGAGAGGGATGCAACTTGTAGAGGTACTTCCCGATCCCTAAAATCCTATAAGAACTTGAGTTCCCAAATAGTGCTTGATGATTTAATCTTTTACAAAGCGGGACCACACAGGACCAAGTGGACCTACCCTAAGTTCGGGGATGGAATATGGCGACCAATGATGCTCCTATCCAGGGCAAGGTGAGGGGAATCAAACAAGAAATTTTTCTTCAATGAGTCAAATGTGAAAATTTATGAATACAACATTACAGAAATCCTACTGCAGTATCTTCATTTACTTCTACTTGTGATTAAATTATACAAGTTATTTTCAAAAAATACCAAAGTAAACACAACTAGCAGCCTACACACATACAAATCATTTACTTAATATTATGCTCATTTGACAAGTGACACAGATTTTTCGGACAATTGTCCCCGGAAAAACCCAATGCAGGAAAACCAGTGTAGCGGATATGAGGGTTTATTATTATTAAGTACAATCTGCGTACAACAAATCTGGGCAGCTTACTGGTTAACCCGACAGAGAAAAAATAGATTTGCAGCAATACATGTTGTTCTGGAGACTGAAGACTGGAATTTATAGAACTCAACCCTGTTCTACCTCTAGAAACCCCAGCATTGCCCTGAAGCTGCCTGTGTCAGCCCTGCTAGCCTCTGCGTGCCCCTGCGTTGCTCAAAAGGGGACTGCGTAACCCTAGACTAGGTGACGCAGTCCTTACGCTGCCCTGGATGGCCTTTGCGTAACCCTGATGGCCTCTTGAAGCTCCAGCACTGCCCTTTCTGGGCCTGCATAGCAGCTGAAACCCTCTATGTTGCGCAG
This sequence comes from Pinus albicaulis, assembly GCA_034641835.2. Lineage (NCBI taxonomy): Eukaryota > Viridiplantae > Streptophyta > Pinopsida > Pinales > Pinaceae > Pinus > Pinus albicaulis. Next base: position 1,777,699,478 of record CM076578.1, on the reverse strand, counting down.
CTGCTGCGTAGCCTCAGCTTCCTCTGTGCTGCTCCTCATTGTTGTTCCTCTGGCTCTTGCTGACTCTTGGCTCTGGGATCAAATCATCCCCTTAGCCAATACTACCACTCAATGTAGTTGAAACTCTTTTGGAAATTCTTAGCAAACCCACCCTAGAATTCCAGCTTAGTCTCTCAGCTCTGCCTCCGTGTGTGTGCATCTCCAACTGACCCTCAAGCCTTTCTCTTATACTTTTTCGTTGACACATCAACGGTCGTGATTTAATCTCTTATAGACGGCTGAGATTAAAAGACTGCTTGATCTGCGTCACTTTAAACATTTCATCAAGTGTTTAATTAATTCACTTTAATGTTTCTAATTTCCTAAGTTAGACTTAGGGTCCTCATTAAAAATAATAATTATTTTAATATCTCACACATTAAATGAAATTCCTCCAAACGCTTTCTGGGTTTTGGAGGTCTAGTGTGTCTTAGCCCTTCCACAAGGTTTCTGGGCTAGAGCACACTCGATGTTACCCCAATACTCAAAATCTCAACACTCACTCTTAGCACGGAGTGTGCTCTAGTAATACATCCACACCATGTATCACAAGATCTCAGCATTGGTCTTTGTGTTGTTGTTGCTTGGCCTGTAGCCCTCCACCCACTACGTTGTTGCTTTCTATATTGTTGCACATGCCACTGCCATTGACACTGCCACATCTGTACAACAACTCCCTCTAAAATTGCTGCATCATGCTGTCCATGGCACTACCACTGCTAACTATTGCACAGCAACTCAATTGTTGGGAACTAAGCAACTGAAATACTCCTACCCAATTGTTGACAGACAAGTCAGGCCACATCCCATCACTGAAGCTCCCTTGGCTGTAGCTCTGTGTTGTCCTCTTGAAGCTACTGCACTGCTACAACTGCACTGCGTGAGCACTGCCTCTCTACACTGCTTAAGTCCCATTAGCCTCTGCATTGTTGCCTCTACGTTGTTGTTGGCTCTGCACTGCGCTGCTCCCTCTACAGCATCTCGGCACTACCCTCTGCTTCTCTGTGACTTCTGCAACCGTCTCTCTACTTGTCCCGCTACCGTCTTAAGGCTCCCGTAGCTCGTATGTGATCCAAGAGCTGGGCTTTCTCAAGAACCCTGCCTCCTTGATCCGTAGCTTTTCTACAGATCCATATCGCCCCACTTACGTGGCTAATGAGCACTCATGGCTACGTCATCATCACTCCCATCTTCCTTTGCTGCTGCAGCCTTGGATTCAAAAGATCCTTTGTCCTTCTTAGGACAAGTGTTGGCAAAGTGTCCAAGTTTGCCACAGTTAAAGCACCAGACCTTGGATAGGTCCCTCTTCTTCTTCCCTTGCTACCTTCATTCTTTTGATGTAAGGGTTGCATCATCTTCCTCTTCTTTCTTCACACTGACAGTTTCGCTGCTTCTGTTTTGCCTCTTGGTGAATCTCCTGATCTCCTCCTAACAGAGGATTGCCCACATGTCCGCCCAAGATGGTAACGCTACCTTGCCCAATATACTCTGGACAAACGTTTCCCATTCCTTGGTGACTACATCCAGGGCAGTCATTACCAAGAGCCCTTCATCCGGAGTCGCACCCATGACAATCAGTTGATCCCGAATAGCCTAAAGTCGAAAAAGGAAGGGATCTATTTCCTCACCCTTCTGCATCTGGAACGAACTCATATGATTCTCTAGAAGCATTTTCCTTTGAACGGAGCTTCCCTGATACATCGTTTCCAAAGCAGTCCACGTCTCATTTGTTGTGTTCTTTCCAGCAATATGTGGCACAACATGATCTTTAACTCCGTCCATGATCAAATGCTTAGCCTGCACTTGATTTTCATTGAATTTCTTCAAAGGATCTGGATCGGTAGGCACAACTAGGACATTCGTTGCATGGTTCTTGATGTTGTACTCATCCAGGACTATCAGTATCCTGGCTTTCCAAATGACAAAGTTGGACACACTGTCCAACCTGTCCTGATCTCTCAATCCATGAGAGGCCATCTAGCTCAAATTTGACGAAACAATACTCTTCTCCCTCTTTCTGCTGCAACACTCAACAGAAATGTTGGATCTCAGCTTCTTGGCAATCATAAACCCTCTATAGTAGATGCTCCCTCTGTCAACTGATTTCCCTCTTGGAAATCTTCAGCCAAAAACAATCAAACAATTCTCTACGATCACCCTCCTGATCAAATCCCAGATCTGTTTAGCGCAAATCTGCTGAGTGATTGTCTTCCTCTCGCTCTTTATCAACTTAGCTAGGCACAATACTGCACCAGCAGAATCTCCACCACACCAGCGACTGCTGAAGATCTGAAGCACTGCTTCCAGATCTCGGCAATACTTCACAGCAACATAAAAGTAACCTAGATTGCGTCCCTCTAGCTGGCCTCTATGTGAGCAGACTGGCCCAACAAGCCTCTGCGCAGCGCAGACTGGCCCAACAAGCCTCTGCGCAGCGCAGACTGGCCCAACAAGCCTCTGCGCAGCGCAGACTGCTCCTGCGCCCCTCTGGAAGGCACTACGCTATCTCTGCGTCACCCAAATGGGATTGCATTAGCCCCTGCATAGCCTTTGCTGGGACAGCGTCCTCCTGCTGCTGAGCTGCCCTCTCTGAATCTGCTACTTCAGCTGCTACCCTGCAGAAAATATGTCTTCAGCTGATTTGCTGGAGATTCAGCTTGATCTGTAATCGCTCTGATACCATGTGAAAAATTCTGAATACAGCATTACAGAAATCCTACTACAGTATCTTCATTTACTTCTCCTATTTGTGATTTAATTATACAAGTTATTTTCAGAAAATACCTAAGTAAACACAACTAACAGCCTACACACACACAGATCATTTATTGAATATTATGCTCATTCGACAAAGTGACAGATTTTTCGGACAATTGTCCCCAAAATAACCTAATGCCGAAAAATCAGTGCAACAGATATGAGGGTTTAGTATTATTAAGTAGAATCTGAGTACAACAAATCTGGGCACCTTACCGGTTAACCCGACAAAGAAAAAATAGATCTGCAACAATACCTGTTGTTCTGGAGACTGAAGACTGCACTGATTCATACCCTCAAATGGGATTTAGAGAACTCAACCCTGCTCTTCATCTAGAAACACCAGCGCTGCCTTGAAGCTGCCTGCGTCAACCCTGTTAGCCTCTGCGTGCTCCTGCGCCGCTCAGAAGGGGACTGCGTAACCCCAGACTGGGTGACGCAATCCTTACGCTTCCCTAGATGGCCTCTATGTAACCCTGATGGCCTCCTGAAGCTCCAGCATTGCCCTTTCTGGGCTTGCGTGGCAGCTGGAACCCTTCGTGTTGCGCAGCTGCTGCGTAGCCTCAACTTCCTCTGCGCTGCTCCTGATTGTTGCTCCTCTTCCTCTTGCTGACTCTTGGCTCCGAGATCAGACCATCCCCTTAGCCAATACTACCCCTCGCTGCAGCTGAAACTCTTCTGGAAATTCTGAGCAAACCCGCCCTAGAATTCCAGCGTAGTCTCTTAGCTCTTCCTTCGTGTGCATGCGTCTCCAACTGACCCTCAAGCCTTTCTCTTATACTTTTTCACTGAGACATCAACGGTCGTGATTTAATCTCTTATGGATGGTTGAGATTAAAAGACTGCTTGATCCACATCACTAAGAACATTTCATCACGTGTTTAATTAATTCACTTTAATTTTTCCAATTTCCTAAGTTAGACTTAGGGTCCTCATTAAAAAATTAATGATTTTAATATCTCACACATTAGATGAAATTTCTCCAAATGCTTTATGGGTTTTGGAGGTCTTGTGTGTCTTAGCCCCTCCACAAGATTTCAGGGCTAGAGCACACCCGATGCTACCCCAATACTCAAAATATCAACATCCAATCGATCCTACTAAGTTCTACCCTTGGGGATGCATGGGAAAAACTTGGTCCTAGAGCTAGGACTTTGGGTTCCCGGAGATTCCACAATTGGAATTGGAATTGCTTCAAATTCGGAGGAGAGTGAGGGGACCCACTAGCGCAACTGCCTCTAAGAGATCAAAGTTTTCCTGTGGGTGCATTCCGAGGAAATTGATTCCCTAGGTGACCTATGAGGGCTAGACGAGGGGAAAACGGGGAAAAGGTAAGAAATAAGGGGAAAATGACCACCCTTTTGACGGACCAGTGCTAGTGTCCATTGGGGATATGGATTCATGGATGATAATGATTGAGAATTCAGTTTCTTGATCAAGGAGGCTTGGAAAGTCAACTTCGTCCAATGTTGAGGGAAAAGAAGAAAAGTGACCTTCAAGCATTTATACTCCATACAAATGGTGCAAGCTTATCCAGATAAAACAATCTCTAAGACATTTCATTCATCTAACAATGACCCATACATTAAACAAGCTAAATAGACACTTAATTCCACATTCCAATCATGCAGCAATTAGCCCTAATTATAGCGAAGTTCAAGAGTATGCAACAACAAAAATATATCATAAAAATTCACTTACAGTGTTAGAGAGTATATCCAACCAGCATCACATTTGCAAAAAACGAAGCTCCAAGATAAAAATGGCCCAAATCCATACATCAAAATTAAACCATTATCCAAAATAATCCACCAAGAAAAAATGTGAAGTTCTATAAACATAGAGAGATCCCAAGTGAGGTGATGATACAAATGAATGTAGCTTAACATCAATATATACCCCTTTTAGGATTTCGAATTAGCCTATGAACCTACATTAGCCCCTACTAATAAAATTATGTGCAAATAAAACCCCTATTGGTGACAAGCCCACCAAACTAGCTCATAACTGGAATAATAGCCTCTCAGGAGGTCAAATAATAATGTGTACACGTCGTGGTGCCCTCCAAAGGCCTAATGATATCCAGAAGTGCCATAATGATGAATAAATTCCTCAAAATATGATTGACAAGGGGGTGGCCTCTTGTTCTCCAAGTAGTAGACATGTGGTGCTCTCAGTGGGTGTGGGGGTACATAAATGACCCCATGGGTCTCCATATGAGACGAAGATGCTTCTAGACCCTCTGCAAGGGCTCGAGTGATGGAATGAACGCTGCCATGACATCGTACAAGCCCTGGGACACCTGCCATGAGTGTGGGGCTCCTGTGGGGCCTGCTAGGCATAGTGTACCAAACCCATCATCATCATCCCAAAAGTGGATCTCTAGTAGTCTCTGAACATTGGTGGGGATCCGTGGAGTGTTGTCTGTTGTTGTGGAGGCCCATGGCCCTCTACACACACCCTATATATGCCAATGTAGCCCTCTGAAGGTTAGAACCACATATAGGGAGACCAAATCCCAATGGAAACCACCTGCAATCATGTATAAGATCCAATGCATCCCCTAGGCTTCCAATACAACCAGTCATTAGAATAATAGTGTAAAAGAGTTTACAAACCATGGATAACAAAATGGGCACTTCATAATGGCATGCCCTTCTGTAGTAGGTTTTGGCATGTGCTAGTATCTCCAAGCTCCAAAGGGGGTTAACCAAACACCTTATTAGGTGGTTTTACCCCTTAAAGAGGATAATATGTCCAAGGTACATCTCTCTAATGGGGGTGGCAAGTGATAAATAAGTGAGATGGAGTAGGGAATGAAAGGGGCAATCCTGGGCCACATATCGAGGCATAGGTGTAGCTAGATAAGGGAAGCCCATACCTACGTATATAATGTGTAGGAGAGAGCAATCGTGGTACATGAGTTGCCCCGGCCTTGATTTTTCCACCCTTCTTTATATGCCTTTTTCCTTTGATGAATTTTCATTAATTAACTACTCGGGGCTCAAAGGACAAGAGCATGATGTGTAAGATATAGCAATGATTACCCCCTTTAGGTAGGGCGATTCATTGTCCTTCGGGGGTTGGAACAATCATGGGTTCCTAAATGATAAGGAGGCTCATCTAGGGACTATGGAACCAAGGTGATGACCATGGATGGGGTAGAGCTCATGTGTTGGCTTTTGCCCACGTGCTAATTATTTTTGTCTCGACCATCATTTGCATTTTCTGGTATAATTTCTTGTTAAGTGTGGCCAATTATGGTTTTTCTTTTTCTTTTAGTTGCTTCAACCTCTAGGGCATCATTCGAGGCCTGGCCCAAGGTGGGGGCAAGAGGATAGGGAGGTTTCCCCCATGTGCACCCGAAGAGACAATGTAGACCTAGGTGGGATAAATGATGAATGGGGGTATATTGAGTGGAAAGGGAGTACTATATACGGATAAAGGAGCTAAATCGGGGTTTCCCAAGTAGTACCACCCTAGAACCAAATAGTCAATAAAAGGAGATTCCACGAGACTAAGATATAGGTTAACATCCAAAAGAGATCAAGGGGACAGGAGCATGGGCTAAGTCCACTCTTTTCTCCAAATCCCCCCATCAATCCATTCCCATAAGTATCATGATAAGTAAACTCAATACTCAATTACCAAATGACAAGACATACCTTTAGATTCGGAGGCCCACCATCTAACATACGATCAATACAAGTGAGTGAGGGACCACATGGTTGGCTTAGGTGGCGGAGAAACATAACAACGAGCTAGAAGAAGGTTCCTAGCTGCCAACTAAGGTCCATCATGGAGAAAACTTTCTCCTAGGGATATCACCCACGAAGTGGTGAGTAACATCTGGCACCAACTGGGACGTGATCTCTTGAAGAAGTGGACAAGGCTACTCGAACGGGAGCTCACGAGAATTCCAGCAATCTCTTGGTCATCGTAAAACTGTTATCTGCACATGTCAAAGATCAAAACCACGGGGCAACATGTTTTCCACAGTGTCTTATGATCACCCATGCTTAATGTCAGCTCATAAAATCAACAAGTAATAAACTATGTGATTTTATTCTAAATGTATCTAATCTATCATGATAAATATCATATGACATTATTTCTAATGAAAAAAAAATCAACATGCAATGCATCCTACTCTAGCATGTGTAATATACAATATCAAGTGCTAGGTATAATCATAGATCCAATGCAACCAACATATCAATTGATCAATACTAGAATGCATGTTTCCATGATTATCTTTGCAACGGAACCAAAAATACAAACGGGAATAATGATATGAGGGGCTACGAGGGCAGGAGGTGGGAAAACAAGAGACCCATATCCCATAGAAAGGAACCCTGGAAGAAGAAAAGGACACAAACCGAGAGGATTGAATTTGGTCCTCTAACCAAGAGATGGAAATGTCAATGATCAAGTACATGAATCTTTGATGAAGGACTATCTCGGGCTTATCGTCCTCAAGGTAAGGAGTAAATGACTCAGACATATTCAAGATGATATTATTTTGGTCAGTGGGAAAACAAGAAGTGGACTCATCATTTTATTTGGGAAAAAACCACGACCCTTGTTTTTCTGAAGGGGAAACCAATTCTTCATCAAAACTAGGGGAGAAAACTTGATCATAAACATCCATTTTCGGGGCAGGAACATGACAAGGGGAGGAATGCTCAAACATGAAGAAAAAACCTTTATCGGTGGTATGGATAAAGGGGGCCCCTTCTTCCTTTATATTACAGTCATCAAAATTACCCACAATTTTGGGAGGTTCTTTGATTGAATCATCTTGGAACATAAAGTAAAAACCCTTCCAATCATCAAGAAGGGCTTCATAAGGGTCAATATTGTTATTCGGAAGGGGTGAAGTATCTTCTTCTTTCCTGGGCTCATTCCTATGGATTTGAGAGACCATGGGGTCTTCACCTTTGTATTCATACCCAATTCCCCAATCAACAGCCCAAAAGTAACTCATATACTCTTCATTTATTTGACTATCATGATCCTCCTCAGCATCCTCACATTCTTCATTGTACACTTCGTGCTGGCTAGGATGTCATTCATTGTCTTTTCTAGATAAGGAGGACTTTTCCTCCATCCATTCTCAAAGAATGATCTCCAAGGTATTTAATAAATGATTTTTACGGAATGCTTCAAGTAGAAGGTCATAGGTAGGACTCTTTTTATATTCATACTTCATGCCACAATGCTTTTCTGATAGCTCATGATAGTATGAGAAAATCTCTTGCGAGTTATATGTAGCCATTGACTTCCTACAAGACTCTTCATACTCACTCATCCATTCTTGCAACACCTGAGGGCTCTCGGGGTCGAGATCTTCTTCATTATCCTTAGGGGATATGTGTAAATTTTTGTAGATGTTCTATGCTTGATGCAACTTTACTTTTTATCCCAATATCAGTCAGCAATCACATAAACAATAAAGTAAAATGCTGATAGAACATACCAGTGTATCAACAGAAGACAAGCCAGAAATATACAAGTGTGTTGGTGCGTTACGACCTAAGTCACCTGATACGAGGATATGGGGATAGGGGATTAGATGAATTAGATTCGGGTACAATGACCCCCGGAACAGGATACTTCTGGGATACGATACGTTATATATTATTTTATTAAAAATATATATATATTAATATATTAAAAATTAGATATTTTTTGCACAAATTCATACAAAATTCATAAAGGGTGTATTGAAATTTCTATGTTTGATGGTATTTGCATTGCATGTTCATGTGTCTCTTATTGCTTTTTATGAGTTCATTTTAATTTTTAATTTTTGATGAGTTGTTATTCTTATTCACTAATAAGTTGTTAGTCTTAGAGGCATATCTAAAATCAAAGATAATTACATTTGGGTACTATATATTGATATTCTTGGGATAAATATATTGTTGAGAATAGCTTAAGCCTTTCCCACCATAGTGTATCTTCAAATTAAGAAATGTTAATACTATGAAACTATTCCATTGCACTGACCCATGCAAGAAAAGCCACTTTGCCCATATTTGCATATGCTTCACATGATCTATTCGGCATTATTTCTTCAATGAACTAGTTGTGAGATCTGATGTAAATACTATGGAATTGTTGATGGAAGCTTTAGTCCTTGAGACAACAGCTTAGACCTGAAATCTGGGAATTCTTTCGAGCTGTAAAATTGACAACTTTTTTTTAACATTAAAGGTCTAGCTCTGGGTCTAGTTTGTTGCATCTCTGTTATTTGTTAGCAGCACAACGATATTACTCTTGAATGCAGATGTACACTACCAAGGATGAATGCTTCAAAGAAACCCAATTCCAATGCAGACAGGGTCACTATCTACCCTACTAGTTTCACGATGATCGATCTTCAAACTAGAATATAGCGGCCACTGCTTTTGCCTCCTCCTGCTGGCGACATCTCAACCCACACTCATCTGGCATTTCTCAGATGCCGATCTGGCTAGGTTTCAAGACACAAATGGGTCCGACTGTATCCGGTTCATCGGGTACGACGTATCCGAACGGGTACGGTCGGGATACGCCATACCCTGTTCGGATACACCGTACCCGGTGAATTGGGGCTGAATCCGGTACGAATTCGTATCCAATACGCGGATTCGGGATTCGTTGACCCTTTTGGACAAATCCGGTTACTTAGGTTACGACGGTCAACAGGATGCTTCAACCAGCAAAGTCTCAATACGGTCAGCGAACTAGAAGTGTCACACAACCCTCTAGGACAGCCAAACCAGTCAACCCCAAAAGTCAACAAAAGTCAACGTTGTCAGTCAACGGTCAACGCAAACAGCAGCAACAGCAAGGTCAACGCAGCCAAGTCAAAGTCAACGTCCAGCCTCGAGAATTGTGCCAAAAAATGCAGATTTAGAAAATCGAAAGTTTGGGAGAGTTTCAGGTCAATTTGACCTTGCGTTGAGCAAAGTCAACGCTGGTCAACGCTGCTGCAGAAACCCTAGGCCGAAAACAAAAAATGTTGCTTGCTGAAATTTCCCACGTGTGAAGAGAAGAGCCTCCAAGGTGATCGAACCAATCAGATGAGGAGAGAGAAATGTGTGAGGATGAGATGAGTGAAAATGTCCTCCAACGTTGACTAATATATATCCATCAATGAGGGTGTGTGACACAACGGTTGGGGCACTAAACCTTCAGGCCGACCTGCACATATTTTGAATAAATTCAAAATAAATGTTCTGCTCATCGGATCAAGATGATCTTTAGATCGATCTTGCACCTCTCCGAAAGAGGAGTACAATAAACATATTGGCATCTTCATTTGAGCATCACAACATGGAGTTTGGACCTAGTTGTACAAAATTAACACTCCCTCTCAACTAGGGAGAACTCCATCCACCTGTGCAATCCAAACATCGTGCGTCATCCTGCCGTAACTTGCTTTGTTGGCTTCTTTATTTCAGAACAGAAATGGGTCAGTCAGAAAGACATCATTCTCGACTGACAGATTCAGCCCAGAGGTCTGAAACCTCTATAGGACTCAAAAAGAGTCTCATACCAACCCGAAGTTGGTTTATCTAACCCAGAGCCAGTTGGAGGTCTGAAACCTCACTTCGACTCAAAAGAGTCATATACTAACCCGAAGTTAGTTTTACTAACCCGAAGTCAGTTGGAGGTCGAAACCTCACTTGGACTAAAAAGAGTCATATACTAACCCAAAGTTAGTTTTACTGACCCGAAGTCAGTTGAAGGTCTGAAACCTCACTAGACTTGATCCTAGATCAAGTGGTTGGACCGTGCCATCCTAGATAGAGAGTACGGCAATCTATGATGCGTCCATCAGTATTTGCTACTAGTCTTTAGCTTTTCCCACCTCACTGGCCAAATGAGAGGTACTTCCCATGAGCCCTGAACTCAATGGGTAGGATACATACGAGGCACAGATCATGATAGGTGAACCAACTCAATCATTATAACGATGGGGTAGAAGCACACCAACAAGGTTCGGCAAGCCTAGCCCTGTGGTTGCTTATAGCTCTAAGAAGCTATCCCCAAAGCCCCCCAGAGCTCCAAGAGCTCATCGTCCAACAGGACCCTCAGAATAGGGTTGTTCCACGATTCCAAGATTCTCACAGAAGGTTAGGAACATGACCTTCCCCAAGGGCATTGTGAGAATATTTGCAACCTGCTCATCAGTTCCTTTATGATCGAGCCTTACGGCGTCTCGCTGTACCATATCCCAGATAAAGTGGTACCAGCCATCAACATGCTTGGATCGATCGTGGAACACGAGATTCTCTGACAAACGAATCCCCTTCTGGTTATCACAAAGGATAACGGTGGCATCTAGCACATGCTCGAACAGCTCACTGAAGAGCTTTTGCAACCAAGTGACTTCACAACAGGCCATACATGCTGCAATGTATTCGGCCTCAGCAATGCTAAAGGCTATCGACTCCTGTTTCCTGCCCGAAGCAGATCTATGTGTGAAGCGGCATCCAAATGTGCTCTTGCGATCCACCACAATGCCAGCCCAATCGGCATCAATATATCCATGAAGTGTCATGCTCCCGGCAGTGTATCTCAGCCCATGGGCTATCGTGTCCCAGAGATATCTCAAGAGTTTCATGACACCAACCCAGTGAATGTTATGAGGATCAACCATGTGTTAACTTAAAGTGTTCACTGCAAAACTTACGTCCGGACAGGTGTTCACTAAGAATATCAGGGCCCCTACGAGTTCACGATACTCAGTAGGATTTGCTAGCATAGGCCCAGCAGCGTTGCCACTCAACTTCTTGAAGTTGAGATCCATCGGTGTCGACATGGACTTACAGTCCACCATACCAAATCCTTCCAGAAGCTTCACAATATATTTTCCTTGAGAAAGGAAAATCTCGCCAGGTCTCTGCGAGACCTCCAGGCCTAGGAAGCAATGCATCAGTCCTAGGTACTTCATCTCGAACTCAGCAACGAGCTCCCTCTTACACTGATGAATGAGAGGATCAACACCTGTCAGGAAGAGGTCGTCAACATACAGCACCAAAATGAGAGGCTTTTCTCTTTCAACCTTGAAGTAAAGGTTCGGATCAGCATTACTACGAGTGAAGCCCAGCTTCATCAGGTAGCTATCTATCCTCTCGTACCAAGCTCTGGGTGCTTGCTTCAACCTACAAACATTGGTGTCCCGATCCTGGACTTCGAACCCCAGAGATTTCTCCACATACACCTCTTCCTTATCGCACCATGCAGAAATGCGGTCTTTACATCCATTTGATGAAGATTCCATCCTTGCATAGCAGCAAGGGCTATGATAGATCGAATGGTGGTATATCGAACCACAGGTGCAAATATGTCATCATAGTCTACGCATTCTTTTTGAGAGAAGCCACGGGCAACGAATCTTGCCTTGAACTTTTCAGCACTTCCATCAGATCCATGCTTGATCTTGTAGAGTCATTTCGAGGTGACAACGTCTTTGTCCTTCGATCTTGGAACCACATTCCAGACATCATTCTTCATTATGGACTCATACTCTTCGTGCATAGCATCCTTCCAGACTTGATGCTTTACGGCTTCCTCAAAAGATCCAAGCTCAGATTGTACGAATGTACTCATGGCTGCTAGATACCCTTGGTATCTACTCGGCTTCTTGCTTTCACGGAATGTCCCCATTGGGGCCATATGTCCCTCGGCATCCTTGAGTGTGTCCCTGAGCCATGATGGTCTCTTCCTCATCGAAGGAGGTTGATCAATCGAGTCCATCGGTCCTTCAGCATCGAGCATCGTCTCATCCTTTGGTTCTTCTTGAAATCCAGGCCTTGCTTCATGATCTTCCTCAGATCTCGGAAGATTGACTACTTTCCTCAGGGAAGCATCTTCGTCAAAGGTGACATCGTGGCATATCTCCACTTCCCTTTGACCGAGCACATAGACTCTATAGGCCTTCGAAATTTCGTTCTAGCCCACAAACATTCCCTTCTTCCCAGAGGCATCCAGCTTGCTCCTCTTCTCCTTTGGCACATGAAAATAAACAGGACATCCAAAAACTCTAAAATGTGAGACGTCAGGTTTCTTACTAGAGAAAACCTCTTCGGGAATTTTGGAGTCCAGAGCGGAATGCAGGCATCGGTTTTGTATGTACACAGTAATGTTCACAGCGTCTCCCCACAGAAACTTTGGAAGGCCTTGGTTACATAGCATGGCATGGGTAGCTTCCACAATGGTCCTGTTCTTTCGTTCAACAACGCCATTCTGTTCAGGAGTATACATAGTTGTGGTCTCCCTCTTGATGCCAGCTTCTCTGCTAGAGTTCTTGAACTCCTCTGTCTCATATTCAGTGCCATTATCGGTCTATCGAATAGTATCACATGTCATCACTCCCAGTGGACTTCCTCCAACCTGGTAGAGTGTAGCAACTTTAAACCCAATCGTAATAGCTTCCTTCAAACTCTTCTTCCAAATGCGCGCCTTCCCATCAATGAATGCCACATTGAAACATTTGTCTTCCATGGCCGAAATAGACACAAGGTTCTTCTTCAAATCAAATACATATAGTACATTTTCCAAGCGGAGGACTTGACTTTGAGACAAGTGGAGGGTCACAGTGCCTGTACCTTTCATGAGATATGTGGCATTATCCCCAAGGATAATTTTCATATTAACATCCTTCTCAACCATACTAGAAAGTGCTTCCTTGAACCCAATGATATGCCTTGAGGTGCCACTATCTATCAGCCAGACATCCATAGTGTCAAGTGGAGATGCAGCAGAGAGGGCAGATACAAGAATGAATTCATTTCTTTTATCAACAACATTTCATTCCTCATACCTGGAATTTCTCGACCTTTTGAAAGGTTGCCCATTTCCACCAGAGGAAGCCTTCCTCTTTCCTTTGAACATGTTGTTCCTTTGATTGCCATTCCTCTGGTTGTTATTTTTGTCATCATCATCGGGAGAATCCTTCTTGAAAGGGTATTCTCTAGCATAGTGTCCAGGCTTGTGGCAAGTGTAACATTTGCCTTTCTTTCCTTGGGCCCCTACTCTTCTTTTGTTCGTTGGACCACCAAAGTTCTTCTTCTTAGTATAAGCAGCGAAGGCAGCATTTCCTTCATTTTCATGTTCCTTCATCCTTGTCTCTTCTTGTGCACATCTCGATAGTACTTCGTCAAAATCAAGTATCACATTGTTATTGAGAATGGTAGTGTTGAATACATACCATTCGGATGAGAGACCTCCAAGTGCGGTGAGAACCATCTCTCGATCAGCTATTGTCTCCCCAATAGCCAGAAGATTATTCCTAATTTCGGTCAGCTTCAGAAAATATGATTGAATAGACTCATTCCTGCCTTTCTTCAGATTCTTCAATTGGTTCTTGAAGAATAGGACTTGATTCGCATTTTTGGCCTTGAACATGTTGACCAACTTATCATGCATCTCCTTGGATGTGCCCAGCTCAGAGATGTAGGCAACCAGACTCTTATGAATTGAGTCCCTGATCATCAGCTTTGCTTTGATTTCCCCCTTCTTGTACTTTGATTTGGCAGCAACAGTAGCAGTGGATGGAGGCTCTTGGATTTTACCCTGCACATAGTCCATGACATCTTGGTCTTCCAAATTAAGATCCAGTGTCATCTTCCAGGCATGGAAGTCTTCCTTCCCAGTCAATTTGTCATCAGCCTTAAAGCCATTGTAGTTTGAGGAACCCATCCTCTTCTTCGGTGATTGCTACAAACTAGTGCTTTGTCTTCACCTCAGCTCCGATACCATGTAAATTTTTGTAGATGTTCTATGCTTGATGCAGCTTTACTTTTTATCCCAATATCAATCAGCAATCACATAAACAATAAAGTAAAATGCTGATAGAACATACCAGTAGATCGACAGAAGACAAGCCAAAAATATGTGTGTTGGTGCGTTACGGTGGTCAACAAGATGCTTCAACCAGCACAGTCTCAATACGGTTAGCCAACCAAAAGTGTCACACAACCCTCTAGGGCAGCCAAAACAGTCAACCCCAAAAATCAACAAAAGTCAATGTTGTCAGTCAACGGTCAACGCAAACAGTAGCAATAGCAAGGTCAATGCAGCCAAGTCAAAGTCAACGTCCAGCCTCGAGAATTGTGCCAAAAAATGTAGATTCAGAAAATCGAAGGTTTGGGAGAGTTTCAGGTCAATTTGACCTTGCGTTGACCAAAGTCAACGGAGGTCAACACTGCTGCAAAACCCTAGGCCGAAAACAGAAAATGTTGCTTGCTGAAATTTCCCACGTGTGAAGAGAAGAGCCTCCAAGGTGATCGAACCAATCAGATGAGGAGAGCCTTGTGTGCTTCCACCATGTCATTTTCTGCAATTGATCACTACTTTGGCACTCAAATGGACCAACCAGTTTATAAACCCTAATCATCTACAAGACCAATTGTTTCCTCTTTCCCTTGTTGTAAGTTGTTTTCATTGAGGAGTACAGATTCTACATCATCAGTACAATCTGCTGATAAATCTTTCAACACTCCTGCAGAAGTACCAAAATTTGTCCATTTTTCATTTGCAGGTTTTGAACTGAGAAGATAGTCCTCTTTGGAGAATTTGAGGTCCTTCTTGAATAACCATGTCCTAACCTTCTATTACATCTGAGCCAGATTCTAGCAAAGGGAAAGCAGCACTTGAAACATCCAAGGATGACCTTAAACAATGTGAAACCCTAATGACCTAATGGGGGTGTTCTTTGACCTCGTTTTGACTGAACTTTGACTTGGACATTTTCAAGTGAAAACAGAGTATTGTTATAGGTTATTATGCCCAAAGGGACATGGGAATGAGTTGGAAACAAGAAACCCTAGAGGGAGGGTGGAGTTTATTGACCAAGGAAAATAGGGCAATGAAGTCTTAGGTAGGAAAGAAAGATGAAAATGAGAAAAATAGGCCCATAATGAGTCTCTTAAGAGCAACAAGGTGACTTTGAGGAGATCAACTGAAGAATAGTGAAAATAGGTTCATAAGGATAATGAAGGCAGTGAGATTTCTGAAACTCAAGATATTCAAGGAATATTGTTTTAAGAAAGCTATAACCATCCTATAGTCATCTAAAGATAGTGAGAAATATTGATGACTAACAGTGGCTCCACTTGGGGAGGGCAGCTCCATTCAGGAGGTGTCAAGAACCTCGAATCTCTGATTTTGCAGATGAGATGCCTCACATGCTTGCTGATTTCTTTCATTTTGCAATGTTGATCTTGTTGTTGTTCTTGGAAGCTGTGATCTTTAAATCTGAAAAACATGATTGCTTCAACATCAACTCTACCTACCCATCATACTTTTCCTAGCATTTTTTCTTCATTTCGGTGCATTTGGATTGGCAAACCCTGAACATCATCTTTTCTTTTGAAAGCACAAACTATCTACGTCTACCCTTATATCATCCAAAGGCTCAGATTAGATTGATGAGCTCTTTTTATTCTCTACCTAATCTACTTATCTGTCAAGGTTAAACAGTTTGACAGATTTTCATTCTCTAATCTACTAACATAAAATTAAAAAAAAAAACATGACCAAATCAAGGTTGAGAAATTTGGTTTGTCATGAGTTGTGGCATCTTGGACAAGCTGCACACAGATTTTATTTTTGCACAAGTAAAACTAGAAACTTGAGGGCTATAATTCAAAACTTGTCACTCATCCCTCTCCTTTCTCTTTGGTTCAGATTTGAGCTTTGAGAACCAGTATCTTTTCCTAACCTAGTCTATTGATAAGCCAAGTTTAAATGGTTTGGCAAATCTTTATTTTCGAACTTATCAGCAGCAATTTAAAACACGTCCAATCATGGTTAGGCTGTATGACTGAACAAAACTTTCCTTTCTCAAAAGTAGTGGCATTTGGACTTGCACACTTTCAGACATATTCTTTTTTGGTATGGGGCTTTAACTCTTCTTTTTATCTGCCCTCTTTTTCTTCTTTTCTTTGTTTTTTGTGTTTATTTTTCTTCCTTTTTGTCAAAACAATCTGAAACTAAAGCTAGAAAGATGCTCATAGTGTTGAGCTTATTTGCATACCTATCTATCCTAATCTAACTTGGAGGCATATATTCACTAAGTGAACTCCTTTCTCCAATGCAGCCAATCAAGTAAGTGACTAGATGATTGATTTTTATTTAGCCTTTTAGGTATGCTGAAAGGCCACTCCCATTTTGCCTTCTTCTGAACAGCAGTGCTCCAATTTTTCTTTAAACTCTGCAACAAACTGTTCCTGGCATATTTTACTCCTTTAAATGTCTCTAAGAAACCAGCAAAAGGATCTCTGAATAATACCTGGATATGAGGATTCAAACCATGGGCTTCATGCAGGACTACTCCTTGTTCCACTTTGGTGTGCTCGGGATTCTTTTGAGAAAGACACTCCACCTCTTCTTCATGATCATCTGACTGGGCAGCCTCATTATGTACTCCTAATATGCCCTGATGGAGTGGGCTGAATTCTGTCTGAAGGCCCTTATTAGGAGCATTATCTGGCACCAGGTCTTCTTGAGAAGGCAGTCCAACATTAGTGCCAATCTGTCTTATAGTTTTTTCATGAGAAAATGTTTCAGTAGATAAGTCAGCAGGAGAACAAACAGAATAATTTCTTTACATAAAGGTTTGGAGGCTGGTTGTATGCTCAGACCCTGATTAATTTCTTCTTCAGTTAAAGGAGGTGGCATTTTCCTTTTTCCTTGGATAGAACCACAGTTGTTCTCTTTCTCTTGTGAAAGATCATAAGGCTGGGTGTCTTTTTGAGCTTTAAACAAAGGAGCAACTGAATCATCAATTGTCCCTTCAGAGAGATCCTGTGGATTCTCTTCTTTTCCTTGATTTATTTCATGCTCAACCAACTTCTCCTGATTGTCATGACAGTTAACTTGAGCATGAAATGCATGAATTTCCTCTAATAGATCTTCAGGATGCCAATTTCCCAAATCTTCATCAATGTTTACAAGGTATTGTATGAGATCTTCAAATTGATCACAACAATTTTCAGCTAATGATAAAGATGAACAATTTTCTTTATAATGCTCATATAATACCTTGTGGAAATCCTTTAAAGAAAACAAACTACCAAGGTCCAAGCCTTCATACCATTCCCTTGCTTTACCTTCTAATGTCCCCATGAACATTTTCATGAGGCAGTCCTCATGCCATTCAACCTTGAACCTGCATGTATGTATATAAAATTTGATGAGATGTAACAAGGGGTCATCAAAATTTTCATCTTGAAACATAGGCAGGTTTGTGCCCCAATTTATTTGAGGCATTTTGTGGGGGAACCTAGGAATGTGATCTCTATTCATTGGAGCATACTTGCGTTGTATCCTTGGATTCATCTTTGTCAATTATTTAGAGGGAAGGGTTGCAGCATCTTTATAACCAATCTAGATTCTTCTACCAGTGGAGTCTTTAGGTCTATTGAGTGTTGTGGAGTCACCAGGTGGATGATTTACAATTTTAAGGCTGGTTGTTGTCCACCATTAGTAACCAGATATTTCTTGGTTAATACTTGAAACATTAGAAGCCAGAATTGGGACCCAATAGATTGGAGAAGGTTGAGAGTTTATAACAGTTTTGAAACAAAACCTAATCTGTCAAGAAATACTTAATCCACAAAGTATTCTTGACTGGATTATTCTGATGTTTAATGACAAAATAAGTTTCCCAGTGGAGTCTATGGAAAACCAGTGGAGTCAGCAGGCCTACTAAAAACCAGTGGACTCACCAAGTGGATGATGCTAATTGTTTTGAGGATTTGTTTGTTGTCCACCATCAAAAATTGGATACCAATCTTGAAATATTTTTAGGTTTTCTGAGTTCTTTATGTACCACTAAGATTTTCAATAAGTGGTCCCACCATGATCGCCATTATGTTAGGTCCCTGTAATTTGTTAGATTGGCAAGACCAAATAGACAAGGGTAACATCAAACCAACTTTGGAGTCCTAGGACCTAGCCTTCCTGGACTCTGAGAGGGCTCTCTCTATATTTGTATAAAAGATATGACTTGTTTGATTTAGGATGTTGATTTTAGGCTAGTTATAATGATAGGGTTTGCTTGTTTTGTTTTGTTTGGTTGGGTTGCTTGTCCAAAAGAACAGATAGAGTAAGAGAAATTCAAACCATTAGGCTATGGGGTCTATGAAATGCTTGAAAGTACAACAATAAATCAAGGGTGTTTCATAGGGCAAGTTAACAAAGCCAAATGGATCTTAATAGCTTGGGTGGGTGTGAAATGAACATTAAGTAGTGAAATTAGTAGGTTTAAAGGGCAATTAAGAATCCTTTAACATATACTATAACAAGAAGAGTCTTTAAGAGCATTATGCTTAAGAAAGAATCAAAGGACAAGGCGCACCATAAACTTCTTTGACCTAGCTTTATCAAGTAAACTTTGAGACAACAATCCAGCAAACCCTAGAGAGCAGGGAACTCCTAAATTCTCTAGTTATTTACCTTCAGACAAAGAAAACATTTAAGATAACATTTCAGTAATGATAAAAGAGCAGGGAACTCCTAAGTTCTTTAATCAGACTTCAAAGACCTTTGAAATGACTTTTCGAGATAGACCAAAGGACAGGGAAAACCATAAACTTCTTTAGCCTAAACCCTAATAACCAATACTTCAAAGAAAGACCTCAAAAACAATGTTTCAAGCTACACTAAAGGACAGGGCACACCATAAACTTCTTTGGCTTGACTCCATTAAATCATTTTCAAGACAACAAGCTAAGTGGAACCAGAGAGCAATCAAGAATTCTCCAATCAGACCTAGCAGAGGAAAAACATTGAGCAACAGAGAGCAGACAGGCTTAAGGTGTCTCTAACAGCATATCTTAACCTAAATTTTATGTTCTATTGCAAGAGAAAAGATGAAACAATATGAAAACAGAAGGAAACAATTTCTAAATTAGAACAACATCACCATTAACCAGGTTCGTGAATCCTATGAATGTGCTTGCTTCATTGACATTCAATCAAAAACATTCACAAAGCTCCAAAGCCAATTTCTGCACAACTCCAAGTCTACGTAATATTCATCTCAATAATCAACCAACAACCAAATGAAGCTTACTTGCAGTATTTAACTACAAAATGAGGAAGTAAACCCTAACTAGGGTTCCAAAATGTCATTTATTACATAGTTAAGGCACTTTGACCTTTGAGACCATGCAAGGCCCAAGGCAAAAATATCTAAACTCATTTATGGCAAAAATAACTTCTAACATAACTATTTGAGCTAATTTGAAGAAAAAGTTGACTTCAAGGCCTCAAAAGATCTTTTGCAATAACTCCTAGCAAGGGCACAGCTCCAAGGTACAAGGGCAGAGCGCCAAGCCAAACGCGCAACGCCAAGACTAGAAAAATCACCTGTTTTGCAGCTGACTTTTGGAGGCCTTCCCGGTGTCCAAATGAGCTTCATGATAGCTCATTGGAAAGCTTGTCCTGTCTAGTTTCTAGATCTGCCTTTAGTTTGCAAAATGATGCCCATTTGCCTGGTCAAAAATCACTTCTCCCAAGACTGCTAAACGCGCAGCGCCAATGCTGAAAAGAGGGCAGAAAGGTGATTTTTGGTAGTTTTTGGCCCTTTTGAGGGACCATTTTTGCTCCAAATGGTCTAAAATTTTTTGAGAATGATGTCCTTGGCATGAGGAACATGAATATGTTGACCTTTTCCCATTTGAGTGCCCCAAAAAAGAGCGCAGCGACAGTGGCACTGTGTGTTTGGCCCTATTTTCTACAAGCCAAACTGTGAAAAATAAAAAATGTGCAAAAAGGTGCCATATTTGAAATTTAACTTGCTGATGAAGATTTAGAGGCTTGGAGGGATACATCAGCAAGAATATTAAGCTTGTCCTTCCCCTTTTGCTTGGCTAGAGTTTCCTTCAATTTGTTCTTCAACTGCGTGAGCTTGATGTTGCAGACCTTGTTTCTAGTGATGTACTTGTTCGACATGTGTTTGAGCATCTCATTGTCTTTGTTTGCCTTATGGAGGAGTTTCTCAAGGTGTAGGTTAACTATTTCTATCCATACCTCTCTGTCATCTTCAACTTCCTTAGCAATCTTTTCCTCAAAACTAAGGTTCTTTGCCTCATGTTTTTCCTGCTCCAAAGCTCTTTTAAGACCTCTTCTTTTTGGTCTTGACTTGATGGTTTGAGTATCATAATGGTCAGAGTCATCAGGTGCCATCATTTCCTTACCCTTGATGTCTTTGTCCTTTAGCTGCTTGTTCTCTTGTTCTACGAATGATATGACAAATTGGGCTTTTTCCATGTTGTCCTGCAGTTCTTTGATCATGGCATCCTTCTCTTTGATGATCAGCTTTGAGGCCTCATGATCATCATGGTCATCCAAGTCCACCTGTTAAACTTTCTCTCTCTTGCTCGTGATGAAGGTCTTCCTTGGCATTTGTGCCTCCATATCATTGTCTTCTTCCTCAGACATGTTAAACTTTGTTTTGGAAACCCTAGGGCTGAGGTGAAATGAGATGAAGGGAGAGAATGGAATGACAGCTTTGCAAATGAAGGGAATGGATGTTTGTGACAAGCAAGATGAATGGCAGCCCTCAAGTAATGTAATCACCCTTGTTATGACTATTTTTCTTCAAGGAGGATGAAGTAGGAATGAAACAGTGATTTCAAGCTAAATCTTAGGGTTTCCTTTTAGGGTTTCATTTCCATTGATTTAAGAATTCACCAAATGGCATAAAAATAGGGTTTATATCATGTACTTACCACTTGAGGTTGCTTGGATGACCTTGGTAAGAGTTTGGAGAAGATTTGAAGTGATTTAGGCTACTGGAAGACTCAGCAACTTTCTTTGGCAAGGGCGCAGCGCTACTCCTCAAACGCGTAGCGCCTTTTTGCAGACCGCATTTGGAGGCCTTCCCTGTGTCCAAATTGGGCCTAGGATAGCTCATTGGAAAGCTCTTGAAGTCTACTTTCCAAATATACCTTTTGTTTGCTGATTGGAGTTGATTTGACCTATCAAAAGTTGATTCTCCCAAGACTGGTCAAAAAGTGTTGAATGAGGATGCAGAAATGCAGAGTGCTGGTGCAGGCAACTTTTAGAGGCCTTCCTCAACTCCAAATTGAGCTCATGACAGCTCATTGGAAAGCTCTTCTATTCTAGTTGTCATTTGAATCATCAAGCAATTCATTTGGACACTCCAGCTATGAGAAAACTTGATTTTCCCAAGGTCACTCCAGAAGTGCAGCAAACCTCTTGTAGCACCTGTAAATTTAACATTTCTCCCAAACCATGATACCTGTGTAAAATTTGAAGGAGGTTTTTCTTCCTTTACCTATGATTTACAAAAACCTCTCTCACTTTTGTCATATTCATCTTGGTTTGTTTAGAAACACAATTTGAAGCGAAACTGGCCTTGTGTGCTTCCTCCATGTCATTTTCTGCAAGTGATCACCACTTTGGCACTCAAATGGACCAACCTGTTTATAAACCCAAGTCATCTACAAGATCAAGTGTTTCCTCTTTCTCTTGCTGTAAGTTGTTTTCATTCAGGAGTAGACACATCATCAGTACCTTCTGCTGATAATTCTTTCAACACTCCTACAGAAGTGCCAAAATTTGTCCATTTTTCATTTGCAGGTTTTGAACTGAGAAGATAATCCTCTTTGGAGAATTTGAGGTCCTTCTTGAATAACCATGTCCTGACCTTCTATTACATCTGAGCCAGATTCTAGCAAAGGAAACGCAGTGCCTGAAACATCCAAGGATGACCTTAAACAATGTAAAACCCTAATGACCTAATGGGGGTGTTCTTTGACCTCGTTTTGACTGAACTTTGGCTTGGAGATTTTCAAGTGAAAACAGAGTATTGTTATAGGTTATTATGCCCAAAGGGGCATGGGAATGAGTTGGCAACAAGAAACCCTAGAGGGAGGGTGGAGTTTATTGACCGAGGAAAATAGGGCAATGAAGTCTCAAGTAGGAAAGAAAGATGAAGATAAGAAAAATAGGCCCATAATGAGTCTCTTAAGAGCAACAGGGTGACTTTGAGAAGACCAACTAAAGAATAGTGAAAATAGGTTCATAAGGATAATGAAGGCAATGAGATTTTTGAAACTCAAGATATTCAAGGAATATTGTTTTAAGAAAGCTATAACCATCCTATAGTCATCTAAAGATAGTGAAAAATATTGATGACTAACACATGACTCAACCCAATCAGTATGGGGGGCAATGGATAGGACAAATAATTCCATTTGTTCATAGGGTTGAGTTATATTTTGCTTTGAAAGATACCTCATGAACCTTAATATGTGATTAGCTGTGGAATGTGGATCCCCATCGAACGTTGCCATATTCTTCATGGATTTCGATGAGGGATATCTCGAGATTTCTGTCATATCTATGGCGGGAAAATATGCAGTCAAAATGTTGTTGGGTCCTTGATGACATGGGAGTCGCTTGGGTGAATGAAATTGCATTGACAAATGCTTGCTTCAGCCTACAAGCATTGACCTTAGAGATCAATGAAGAACTAGGGCTTCGTTCTTCCAATGGAGTCCCCGAGAATGATATATCAATATTATCGTATGGGGAACCAGACACACTTCTCATCCCCGGCAACATCGCCAAAAATGCTACCACTCAAACCAGCAGGGGACCTAAAAGGGGTTCCTAAGAGGGCAACTACTAGACTAAGGGAAATTGTGGAAGCTTAGCTCACTGTCACCACGACTAAGACTCCCTGCTCTTTACATACTTTCACCGATGGGAGGAGCCTGGATGTTTTTGGGAAGCCGTTTATAAAGGATATGTCAATGAATAGGTAATGAAGTGATCCGAGAAACCCTTTCCCAATAATGGGGTGAGGAATGGAACTTGCTTGCTCTTTAAGCAAGGGATTTTCCTTCCAAGGGAGAGGGGGTGAAAATAAGGGAGAGGGATGCAACTTGTACAGGTACTTCGTGATCCCTAAAATCCTGTAAGAACTTGAGTTCCCAAATAGTCCTTGATGATTTGATCTTTTACAAAGTGGGACCACACAGGACCAAGTGGACCTAGCCCAGATTCAGGGATGGAATATGGCGACCAATGATGCTCCTATCCAAGAGAATATGAGGGGACACGATCAAACAAGAAATTTTTCTTCGATGAATAAAACTGATCCTACTAGGTTCTAGCCTTGGGGATGCCTGGGCAAAACTTGGTCCTGGAATTAGGGTTGGGGGTTCACGGAGATTCCAGCGTTGGAATTGCCTCAAATTCATAGGAGAGTGACGAGACCCACTAGCGCAGTACCTTCTAAGAGATCGAAGTTTTCCTGTGGTTGAATTCCAGGGAAATTGATGCCCTAGGTGATCTATGAGGGCTAGACTTGGGGAAGAGGGGAAAAAGGTAAGAAAGAAGGGGAAAATGACCACCCTTTTGAGGGACCAGTACTTGTTTCCCTTGCGGATATGGAGTCATGGGTGATAATGATTGAGAATTTGGTTTCTTGATCAAGGAGGCTTGGAAAGTCAACTTCGTCCAATGTTAAGGGAAAAGAAGAAAAGTGACCTTCAAGCATTTATACTTCGTAGAAATGGTGCAAGCTTATCGAGATAAAACAATCTCTACGACATTTCATTCATCTAACAATGGCCCATACATTAAACGAACTAAATAGACACTTAATTCCACATTCCAATCATGCAGCAATTAGCCCTAATTTTCATGTAGTTCAACAGTATGCAGCAACAAAATTATAGCATTAAAATTCACTTACATTGTTAGAGAGTATATAAAACCAGCATCACATTTGCAAAAAACGAAGCTCTAAGATAAAAATGGCCCAAATCCATACATCAAAATTCATCCATTATCCAAAATAATCCTCCAAGAAGAACTGTGAAGTTCTCTAAAGATAGAGAGATCCCAAGTGAAGCGATGATACAAATGAATCTAGATAACATCAATATATACCTCTTTTAGGAGTTTGAATTAGCCTATGAGCCTACATTAGCCCCTACAAATAAAATAATGTGCAAATAAAACCCTTATTGGTGACAAGCCCACTAAAATTGTCAATAACTGGAATAATAGCCTCTCAGAAGGTCAAATAATAATATGTACATGTCGTGGGGCCTGCCAAAGGCCTAATGATATCCAGAAGTGCCATAATGATGAATAAATTCCTCGAAATATGATGGACAAGGGGGTGGCCCCTTGTTCTCCAAGTAGTAGACCTGTGGTGCTCACAGTGGATGTGGGGGCACATAAATGACCCCAAGGGTCTTCATATGAGTCGAAGATGCCTGTATACCCTCTGCAAGGGCTCAAGTGATGGAATGAATGCTGCCATGACATCGTACAAGTCCTAGAACACCTGCCAAGGGTGTGGGGCTCCTGTTGGGCCTGTTGGGCACAGTGTACCAAACCCATCATCATCATCCCAAAAGTGGATCTCTAGTAGTCTCTGAACATTGGTGGAGATTGATGGAGTGTTGTCTGCTGCTGTGGAGGCCCATGGCTCTCTATACACCCTATAGGGAGACCAAACCCCAATGGAAACCACCTGCAATCATGTCTAAGATCTAATGCATCCCCTAGGCTTACAATGCAACCAGTCATTAGAATAATCGTGTAAAAGAGTTTACAAACCATGGTTAACAAAATGGGCACTTCATGATGGCATGCCTTCCGTAGTGGGCTTTGGCATGTGCTAGTATCACCAAGCTCCAAAGGGGTTTAACCAAACACCTTATTAGGTGGTTTTAGCCCTTAAAGGGGATAATATGTCCAAGGTACATCCCTTTAATGGGGGTGGCAAGTGATAAATAAGTGAGATGGAGTAGGGAATGAAAGGGGCAATCCTGGGCCACATATCGAAGCATAGGGGCATCTAGATAGGGGAAGCCCATACATGGGTATATGATGTGTAGGAGAGAGTAATCATGGTACATGAGGTGCCCCGGCCATGATTTTTCCACCCTTCTTTATATGCCTTTTGTCTTTTATGAATTTTCTTTAATTAACTGCTCGGGGCTCAAAGGACAAGAGCATGATGTGTAAGATATAGCAGTGATTATTGCCTTTAGGTAGGGTGGTTCATTTCCCTCCGGGGGTTGGGACAACCATGGGTTCCTAAATGATAAGGAGGCTCATCTAGGGCTTATGGAACCAGGCTGATGACTATGGATGGGGTAGAGCTCATGTGTTGGCTTTTCCCCACATGCTAATTATTTTTTTCCCAGCCATATGTGGTACAATTTCCTATTAAGTGTGGCCAATTCTGTTTTTTCTTTTTATTTTAGCTACTTTAACCTCCAGGGCATCATTCTAGGCTTGACCCAAGGTGGGGGCAATGGGATAGGGAGTCTACCCCCATGTGGACCCAGAGAGAAAATGTGGACCCAGGTGGGAGAAATGATGAATGGGGGAATATTGAGTGGAAAGGGAGTAATATATGCGGATAAAGGAGCAAGACCACACACCCAAATTCGAGGTTTCTCAAGTAGTACCACCCTAGAACCAAATGGTCAATAAAGGAGATTCCACAAGACTAAGATCCAGGGTAAAACCCAAAAGAGATCAAGGGGACAGGAGCATAGGCTAAGTCCACTCTTTCCGCCAAATCCCCCCATCAATCCATGCCCATAAGTATCATGGTAAGTAAACTCAATACTCAATTACCAAATGAAAAGACATACCTTTAGACTCGGGAGGCCTACCTTCAAACATACGATCAATACAGGTGGGTGAGGGACAACATGGTTGGCTCAAGTGGCAGAGAAACAGCACAATGATCTAGAAAAAGGTTGCAAGGGGTTGTTGGTTGCCGACTAAGGTCCATCATGGAGAAAAATTTCTACTAGGGATATCAACCACGAAGTGGTGGGTAATAGGTACCACATTCCATAGATAAGTACCGAACATGAAAAGGAAGCCACCACCGGGTTGACACCCTTAAGCGATGCAATAGATAGTACTTCCACCAACTCAAACATGGGCTCAGAACCTGAGTGGTGCAAAATAACACAAAAAAAATGGAGGGCCATGAGGGGCATGACTTCAATAATTGTCTAATAAAAAAGGATAGATACACTACTTACCCGAAGAGCGTATGAATGCTTTGCAATCTCATGCTTGCTTAATGTGAGGGGTGTGACTTCAATAATTGTCCAAAAAAAAAGGATAGATACACTACTTACCCGAAAGAGCATATGAATTCCTTGCAATCTCATGCTTGCTTAATCTAGGAGATATTATTGATCCATAATAGTACTTGAATGTGGCAAACTAGTATTCAAAGGTTGATGCAAAATATTTGCCCAAACCATCCAAAAAAAATTAGAGTATCTTATTAAATTCAACTCCTACCATCCTATCTTGTCAAACAGGTTAAGTCGTAAGTTGCATGAAACTTGGAAACGAGAGGTTTTGAAAATGGAAACACCATCGAAGCATGACCCCCCCCCCCCCAAATGGGTACACTAGGGGAAATGCACTATAAAAGGTACAATATCAACATATAATATATATATAGTATTCAAAATTGACCAGTTCAAACCGTAAACTGGTCAGACCGATGAGATCATTAGCCCCAGCCATCAAATCGGTAGAAAAACCAAGTTATCTAAGCGGATGCCACAGTTTTTGGGTTTGACCGGCCATAAGCCAGTTGGTTTCGTCATGACCCAGTTGTTTTATTGCCAAGCCGGCAGTGAACACCACGAATGATTGTTTCTTGATTTTTGAGGTGGTTTTGAGGGAAACTAGCGGTTATTTTGTGAAAATTTGGGAACCCCGAATCTTATTACAGCAACTGATAATATTTCTTCTATTTGTTAAATTGATTAAACAAATTATTTGCAGTTTCCTACTGCAAATATTGAAACATATACACTGCAGCCTCAACAAAATAAATACTGCAGAAAATTAAATGTTGGTAAAATTAGGGAAATTCTCGCACACATAAAGATATTGACACAGTTATTCTTGGACAATTGTCCCTAGAAAAACCCAATGCGGGAAAACCGGTGCAGCAGATGAGGGTTTCTTTATTCATCTTCACCAGTAATTCAAGTACAAGAATTCAAACAGCAAAACAGAGGAGAAACACTAAGAGAAATTTAGTGACCAATTTCTCACTCTTCACAGCAACTTTCTAACCCTGGGATGGACCCTTTGCCCATACACTGGTGTCTCTGCATCACCCTCTACGCAGTGACTCTGCAGCGCACCTGTGAACTGTGTCCCTCCTCATACTGTCTCTCCCTAAATCCATCCTACACTTTCCAAAACACTGCTGATACCCTCTCTCTCTCACCTACAACTCACCCTCTGGCTCTATCTTCTCTTGCTAAACTTCAGCCACTAAGAAAATCGATCTCCCTGGGCAACTGAGTAAATGCACTGGTGTTTTCTCCATCTACCCTTCGACTTCTTCTTATAATCTTTTGTTGGAGCACCAATAGCCAAGATTAAATCATAATCGATGGCCCAGATTATTTCCTTGTGGGTCCGTGTGAGTTTCTAGAACATTCACACCATGATTTAATTAATGTTGATTAATTAATCATATTTCCTAAGTTTAGACTTAGGAAATATTAAAAACTGATTAATAAATCTAATTAAGTCGTTCTAGGTGGAATTTCCATAAACAATTTTTGGGTATTGGAGAATACATATATTCTAGCCTCTCCACCAAATCTCGTGGCTAGAGCACATTCGATGCTACAAAAACTAACACTCCTTCTTAGCGAGGAAAGTGTTCTAATACTGCAACTGCAACTGTTGCTACAATACACTGCTTTTGTACTATGTGTTGTTGTGCTGCTGATGTTTGGATACTGTTGCCCACCAACTACTGCGCAACTCTGATATGAGTTGCATTTGTGTTATTGTTGACCCTGTTGTACCACTGCCAACTACTGCATCTGCACTGCAACTCCCTCAATATGTTGCTGCTGCAACTGAGAATCCATCTGTTTCTACTATTGTTGACCCTGTTGTACCGCTGCCAACTACTGCATCTGCACTACAACTCCCTCTCATATGTTGTTGCTCCAACTAAGAATCCATCTGTTTCTGCTACTGAAACAGGGTCTCCACCTTACCCATATGTTCCCTAAACTGGATGAACTTACCTCTCCCTAGAGATTTTGTGAGTATGTCTGCTACCTGATCTCCTGTGGGAACATCCTACAGCTAGACTACCCCACGCTGAACATAGTCTCTGATGAAATGACATCTGATGTCAATGTGCTTCGACCTATTGTGAAACACTAGATACTCAGAGAGTTGTATGCAACTCTGACTATCACAGTAAACACTGGTCTCTCCCTTCTTCTTCCTGAACAAACTCACGAGCAACTTCCTCTGCCATATAACTTCGCACGTTGTTGTGTTGGCTGCCATATATTCAGCTTCTGTTGAGCTCAGTGCTACTGATTTCTGCTTGCTGCTGTACCAAGAGACCATCCCTGACCCAACACTGAAACAGTACCCGGAGGTACTCTTTCTGTCTACTAAACTACCTGCCCAATCTGCATCTGTGAATCCGCAGAGTCTGACGTCATCTCCTCAAGTATATTTCAAACCATATCTGACTATTCCACGCACATATCTAAGAATGTGTCCAGTTGCTGCCCAATGTACCCTTTTCGGTTCCACCACGAACTGACTAAGGGTATTAACAACAAAACAAATGTCTGGCCTAGTGTTGACCAGATACATGAGCGACCCAATGAGCTGTCTGTACAAGGTGGGGTCGACTTCCTTGTCCCTTGATGCATCTATCTTCTTCCAATTGCTGATCATGGGGGTTGCCATGGGTCGTTAATCTTGCATTCTGAATCTCTCCAGAATATCTATAGTATATCTCCCTTGTCCAAGGAAGATCTCCCCATTCTTCTGCCATATCTCCAATCCTAAAAAATAGTGCATCAACCCCATATCCTTCATGTTGAATTCTGCTTGACGGTTCCTTTTGCAATCCTTTATAAGCCCTGGCGATCCTGTCAAATACAAGTCATCCACATATAGAACCAGAATGAGAGGCTTATTCTCCACCATCAAATAGTAGAGATTCGGATCTGCATCACTCTTGATTAATCCCATCAGCTGCAAATAATTGTCAATTCGACCATACCATGCCCTAGGTGCCTGCTTGAGCCCGTATAGGGCTTTCTTCAACCTGCATACATGAGTGCGCTTATCATGAGTTTCGAAGCCCTCAGCCTATTCTATATACACCTCTTCTTCTATCATCCCATTCAAGAATGTTGTCTTGACGTCCATCTGGTGAATCTCCCATCCCATCTGCGCTGTTAGGGATATAACGAATCTGATAGAGGTATATCTGGCAATTGGGACGAAGGTCTCCTCATAGTCTATCCCTTCCTTCTATGCATACCCCTTCGCCACGAATCTATCCTTATACTTCTCTACAATGCCATCTGCAGTGTACTTTATCTTGTAGATCCATCTCGAACCTACAATTGATTTGTCTTCTGGTCTGGGCACCACCTCCTAAACATCATTTGTCATGATAGAATTATATTCCTCTACCATGGCATCCACCCACACCTAATGTTGTGCAGCTTCCCAAAAGCTGGAGGGTTCTGCAACCTAAGCTACCAAAGCTTGATATCTGTCAGGTTTCCTGCATTGTCTCTTGTTCGTCCTAGGAGCTTCGACAAACTCCTCTACATCCCTCAAGATTTGGAGCGCTTCCCTACTGACTCTTCCACTCGTGGTGGGAGGTTCCACCAATTCCTCCTTTTGCTCTTGTTGCTCTGTGTGTTGAGAACTCCTTGGATCTCCTAACCCTGAGGAGATACTAGTACTGGTCACTGTACTCGATCCCTGTGACTGTCCTCCTGCTTGACTGAACTTCTACTGACTGATCACCTGCAGGCATCTCTCGAGATCTTCTAAAAGATTTGTTTTGCATGAACTTTAAATCTTGCCTTACTGCAAACTTCTTGCTGC
The DNA here is from genome assembly GCA_034641835.2 of Pinus albicaulis. Classification (NCBI taxonomy): domain Eukaryota; kingdom Viridiplantae; phylum Streptophyta; class Pinopsida; order Pinales; family Pinaceae; genus Pinus; species Pinus albicaulis. The sequence continues at coordinate 1,777,668,737 of CM076578.1, read as the reverse complement.
TAGGAATGTAGATCTTGTATGCCTTTGAGGTTTCGCTATACCCTACGAGGAACCCCTTCTCTACAATCTGATCTAATTTACTCTGTTTTTCATCTGGTATGTGGCAGTAAGCCACACTCCCGAATATCTTCAAATAACTTACTTCAGGCTTCTTTCCTGCGAAGGCCCCTTATGGCGTTTTCTTCCCCAATGCTCTATGAGGTGTTATGTTTTGAATGTACATTGTTGTGTTGCAAGCCTCTGCCCATAAAAATCTAGGCAAATCTTGGTCATACAACATAGCCTTTGCAACCCCAAATATTGTTCTATTCTTTCACTCCTCTACTCCATTCTGCTTAGGATTATATGGAGTTTTCCATTCTCTTTTGATGCCTTCCTTTGCGCAAAAGTCTGTGAAGCCTATCTGTGTATTCTCCACCGTTATCTGAACATAGTACCTTGATCTTTATACCAGTCACATTCTCTACGAGAACCTTTAACTCTCTGAACTAATGAAAGACCTCATCTTTGGTCTTTAAGAAATAGATCCAGGTTTTCCTGGAATGATCATCAATAAAGGTGATGAAATATTCGCCACCTCTAAGAGCTCTAGTGGACATAGGACTGCAAATATCTGAGTGTATTAATCCCAACACACCATTTTCTCTGTTGTTACTTCTAGGAAATGTTTCCTTTGTGTACTTCCCAAGTACGCATCCTCTACGCACATCATCGTGCCCTAAGCTGAGCACTGGAACTCTTGTTATAGTTTCTCTGAGCATCCTAAGTGCTCCATGGTGTAAATGTCCCATCCTCTTGTGCCATAGTTCATTCATCTCCTTCCCACTGCTATTGTCACTGCCTAATAGTGCCATTAGAGAATCAATCTACAACATGTATAACCTGTTGCTCCTAGCTCCAATCTGTCTCACCTTCTTCCAGTTTGAGTGTTTGACATACACTTTCTTCCCCACGAAGTGTACATCGTACCCCTTGTCCTACAACTGGGACACTGAAATTAGGTTCATACCCAATCCTGACACATGCAGCACATTGGTAGCGATGGTGTCGGTTCCTGTTTCTATCTAAAATTAGGTTCATACCCAATCCTGATACATGCAGCACATTGGTAGCGATGGTGCTGGTTCTTGTTTCTGTCTGAAATTCTATGGTGCCTCTCCCTACAGGAGTACATTTAGTTATGTTTCCCATAGTGATCTGGAAGTCCATCTGCTGCTCCTGATAGCTAGAGAAATATTCTTTAACTCCAATCATAAGAGTTGAAGCTCCACTATTAATATACCAAACACCGGATGATGTCGAACCTGACAAGCACGCAAACTCATCCTCCAACCTGAAAGATAATTCTGAGGCTTCCTGAATGTTGATTCTATCCATGATTTTTTGTGTTTTTTCTCCTTTCCTTCCCAACGCATCTTTTGCTGCTGAAAATATTGTGTCCTAGTTGGAAATCTGCTTTGCAAAACAAATATTGTTGCTCCCTCTACCTCTAACAAACTTCGATCTCAAAATTTTAATTTCTCTGCCGACTCTCTCAGAGAAAGAAATTTTTCCTCAAAAATTGACTTCCTGGCCAAAATGGATTGTGCAGTCTCTAGGGTTTCGAGCCACTGTTCACATAGTGCTTTGAAGCTCCCTCTTCCTGCCTGCGGCTGAGACCTTCGGCTTCAACCTGGCTCTGATACCATGTGAAAAATCGGGAACCCTGAATCCTACTGCAGCAACTGATAATATTTCTTCTAATAATAGTTTGGAGGTTTATGTGGTTTAGATTTTGAGATAGAAAAATATTTTCTAACTCATTCCATTCCTTGACATTCTCCCCATACGAAATAGAGATGGATCTCTTGGACACAAAGTGTTCTGAAAGAAAGCGCACACTGAAAATTACCTTCACACTGAATTGCACCACTACCCCGCTCAAAACATGGAGGTTCTTATGACTCTTTTCACGCGAGCTTTCAAAATATCAGACGACAGACATGTTGAAGAAGAAATTGAATATTTAAGGAAGGCATTCATAAACTTGGGGTATAAAAATAAAGACATCATTAAAGCAATTCAAAGAGCTAGATCCGGAAATAAAAGAAATTCCCCTGATAATTCCCCAACTGCAAAGCATTTCTTCCATATATTCAGGGTGTCACTAACAAGATGGCCAAGGTTCTCGCTAAGAAGGACATTAGAACCTCTTTCAAGCCTCTGATGACCATCAGACAAAGGATGAAATATGTCAAAGACAACCCTGATCACCTCCGACAGAAAGGTGTTTACAAAATTAATTGCTCTTGCGGGTATTGCTATATTGGAGAAACAGGCAGGACTTCCAAAATTAAGCTTAAAGAGCATGGCGCTAACTTCAGAAATGGAAGAATTAGAACCTCAGCTTTGCCAAAACACTCCAATAAAACTTGTCACCACATCTGTCTAGAAGACGTTGTGGTCATTGCCAATGAAAAGCATCATTTCAAACGTAAAGTTCGTGAGGCCCTGGAAATCATCAAACACCCTCACAACCTCAATAGGGATGGGGGTTTTAGAGGTTAGTAGAAATTGGATCCCCGTACTTCCCTGCTCTGTGGAATAAGTACCGCCATCCCAATATGCCCCCTCACCCTGTTTGTCTCCTTTTTTCCTCTCCTTTCACATTCCCTCATTGCATCCTCATCATTTGATCATGTTTCCCATACGTATCCCTTGCTAGACATGTGTGCAAAATCCTCCTTACCTCCTCCCTCCCCCTTCACATTGTTCATTGGCTCCCCTCTTAAATTTCTCATGACTTTCCTACATCTCTCCCATTTTCCATTCCCCTGCACTTCATCCCTTAACCTCATCACCCTTCTAATTTTCTTTTATAATAATAATCCTCTAAAATCATATCATAATTAGCCTAACTATTATTAATAATTAATAATTCAAGGCTTTCATATTAATTTAATTATCCCAACAGCATAAATTTCAAAAATTTAAACCTTATTATTATTATTAATCAATAAATATTCTTAGTAATAGGACAGTCTATTACTATTTAATGTTATAATTAATATTAGTAATATGGCATTATTAATAAGATCATTAAGACGCCTTTCTTATTTCTATGTTAAAATTAAATTAATTCATATTCCCCTCTATTATTATTAATATTAAGTTTACATTATTATAGGCAATTATATATATTGCTAATAATATTATAATTAATATTAATAATATGTAAATTTAAATTGATATTATTAATATAATTAAAACTAATATCATTAAAAATTAATATTATTAATATTTGAATTTATATTATCTCTTTTATTAACATAAACTCCAATTCTAATTAAATCATATTCATATAGTAATTTATATTAATAAATTAAATAATAATTAAATAAAGCTTATTATACATATAAAATTTTGATATTAATTCCTATATTGTGTTGATCGACTCTTCACTTCCCCTCATTCTCTCCATCCTGTATTTATATACCCTGAATTCCTCTCTTCTTGGTAGGTTTTGTCCTAAAGATGAGTCTTTTTCTAGACTCGAAACGTAGACAGAAAAATAAAAACTATGGACATTACGAGCTCTCTATCTCAAAATATTTCTTCTATTTTTTAAATTGATTAAAAAAATTATTTTCAGTTTCCTACGGCAAATATCGAAACATATACACTGCAACCTTCACAAAACAAATATTGTGGAAAAATAAATGTTGGGAAAATTAGAGAAACTCTAGCACACACATAAAGATATTGACACAGTTATTTTTGGACAATTGTCCCCGGAAAAACTCAATGCGAGAAAATCGGTGCAGCAGATGAGGGTTTCTTTATTAATCTTCAGCAGTAATTCAAGTACAAGAATTCGAACAACAAAATAGAGGAGAAATATTGAGAGAAATTTAGTGACCAATTTCTCACTCTTCACGGCAACTTTCTGACCCCGGGATGGACCATCTTCCCATATGCTGGTGTCTCTGCGTCACCCTTTGCACATTGACTATGCACTGCACCTGTGAACTGCGTCCCTCCTCAAGTTGTCTCTTCTTGAATCCGTCCTGCACTTTCTGGACCACTGCTGATACCCTCTCTCTCTTTCTCACCTACAACTCACCCTCTAGCTCTATCTTCTCTTGCTGAACTTCAGCCACTAAGAAAATCAATCTTCCTGGGCAACTGAGTAACTGCACTAGTGTGTTTTCCATCTACCCATCAACTTCTTCTTATAATCTTATGTTGGAGCACCAAAGGCCAAGATTAAATCATAATCGATGGCCTAGATTATTTCTTTGTCAATCTATGTAAGTTTCTGGAACATTCACACCATGACTTAATTAGTGCTAATTAATTAATCATATTCCTAAGATTAGACTTAGGCAATATTAAAAATTGATTAATAAATCTAATTAACTCGTTTCTAGGTGGAATTTCCAGAAACGATTTATGGTTATTGGAGAATACATATATTCTTGCCTCTCCACCAAATCTTGTGGCTATGGCACAACTGATGCTACAAAAACTAACATATTTCACAAAAAAAATAACCCCTCCAAGGCTTTAAAAGGATGTCTCCCCTCCCATTTGTCTCTCACATCTCATTTGGAGTTTTGGGAGCTTCATTGGGAGCTTGGAGAGTGTTGAGTTTTTGTTGGAGTAGTCATCTTGGAGGCATGGAGTTGGAGCTACTTTGGAGCTATAAGTGGAGTTGGCATCTTCACGAGGAGGTTAAGGGAGCTAGTTTTCATTTCTAGGTAAGGATTTTCACTTGAAAAAATCCATATTTCATTGTTGTCCATGTATTTAATCTTTTTATATATGTTCTCTCAAATTTCAACTGTTAGTTTTCAAGTCGTAAATTTCAACCTGTTTGTAGGCTAAATATGCCCCATTGTCTCCCCAATTTTATCTTAGGCTTTCCACTTTACTTAGCTACAATTTTTTTTAATTTGCATATTTCTTTATTTTGCAAATTTCAAATATTTCTAGCTGTCATGCCTCCAAAAGCCAAGGACACTGGATGGGCTCATTGTGATATGATTAATGGAAAAATGATCTGCAAATATTGTCAAAGATCTATTGGAGGGGGTATTCTCAGGCTAAAACAACACTTGGTTGGGATAAGAGGCCAAGTAAAGCCATGTAAAACACCAGAGGAAGTAATAGCAGATATTAGGGCAGAATACCTTGCCAAGTTTGAGAAGTTTGAGGAGAATAAAGCTAGGGATAAGGCTATCTAAGAAGAAATTGCAAGAAGGAAATTTTACAAGCCATGAGAGATGGTGGGTATGAAGATTTTGAGATTCAAGACTCCTCTTCTATCTCTTCCACCAAAGACCCCTTTCATTATGTTCCTCCTGCGCTTGGGTCTTATAATCAAGGCCAATAATCTAAAGGAAAAAAGAGGATGAACACCCAGAGTTATTTCTCAAGTTTTGCCACCACTGCCTCTGCTAATCCCTCTTCCTCCCAACCAAGTCCAACTCAATGTCAACCCACTTTTTATGACCATTGGAAAAAGCAATGCAAAGAATCTGCTTTTCAATACATTGTTAGCTGGTGGTATAATGCAAATATCCCAATTAATGTTGTTTTTTCACCTTATTACCAAGTTATGTGGGACTCTGTTATATTTGCAGGAAAGGGCTTCAAAGGACCTAGTGTGCATGACTTGAGGGGAACTCTTTTGCAAAAAGAGAATTTTTTCATCGATGAGTATTTGACTAAGTATAAAGAGTCGAGGGAAAAAAAAAAATTGTTCCATCTTGTCATATGGATGGATCAATGGAAAGAACAACAAAATCATTAATTTCCTTGTTTCTTGCCCTCAAGGAACCATGTTTTTGAGATCAATTGATGCATTTGATAAGGTAAAGGATGCAAACCTTCTAATTGAGATTTTGGAAGAGATTACCCAGGCAATGAGGGAGGAGAATGTTATGTAGGTCATCACGGATAATGCCTTAAACTATGTTCTTGTTGGAAAGATGCTAGAAAACAAATGTAAGACCATATTTTAGACTCCATGTGTTGCACATTGCATAGACCTCATTCTTGAGAACATAGGCAGAGTGGAGTGGGTAAAAAACATTGTAGAGCATGCCAAGTGCATCACAAGATACATCTACAACCACTCATAGGTACTGAACCTAATGAGGAACAACACTGGGGGAAAAAATCTTGTTAGGCCTACAATTACGAGATTTGCAACTCACTTCCTTAAGTTGCAATGTCTCAATTCTCAACAAAAAAAATTGCAAAAAATGTTTTCTTGTGATGAATGGACTTCATCTCGATTGGTTCATAGACAAGATGGCAAAGACACCAAAAAGAAAGTTTTTAACAATTCTTTTTGGAAAAGTCTGCAGAGGCTGTGAAAATTGGTGAGCCACTTGTTAAGGTGTTACAGATGGTCGATGGGGAAAATTTGGCCATGGGCTACATCTATGAGGCTATGGATCAGGCAAAGGAGCAGAACGAGCAAATTACAAGGGAAAAAAAGCTAAATATGGGCCTATTTGGGAGATCAATGATAACAGATGGAACAATCAACTCCATTGTCCTATACATGCAGCCAGGTATTTCCTCAACCGAAAGTATCATTATAAAGCTCGACTAGGAGATGTGCACACTAGCAAGGTTAGAGATGGTTGTACGATTGTTTGGAGCGCATGCCCCGAACCATTCCGACTAGTTGGAAATACATAAATAGCTTACTCTTTTCAGTATGGCAGCGAGTACCTTCAGAAAAAACTTGGCAAAGATGGCAAGAGATGTGGATCAACCAAGTAAGCAGTTCCAATTTATTTTCCTATAAGTTCAATTGTTTACAAGTCAAACAGTAAATATTTGTAAATAAGTACTGAAATGAACTAACTAATGTCTTTTTCTTTGCAGCACATTAGTGGTAGTCATTTGGCGGCCAATGTCCTCAATTGCAAAGGTTTACAGTTAGAGTCCTTTGACAAACTTGTAGTGCTTAGGATTGTGAGCACAATTAGTTTGTTTTTGAGCGCATACCAATGTTGCACGACTCGTACTCGTATAAGACTCGTCTGTCTATTGACTCGGCGACTCGTTTAAGAATCAAGAACGACCCATATAAGACTCATATAATACTCGGCAAAATACAAAAAAAAATAGAACAATAAAAAAAAAAAAAATTTAAAAAAAACAAAAACAAAAACAAAAAAAAATCGGAAAAAAAAAGGAAAAAAAAAACCAAATTCGCTGCTTGGGACAGATCTTATCCGAGTTCGTACAAGTTTGACATGAGTTGTATGCGAGTCTTATGTGAGTCAGCGTGGGTAAGGGTCTTATGCGCAAGTTCTATGAGAGTGACTTGTTTTCGCATATGACTCCTCAAGACCCGCGAGTCTTGAAGGGTCTTATAAGGATCATGCTTCACTGTCACATACACACAAAGAAGAGAAACAATTTTGAACAAAAATGATTAAATGATCTTGTCTCCATGCAATACAACCTTTGACTAAGGTGTAACCAATTGATGAACAAAAGACCTAATCTAGATCCCATTGTGTTGGACAATATTGATCCAACATCAGAATGGGTGGAGGGGACTCAACCAGTTGAGTTTGATGTTGATTTTGATATTGACATGGAGTGGGGAGGGTCGAGGTGGTTGATCCTAATGGAAATTTGGTAATGCCATTAGAACTAGAACCAGTAGTCGAATCAAGCAAAGGCAAACAACCAACGGAAGGCACTAGTTGTGCAGCTTGACCAACTCATGCTTCCATTGGTCATAATATCATATTAGTGCCAACACACAAGGCTGGGGATGGGCCAGTGTAATCTCACCACTTGTCCAAACAGAGTTAAAGTTCATTGATGATCTTGTGTCTAGTAGTGGTGATGAATTTATCATGATGAGGAGTGATCATGTTTATCACTGACATGTAGACTTGTAGTCTTGTAGTAGGCCAAGGCGTCGTCTACCGAGGCGGAAAATATGCGCGGACTGTTAAAAATCGTCGGAATCTAGCAAAAGAAAATTCAAAAAATCTGGCAATAGAAGTGTTTGAATCGTGTTTTTGATGGTGGAAATGGATTCAGCACCATGAAAAACCCTTGGGGCACCCAAAATCTTGAAGATTGACAGTTGCAACCTGGATTTACAAAAAAAATTGTCGAATTTTATCAGAATCTTGCCAGAATTTCCATGATTTTTCGAGCAAATTTGAAGTCTAGTTATACTACGACGTAGGCCAATGGCCCTATAGCTTGTAGCATTGTTTTTGGACTTTATAGGCCATTTAGAGCCTCATTGATTATGTATTTTGTTGTTGATATGTATTGCACTTGGTGCCCTTTTGATATATTCACCTTTCCATAGTATATAGATGAGTAAAATTTGCATATTTTGTCTCTATTGGTTTGGAATCATGGTTTTAAATCTTAAAAAATAGCTTATTTTCATTAAAAAATAATTATTTCATGTATTTTTTTGAAAACCAGTGCATCGAGAGTTGACCAATCCCAGCTTCACCGGTTCCGATTTGAAACCTGATTTGATAGGTGGACTAGTCCGGTCACCAGTTCCAGTTTTGAATATATATATATATATATATATATATATATAACAACACTATCTTGAAAGAAAATAAGAATGATACACATAAATCTCAACACTAGAAGGAAAACCATACATGACCATTAATTAAATTATGCAAAATACAAAAATTTGCATTGAAAATCCTCAAGTGTTGTTTGGAGATGTTTCAAATACATATTGTACGTGTTTCACACCCATACCTAGATTTCCATACATTTTTGGGGCCTACTGCAGAGGAAGTGACATCTCCTGAAACTTGGGTTAGGTTTCCTTGACGATGGAGGGAAACCGACTCTAGGAGATCGAAAACCTTCCCTCACACAGAAAGGTCATACCTAATATCAAAGGTAACATCCAAGTGATTTAGAATTCTTTCTTCATGAGAAGAACAATATAAATAACTTGCCACCAAATAAAATTCAAACATACTAGAAATACCATTTCATCAATGTGAAATCTTTTATGCTTGTGTACTCTCTAAAAAAAGATATCCACAATATCACCTTCAGGATTTGGTGGCAAAATAGGAGCACTTCAATAGGTGTATCAAGGAGTATTGTGTTAGGTGTGCAAAAATTAGACCCATGTTGCAGTGGGTAAAGGAATTGGTTGAGCCTTCCCAATATTGCTTTGATTATCTTAAGCAAAATTAGTGAAATGATTGATTTGCACTTGCATAATATATTTGCAAAGTAATGTTAAACTATTAACACACAAAAGGATTGGAGACATCATAGAAACAAACTGACTTGTAAAATATGTGTGTGTGTGTTTGTATTCAATTGACACAAACTTGTTAATCACCTTTTATGTCATTTTCTAGGCAGTTGTGTTACCCATAAAACCTAACTACCCCATTTACTAATATCTAATTAACTTATCTTTTATTAGTCACCTATATTAACGTGATATTTACATTAGATTGACATTTTATTGTATATACTATTGGAATTTGGAACATTATACTCCAACACCCCCTCTTAATAGAAAATGAAAACAAAAACATAAAGCAACTTCACTCCATAGTTCAAAATCATGCAGGCACTTCATTAAGTTGTCTCATCACCCTCATTACGGTAGTATTCCTTGTGAAAATTTCTAAATCTTATACTTATGCTGAAATCTTTGTTGTTAATCTGGTTATGCTCCTCCTACTTAGATAAGTTATTAACTGAATAACTTCAAGTTAAAATCGAAGCAAAACACATAACAGATCTTCACCAATTCAGATCTAGAATAAGTTCATGCAAACATAGATAGAGTAACACAGATCTTTTCTGGACAAATAGTCCCCAGAAAAACTCAATGCGAGAAAACCGGTCTTCTGGCTGCTGGAGGTTTTTATTATTAAGAATTTTCTGAATACAACAAATCTGGATTCCAAATCTAGAAAACCAGATAGAGAAATAATAGATCTACAGCTCACAGGTTGTTCTAAAGCCAAAATAATGACTAATCCACACCCTCAAACAGGATTTACAAGACTCAGCCAAAATTAGGGCCTAGAAACCCCAGCATTGTCCCTAAAGCCTTTGCGTCAGCCTCTGAAGCCTATGCCACCCTCAGCACTGCTCCGGAAAGGGTTGCGTTATCCCAGACTGGATGACACAGTCCTTACGCTGCCCCTTAGGGTCTCTGCGTAACCCCTAAGGGCTTCCAGCTGAAAATCACAATGTACTTGAGGACCTGGGTTGTCCTTGTTGTTGCTGCTCTCTTGCTTCACTACGCTATCTCTCTGAGCTGATCTCTGCCTCTTGTTGATTCTAGAACTCGAGATCAGATCATCCCCTTGGCCTAAATTTCCCTCTCTGCAGCTGAAACACTTCTAAGAATTCTTAGCAAACCCGCCCTAGAATCTCAGCTTAGCTTCAGTGCTCTGCCTCTGTGTGTCTTTACAAATGACCCCAAGCCTTTCCTTTTTACTTTTCTCATTGGGAAACCAACGGCCATGATCAGATCTTGAATCAATGGCTAAGATTAAAAGAAAGCTTGATCTGTGTGACTTAAGACAATTTCATCACATGTTTAATTAAATTCACTTTAATTATTTAAGTTCCCTAAGTTTTAACTTACGAAATACATTAAAATAATTAATTAATTTAATATTTCCTAAACGATGAAATTTCCCAAATCCATTTATGGTTCTTGTAAATAAAGTGTACTCTAGTCCTTCCTCAAAATTTGGGAGCTAGAGCACAACTAATGCTACCCCAAATACATAAAATCTCAACACTCCCTCTTAGCATCAAGAGTGTGCTCTAGCAATACATCACACTATGCATTACAAGAATTTGGGTACTGGTTCTGTGCTGTTGATGCTTGGCCTACTGCCACTCAACTCTGCACTGTTGCTGCCATTCTGTATTGTTGCCCATGACTCTGCCACTGCCACTGCAACCTCTGTACTGCAGCTCCCTCTCAATATGTTGCATCTGTGTTGCTCATAACACTACCACTGTTGATATGTTGCACTGCAACTTCGGTTGTTGAGAGAAACAACTGAATCCCCTGCCCAATCTTTAACAGACAAGTCAGATGGGCTGCATCCTCATCACTGAATCTCCATAGGCTACAGATCTGTGCTGGCATCTAAAGGACGATGCACAGCGACAGCTCTGCACTGCGTAAGCAGACTCCCTCTGCATTACTGAAGTCACATCAGCCCCTTGTGCTGAAATCTCTCACGTTGTTGCTGCACTGTGCTATCCCTCTGAAGCTTTCTACGTTGCTGCAACTCTGCACTGCGTAAGCAGCTCTGCTCTGCATTCTTGAAGTCACATCAGCCTCTGCATTGCATTCCTGAAGTCACATCAGCCTCTGCGCTACTGCTGCTGCTCTGCTCTATGCTGCTCCTCCCAGTCTTTAGATCTGCCTCTGCTTCATCTATGCAACCACTGCTCCACTTGTCCCGATACTGTCTTAAGGCTGCGGTAGCTCGCATGTGATCCAAGAGATGACCTGCTCAAGGATCCCACCTTAGAATATGTAGCTCCTCTACATATCCATGTCGCCCCACCTTCGTGGTTCATGAGCGCTCATGGTTACATCACCTTCCGACCCATCATCTGCCACAACAGCCTTGGAAGAAAAAGCTTCCTTGTACTTTTTCTTCTGAGGACAATTGCTGGCAAAATGTCCCATTTCACCACACTGGAACCACTTGATCTTTGACAGATCCTTCTTCTTCTTTCCCTGTTGCCTCTTTGATGCCAAGGCTGCATCTTCTTCATCTTCCTTCTTCACTTTGCTCAATCCAGAGTTGTGTTGCTTCTTGGTGAATCTACTGAGTTCTTCTTGACACAAAATTGACCACAAGTTGTCCCAATCTGGGAGGCCCGCTCTACCCAAGATAATTTGGACAAAGGTTTCCCACTCATCTGTGACTACATTGAGAGGAGTCCTGACTATCACATTGTCTTCCACCTTAGCACCCGTTGTAGTCAACTGATCTCTAATTGACTGCAATCTGAAGAGAAAATGCTCCATGTCTTCTCCCTTGGTCATCATGAATGACCTCATCTGTGTCTCCAACAGCATCTTCCTTTGGACAGATCTTCCCTCATACAGGGAGATTAAGGCCTTCCACATCTCATTAGCTGTCTTTTTCTCAACTAAGTGTGGTATAATATGGTCCTTAATTCCACCCATGATCAGCGATTTGGCATGCCCAGCAGCTTCCTTATGCTTCCGAAGGAGATATGGATCAGTCGGCGTGGCCAGAGTTTGCTCTGCATGGTCTCTTAGATTATATGCCTCAAGGACTATCAGGATCCTTGCCTTCCACACTAAAAATTTGGAGAGGCCATCCAATCTGTCCTGATCCCGCAGTCCATGAGGATCCATCTGCTCAAAAATGTGTCGGAACTTCCCTTTCTCTTTGCTAGAGAACTGGATCTAAGGCCCTTGGCGAAACAAGCAACTTCTGCTCCCTCTGACAATTGATTTCCCTCCTTGGAAATCTGCCAAATCAACAATGATTCAGCTCTCTTTGATCCTCTAATCAATCTGCAAGTTTCTTCGGCAAGAAACTCTCTGAGAAGCTGATCTCCTCCTGCTCTTTGTCACTTGTGCTTAGGTTAAAATCTGAAAACTTCATAAATTTAACCCCACCAGCACCTTATGAATTTCTGCAGCGAATTTTCAGACTTTTCAGGATATGATAGATTTAGATCTGCTTCACACTGGCAGGCTTCAGACCAATCCAACGTTGTTTCTGAGCTGCCTCTGCGCAGTAATTGCGTGGGCTTGCTAGGAGACAATGTTAGACTGTGTCACCCCTCCCTCTGCGTGAATCTGCCTCTGAAAACTGCGTTGTCCCTTCAGATCTGCATTTCTGTTGCTTTTCCAACTGCTTTCTGCAGCTAGAACCTTCAATTTCTTGCTGGTGACCCTCCTAGATCTGCAATTGCTCTGATACCATGTGAAAATTTCTAAATCTTATACTTATGCAGAAATCTTTACTATTAATCTGGTTATGCTCCTCCTACTTAGATAAGTTAATAACTGAATAAATTCAAGTTAAAATCGAAGCAAAACACATAACAAATCTTCACCAATTCAGATCTAGAATAAGTTCATGCACACATAGACAAAGTGACACAAATATTTTATGGACAAATGGTCGCTGGAAAAACCCAATGCGGGAAAACCGGTCTTCTGGCTGCTGGAGGGTTTTATTATTAGGAATTTTCTGAACGCAACAAATCTGGGTTCCAAATCTGGAAAACCCGACAGAGAAATAATAGATCTACAGCTCACTAGCCGTTCTAAAGCCAAAATAATCACTGATCCACACCCTCAAACGAGATTTACAAGACTCAACCAAAATTATGGCCTAGAAACCCCAGCGTTGTCCCTGAAGCCTCTACATCAGCCTCTGAAGCCTCTGAGTCCCTCAGCGCTACTCCAGAAAGCGTTGTGTTACCCCAGACTGGGTGATGCAGTACTTACGTTGCCCCTTAGGGTCTCTGCGTAACCCCTGAGGGCTTCCAGCTGAAAACCACGCTGTCTTTGAGGGACTGCGTTGTCCTTAATGTTGTTGATCTCATGTTTCACTACACTGTCTCTCTGAGTTGATCTCTGCCTCTTGTTGATTCTAGACCTCGGGATCAGATCATCCCCTTGGCCTAAATTCCCCTCCCTGCAGCTGAAACACTTCTGAAAATTCTTAGCAAACCCGCCCTAGAATCTCAACTTAGCTTTCGTGCTCTGCCTCTGTGTGTCCTTACAAATGACCCCAAGCCTTTCCTTTATACTTTTCTTGTTCGGAAACCAATAGCCATGATCAAATCTTGAATCAATGGCTAAGATTAAAAGAAAGCTTGATCTGTGTGACTTAGGACAATTTCATCACATGTTTAATTAAATTCACTTTAATTATTTAAATTCCCTAAGTTTTAACTTAGGAAATATATTAAAATAATTAATTAATTTAATATCTCCTAAACCAGATGAAATTTCCCAAATCCATTTCTAGGTTTTGTAGATCAAGTGTACTCTAGTCCTTCTTCAAAATTTGGGAGCTAGAGCACAACTGATGTTACCCCAAATACACAAAATCTCAACATTCCTAAATTCCCAACTTGTCTAAATTCTTTAACTCCTTGAATTCCCAAATCCCCAAATCAATGTAGCTCTGTAAATTCCAAAGGATTTCTTGAAATTCTCGAACTCCTAAATCAATGCAATTCCCTAATTCCCAAATCGCTTTCTTGAATTTTCTTCTATTTTAGAAATTCAATCAGAACAAAATATTCACAATTAATTTGTGTTACCATCTTCATTTTTGGTTCCCTTTGATTCACCACAGCGAATTTTTCTTTCACCTTCTCCAAAATATACAAGGGTGCATTCTTTATGTGTGCTCATCAAAAATGTCTAAGCATATTCTCAAATTTAAAATACTTCAAACTTCTCTAATTTCGTCACAATTTTTAAATAAATCATGGGATTCCAAGTTTCTATGTTGAAGAGAAATTCATAGTGGACTTAGACTAAAGAGAAACTAATATCTCTCTACTCCTATGATATAAAACTATGTTTTCCAATTTATAATCTCCAAAATATACAAGGGTGCATTCTTTATGTGTGCTCATCAAAAAAGTCTAAGCATATTCTCAAATTTAAAATACTTCAAACTTCTCTAATTTCGTCACAATTTTTAAATAAATCATGGGATTCCAAGTTTCTATGTTGAAGAGAAATTCATTGGGGACTATATAAAACTATGTTTTCCAATTTATAATTGTTTGTGCTTCCTCTATAATACTTTGGTTTTAATGGAACAATTATTCAACAAATTAAGGTCTTTATATTCACTAAAAGAAACTTCTAGGAAATAAGCCTATAAATTTTGGGGTGATCACATAACAATGTGTTTGTAGCAATGTTGCACGAAGCGAAGACGTTTTTTGGAAGCAGGGATGCGGAAGCGTCATTTCCCAAAAATCTAGGAAGCGAAGCATCTACTATATATATATATATATATATATATTCAAAATAAACATCCAAAATACCAATTAGTTGTAGAAGACATGAAAACATACAAAATTTTACATAAATCAGGATAGATATGGTATCCATGATTCCATTGTACATCAATGATTAATTATTCGAGCATCAACCATCTAGAGTCTAGCAATTACAAACAGACATCAAATTTTTAAGCATATCATAAAACATAAAACATTTAGAAGATAAAATCATCAAACATTCAAGTAACTTATCTAGCAAGTGAGCAACTGTCAACATGAGTCATGTCCAAAATTCAAATAATAATGTTTACAAAATAGGCCACTTGGCCACCACGAAGACTCAAGTACACACTAAACTAGGAAGATTAAGACAAAAAAGTTCAAATTCACAACAAGACTACAGGTCTAATCTATGACAAAAGTAGTAAACTGTGAATATATCTACTAATCTCTCCTCCTTCCACCACCAACAGGACGTGAGCCTCCATGGGGTGGCAATGAAGAAGATGGTGAAGATGGTGGCTCTAGAAGTTGTGGCATTGGAACTGATGAAGATGAAGCCCATGTTGTTTGTCTTGAAGCATGGAACCTGGGAAGCAAGGGACCTGATGGGGGTGGCATCTCAACTCGATCATTATCATCCTAGATAAGAGCATCGTCCAATTGCTCTAATTGCAACACTCCATCCTCCAAATTGGGCTACTATGGATTCATGTCCCAAACCTTTAGGTATTTATTAGTCTTTGCATCATCACAGCAATGGGACAACAATCGCAAGTTGTAGTGAACATAAACCAAGCTCTCCACCCGGTCTAAATTTTAACTGTTCCTTTTAACATTGTGGATGAAAAAGTAAGAGCTCCAACACCTCCCTGCAAAAGAAGTGTTTACCACCTGTGATAGCACCCGCAATGCCAAAGTTTGTAGAAGTGGAGTAGCACCTCCATGCATGTTCCACCAATAAAGAGAAGATAAATTCTCTCAATCTGTAATTGCATGCATGCTCCCAAACGCACCAGTGGTAAGCAATTTCTCAAATGTTTTCGTAGCATGGCAGAGTCCTCCTCACAGGGACTAATTTATCCAATGCTTTCATATAATCAGATGGAACCTCTGGATCTAAGTGTGGTTTCCTCTTGCTCCCCTCTACCCCCACCCCCCCAGTATGTGTTGGTGTTGAAAGCCATGATGGATGATAGTATTTAGGTGGCTGAACATAAGCTAAGGCATGCAATGAAATGTTTAGCATATCCCATCATTCTTCCACCTCTGAACAAATATAATTGTACAAGATGATATCTCTAGGCTCAACAATTTCTTTTATCTACCCCAACATGCTATCCATTTTCTCATACAACTACCCAATTATTGGCCAATCTAAATCTACAAACTTGATCATGTAATAAATTGGTTTAGTTAATCGGAAAACATATTTAATCTGTGACCAAAAGTAATTGTCAAGAATAGTGCCCTTGGCTACGTTATCACCATCTCTATCAGTGTTAATGTCATCCCATGATTCAGAGGTCACTATATTAGTTAAATCTTGTCTCACCTTCACTAGCCGCCTAAAGGTGAGGTAATTTAAGCACTTGCAACTTCGACTAAGTGCCATAAAAGTAGTTTACCCTTCTATGCCCTGTGATAAATTTAATGAGTTGCTCCCCTCTCTTGTAAAACTCATTAATTAATCCACATTTTTTATGCTTCACAATATGATGCATCAAAAGGTTTAATGTGTGCACCAAGCACCCAGACCAAAAGATGTGTGGATGAGTATAGTCAATAATTTTTCTTATTGCCTTACAATTTGCTACATTATCAGTGATCACTTGAACCACATTATTAAGACCAACATCTTTGATTGATTGCAATAGGAGATCTGCAATGTTTTGGGAAGTTGCACTGATGGAGGAGGAATCATGAGATGCAATAAACATTGCACCACTAGCAGAAACACCAACAACATTTATAAAATCGTTGTTTCTAACATTTGTCCACCCATCTTATACAATGGATACCGCATAATTCACCCACTCATTTGTGAAACGTGTTAAAGCTTTTTGAACCTTTGCTTTTTCTCTTTCTAATAACAGTGTTCTAGCTTTCTCATAGTTGGGGCTCTTGTATCCTTTTGGGGCTTCATTGATGGCTTTAACCATATCATGCCAATAGAGAGAGCGAAGCACATTGAATGGTACATCGCAAGCACAAAGAAACCGAACTATCTTTCCATCCACATCATCCCTCCCGGCAACATTCAGGAAATCCCCTATTGTTCTTCAACTTCCATAGGTTACAGAAGTACCATGAGATGAGCTACCAAATCTAAAGGTTGCACTTGATTCAGAATGAGTTTTCTATTTCTTGTTTTTTTGTTGTGCAGCCTCCTCTATGTGGACGTATTTTCTTCTTTGTTCAGCTAAAACCTTAGGGCAAATTGCTATCCCCATGGAACCCTTTTTGCCATCACTTTTCAACACCCCAAAAAGATGCCTCCTCACACGGGTATATGAACCACTATATCATTTTCCTCCATGAAAACCATGAGGGCACAAAAACTTGTAGCTTCCACCACCTTTTTCCCCTTCAAGTTTGGTCACATAATTCACAAGGATGTCAATAAGGCTTTCCACTCTAGCATTTCAGTGTCCTCTTCAAACCCTTCCTCCTCATCATACATTGGGCCACTCATATGGGGACCATTATCCTCTTCTTCTTCTTCCCTTCTATTCCTACTCTCCCTTTCCATCATGAAAACCAAAAGTGGAATGATACATAGAAGCCAAAAGAACACCATTTTGGAATATGAATATAGATGGACAACCTGCAATGAAATGAGCAAGAAGAAAGAATGAAAAAGAGTAGGAGAGGAAGGAGGAAAAATACAAACAACAATTACGGAAAAATGAGGGAGTTTAGGGTCTGCACTTACCTTTTTAGCTCTTGTAGATGGAAGCCCTTCTTTACTCCTCCAAGCTCCTCCTTCACTGCTCCTAGTTCCTCCTCCTTCACTCCTCCAAGCTCTCCTCAAACCTCTCTTCTCCAAGCTCTCCAAAAATACAAGAGTGATGAAATGAGAGGGTGAAATGAGCTTTATCCCCGTCTATTATTTCCCTAACTCAACCCCAACTCAAGTTAAAGAAAAAAACAATTGATCTTTTGGTGGGCCAATGTGAAACCGCTCGTCGGGCATCGACACCACTCAGGATACGTACAGATTTGTGCCTGATCCGCAATTTCGGATTTCCAAACGGATCCCCCACAGATCCGTAAAGGACACGGTTCCCGATCTGGATCCTTTGGGGGGAGGGGCATTTTGTGCAACATTGGTTTGTAGATATCTTTGTATGTGCTTCATCGATTGCATTACGTCTAGCCATAAATATGGGTGCCAATGTTGATGAAAAACAACATTTCACAATGATAAGGACACCTCTATGTTTCTTGCAAAATAAGAGGACAAGCATATTTGTTCGTCACTTCCAACCATAGCACTGTTTCACACAAGACTCCTTTGCAAATCAGCTCCTGCTACAATTTGGGTTCTACAGTTTCATGGGCTTCTAATTTCTCATGCCCTCTAAATGCATGGCAATTTCCTCCACCCTCTGCATTTTCCTATGCACTATAAATGTAAATCAGGTTGTTCTGGTGTACTTTCAGCATAAGTTGTGGGTTGGGTTCCTTCTTTTGCCTCACCATCTAAAAACCAATTTGGTATCACAAGCAAATTCCTCCTTTACATTTATCGTCTAATAACCCATGCTAGTTCCTCCTAATCTCATTGTGATGAAGGCTTCCTTCTCAAATACATTATATGATGACCTTCCTTCTTAGATATGTTGACTCCAATTCAGTTGATTCATATGGTTGCGCCCATTGATTCTACTCCTCTCATTAGTTTATGGTTGAAACCTGTCTTAATTTGACTTCTCTCCACTCAATGTCATCATCTTGACTTTGTAACAACTTTATAAGTCACAAACTTCAAGGCACGGGTCAAGGTTCACTATCACTTTGATACCATGTTAAACTTTTCACACACAAGAACATTGGAAACATTGTAGAAATGGACTCACGTGTAGAATATATATGTTTATTACGATAGATTCATTTGATACAATGGGGTTGAGCCCCTTTTATGTCATTAGTTGTGTAGTTGGGTTACCTATACAATTCAAGGAATGTGCCCCCACCCCCTTCGGTATAGGAACCCCGAAATGGGGCTAAAACGCATTTGATTTCAAACGAGTCTAACGTTTCGGGGCTGAAATGCATTTGATTTCAAACGAGTCTGGCATTTTTTAAATGTGTTTCACAGACCACACAATGTGTTTCGGTGGCTGTGCGATGCATGTAGGGCCCCTACAATATGTTGAAATGGCCCCCACTTTCACCTAGGCCTCACAAAATCATTTTTTTGCTATTTTATTGTGTTTAAATTGTTGATTTTTAGGTAGCATCAAATGTGCTCAAGCTCCAAAATTTTGTGCAAGGGCTAGAACACATGAGATCTCCAAGACCCATAAATCGTTTGGAGAAATTATGCCCGATGTGCATTCTATTCAAATAATTAATTATTTTTAATGGAGCCTAAGTAAAAACTTAGGAAATTAAAATAATTAAAGTGAATTAATGTAAATGTTGGTGAGAAGCTTCTAAGTGACGAGGATCAAGTCTGTTTTAATCTTAGCCATTGATTAAAGATTTGATCACGGTCGTTGATCTATCAACAGCAAAAGTATAAAGGAAGGCTCGAGGGTCAGTTGGAGTACACACTCACATAGAGTAGCACTTGAGCTAAATCGAAATTCTGGGGCGTGGTTTGCGGAGAATTTCGGAGTGAGTTCTAGTGCAGAGAGGGGTAGTTCAGCAGTGGGACTTCAGTGCAAGGCCAAGAATACATTGCAAAGAGGCAACGTAGCACCAAGGAAGGACAGTGCGGCACTTGAGAGGGTGACGCAGAGCCTGGAGAGGTGACGCAGTCACTGAAGAGGCAATGTTGGCGTTTCTGTGAGACAGATTGGGCATAAATTCAGCAGATCGATTTCTGAGTCGAGAAGGCTCATGTGGAGGTTGACGCAGCTCCTAAAGGGGTTGACGCAATCTCAGCGTAGAGCTGGGAGCAGTTGTTGCTGCACAGCACTGGGGACAATGCAGTCACCTGTGGGGTTTGATCATTCAACTGTTGGATCAGCCAAAATATGTCTCCAGACAGAGGTACTTCTGTCGTCATGTGAAGAACAAGTTTGTCATTGATGAAGTGACGTGGAGACTAAGTAAAGGCATTGTTGAATATTGTCAAGGCTCGTTGAAGAAGAGATTGGGAGTCGTGAAGTATAACCAAATATATCTTGATGAATTGAAGCATGAGGTTGGAGCCTCATAGATATAAGGTCAATGCCTTAGAAGATAGGGTTGGAGTCCTAGAGGATTGGAGTCCTCAAGAAACCACGTCGGAGCCTGTACCGGTGATAGGGTTGGGGCCCTAGAAGTTGGTGCCTCAAATTGACAAGGTTGGAGCCTTGGAAAGACCAAGTCGGTTCTTGGCACAATACAGGTTGGAGCCTAGAAGATTGGAGTCTTCATCTAGGGTTGGAGCCCTATATCATTATTGTACTTTACTTATTATAAAGAAGAAATTAATAAAAGTATCTATTCTATCATTGTTCATTTTTTGTTATAATTACAAGCGATCTAACTGGTAAAAATAATAATTGAAAAGAAATATTGATTCACCCCCCCCCTCCTTAGTATTTCCAACATAGCATTGAATCTTGGCCATGTTCTTCTTCTTTTCCTGAGCACCAAACTTTACAAATTTACCCTTTCTTTTCATCATTGTAGCATATGCTTGATTTTGCTCATTTGATCCCACATCAATCTTTTCCTTCAGTCTAGTTTCTTCAATCTTGCATAGTGACCATAGATCCTTGAATGGAGTAGCTTATTTCTTCCCATATATGCTTGAAGTAAATTTACCCCATTCCTCTAGTAGCGCATTTAGTACCAATGTAGTCATCTCTTTGTCAAACATTATTTCTCCCAGATCTTGAAGTTGATCCCCGATTTCATATATCTTCATAAAGTATGAGGTTATTCCTTCTTCTTTTGATATTCGTAGCTTGTAGAGTTCTTGCCTTAGAGAGATAACTTCTCCTGTAGTGCTTAGTCTACCAGTTTGTCATATATTTCTTTTGAAGTTTTGAGTTTAGAAACATATGGGATGAGGGGATCCTTGATGGATTCTATGAGAATCCTTTGAGCCCTTTCTTCACCTTTCATAAACCTTGCAAGTGCTTGAGCATCTTCCTTTGGAGATTTGGTGATTGAACCCTTGACATGTTCCATAACCTCATTCTCAATGAGATTTAGATCTGTCCTCTTCTTCCATGCAAGAAAGTTTGAAGCCCCAACCAATTTGTTGCTTTCCTTGAAAAAAAGACATTTTGACAAATTCAGAAGTAGACATAAATATACTTAGTTGAAGAGGTGCTTCCTCCACTTGTTGTCTCCTTGATCTTGATGATGTTATAGATAATGAAAACTTCTTGATGAAGATAATTTTCTTCAAGAGTGGTCCTTGGCTCCACAGAGAGGGAGATCACCGTAGATCTTCTCTTGATGATGATTGATGAAGATATCTTCATGCTTCCTGGATGATCTTCAAGGATGAGGATTTTCATTTGATATGAAAACCTTTGCTTCAACGAGAGGGAAATTGCCTTGATGTCTTTGGTGCAGACAACGCTTTTGATCTAGCTTCCTTTAGATGAGTGGTATTCAAGGTACTTGAACTCAAAGTCTTTGAGGATTCCTTTTTTTGTTTGAGGTGATGATTGAGTGCAGATCCCAAGAATGCTTTTTTGATTGAACTAGGGCTTTGACTTTCTTCAAGATGACGATGTGATCTTTGTCCTTAAGGTGCTTCTCTTAGACTTCAAGTTACATTGATTTGTAGATCTCTTCAACTTTAGTAATGTAGGGTATTGGCCTTCTTTTTCTTGAGGATGATTTGAGTGATGATCCAAAGACTTCCTTAGGTGTAGACTTCTTCTTTGATCTAGGGTTTTGACACTTCTTTGTAGATCTTGACTTCAAGATGATCTTCTAGATTTTCTTTGATGCCCTTTGGTCCTTGAATGCTTGAGTGTTCCTTGATGAGATACCCTTTCTTGATTTTGTCACCTTAGCTCGATACCATCTTGAGAAATCTAGGGCGTTGTTATTAGGAGATTTCTCTATAATGATAACTACTTGTGAATGATTTTTGCTACATTAGATTAGGATTTTCTCTTTGATTAAATTATTATAGTGTTCTTCATCAAACACCTACCAAAGCATAAACAATAAAGAGACAAGAGACACAGGATGTAGGCGATCAGCCAGGGCCAAAAACTCTCCAACTTGAAAAGAAAACCCAAACGAATTCTTCTTTTTATAGAGACTTCAAATGACGAATACCAAGAGTATGACCAAGACCCTTGACACAACAACCTCTCCAAGACCAAGCCACAAGATCCTTCTTCTCTGCCTTCTCTTCTTGCTCAAATCAACACAAGTAAAATTGCCTTCATGTGCTGCACTTCTTGACAACCCTGAAATTTTGGTCCCTTTCCACAGACCTGCAGTCCATACCTCTGCAATTTCGCACATGGGAGTAGAAAGAGAGGGTTTGGAGATGCTTTCCTTCCTTCGCTATACTTGGAGACTTCTCTAGTTAACCTCAGTTAGCAATGGAGTTGATTTGGAGACCTTTGGTGACTTCTTTAAGGACTGTTATGATACTACTGCAGAAACCATAGTTTTATGCCACACGTGCGAGGAGACTAACCAAAAACAGTACCTAATAACTTCGCTCTCCTTCCCTTCCTTCTCGCTGGATATGTGACTATTCTCCTTGTGATTTTCGTGCTCTTTTTCTTGCCTCTGATGCCTGACCGAAATATGTCCTCAAGTGACGTCGAGCTACCCTATTAAATTTTATAGTGGCATGTCCATCAGAAATAAGTCGACTTCTCCTAGTGACAAGGTCAACGTGCCTTTCTAGAATTATCTTTAGGTCGACTTCAAGGTGAGCTTGTGACATGGACTTGGAGGGTTAACAAAATTTATTTTACAATGAATTACATGCCCAAATGGGTCCTCAAACTTTGACATTGACTCTATGAACTTTATGACTTGATGACTAACCCTAACGGCTCACAATGGGAGCCTTAACAATAAAAATTAAATTCCTTGAGCATGAAACCCATGACTCAAGCACTATAAAATCATTTTATTCTTCTTCTTTACATCAATTACATAAAATAAAAATTACACATGTCATTATGAAGACCTAATTACATTTTTCAACAAATTCAAACTAGCTCTATAAAATAGATCACTCTGCCCTAGAGCTAGCAATGTCAGTACTATGGACCATTTACCCCTAGCCAAATCAGCATGGCTCCATGGGTAAATGTATCAATCTCCCCTAGACAAATCAGCATGACCCCATGGGAGATGTTTGCCCCAGGACATTCACCCTTGGCCAAATCAGCATTGTTTCTTTGGGTGAATGTACCATTCCCTCACTAGTCAAATCAGCATGACCTCGTGGGAGAATCACAACCTAATGCTACGAAAACATCAATAGTTTCATGTCCCAGTATTCAAGTTAATTGTTATCTATCACCAATATTGGTTCCCTATTTTACTCATTTTTTAGTAGGGGCTTCGAAACTTTTCCCTAAGAGGTCGATGCGGTAGAAAAAAAAAAAGGTGCCATCCATGATTGGTTGGGATAAATAAAGTGTGTGAACAAAATCCTACTCTGACCTCTACTCCCCTTATTAGGCCACTCCCAATTATTGCCTAATGCATGAGCAATGAGCAAATCAAAACAAAAGGAACCTTGATGAATGATAAAATAGTTCACTTTTAAAGGGTAATTAAAGCATAAATAAAGCTTGTGGCCCAAGCTATAAAAAAAAAAAAATTTAAAAAATCATTTAAGAAAAAGGAACACAAAATGGGTGGTAAAAATAGCCAAAGGAAAGGGATAGCTAAAGTCCCATGATTGCTCCCTATGCACATTATAACATTCAATAGTGATGGTATTTCATAACCAGTACACAGATGGTGGCATCCTACATCAAGTAAAATCCCCACCATAACATTATTCACTTGGGCCTGCTAATTGATGGGTTTACCTAGGAATTGTTCCTCCCCTTGATGTTGGAAGCACCTAATAGGGCCTCTAGATAACCCTTCTATATCTAAACATGGTAACTTGTTTACAAACCCTAATCTAGAAAGACTTTTTAGATGATGCTTATGTGAAGTACTCTTCTGCATTTTGCATTAGATATGGTCCATTGTGATACTCTAATGGTTTTTTTACCTATGATAATGATCTCACTTGATTTTGAGGACATGTTTCAAATATTATCTCCCAGGTACAAAATCCATCCCTTGAGGGACTCATTAAACCTTCTCCAACACTTTAGAGAGGACATCTAGCCCCATCTAATGAACCTTTCAAGCACTATAGTTAGAACATTGACCGCTTTGAGACACTGTTGACCTTGGGATGGATCCAAAACTAATGATCACCTCCTCCTTCTCCCTCAAGGACCTGCAATGTTGCTCACCAAGGCCAAGGCGTTGCCTAGCCAAAGGATGTACCCAACGGACCAGAGGACAACCCCAGGCTGGCATTGCACCTTCTTGATGGGCATTACCCTATTCCTTGACCAATTTATTCATGATGATGACTTGAGATCTAATTGACAGCGTGGTGCCCCATTCTAGATGATGACATCATGCCCTAGGCTTGTGACACAAAACCAAGAATGATGGTGTGGGCTTCATTGGTGATGATTTGATGATGAAGAGGGTTTTGCTTAATGATGCACACTTGTTGATGAGGAGATAGCTTAGAGTGAGGAGCACTCTTTTGACCCAAAATTAGTGCCTTTTTTATGGAGATCTTCACCATTAGAAGATGATGTCACCCTTGGAGGACCTCTTCCTCACACATGTGATCTAAAAAAAGGCATTTAGTTATGTTTTCTCATTGAGATCGTTATATTTTAGGTCATCTTGCGACCCACTTGACTTGTAATCAAGCTTTTAGTCTATTTTACCCTAATCGACTTGGTTTCCCTCATATAAATAGAGGGAGGTTGAATTTAGGAGGATCATTGTAACACACACTCAGTTTAATTTTTCTTGTGAGAAAGTGTGAACTAACTTACACATTTTCTCTTAGACACAATGGATTACTAGACTAGCGAATTGTGTCAGGGAAGATAAAATTGCATGGATGGACTTTCTTTGATTGATAAGTGACACTATGGTGAATTGTGTTATCTTATTGTGAGTATTTTCATAAAACTTGCAAACGTTGTAGAATTAGGGTTTTATGAAGTCGTCATGATATGTTGAATACTTTATGGCTCTAAAATCTCCCTTTGCAAGATTTGTCACCAAGTATCCATCACAAAACTTAGGATTGCATTCCTTGTGCTTAAATCTCGTCTTTGAGAAAATCATTTGGGTTTACTAAGAGATATTCCTCTCTTGCTCGCTCCATTCAAGATCTTTTGCCTTTCACCTCATTATTTTGACTCCATATACCCAATTGATAAAAGGCACTAGTCTTCGTGTGTCAATCATTTAAAAATTTAAATCTTTTTCTTTTCTCATGGTAAACTATGGTTTAAATATGACCAAATCTCCATTAAATAGCATAAAGTGCCATATATGTTATAGTCCTATGGATAGATTTTGCATTGACTGAATTAAAAAATGAAAAATATATTTTTTATGCATTTTCAGCCATAATACCAGGGATGACGTCTAGGGTTTCATAGATGTTTTTTGCATTTTCAACCATTGAAAATTTGTCGTAATCTTCTTTGTAGTTGCATCATTAAATAGCCTTTGATTGTCTATTTCACTATCAATAATTGTGGACTCTTTTTTTTTATATTGTTGTTGTAAATTTGCATGTTGCAAAATCCTCATTACTTTTAAAAACTTTAATTTACTGCAGCAAATCAATAATAATCAAGTAGCATGTATTCAGAATCTATTTGAGCATCTCTAGGACTCTTATGATCCTCTAGACATAGCCATAGGTTCATTGAACTCACTACTCAATTTCACCTGAAGCCCTATCTTATCGAACATCATTCTAAGGTGTATATTTCAGAGGTTCCTTGAAGGGTATTTAACCTGAGAACCCTTAGGTTACTTAATCTTCGAGACTTGTTGGAGAAGCCTCCCTTGTGGGGATAAAACCTATCCACAAATCTATTAAATCTCTAATACAAATCTGATTTATTTATCCCTCAACAATTATTTTATACCCAAGAATTATTTACTCGATAAAATCTGAAAACTGCTAGAAAATAAATTCATTGGTATTCTAACTTTCAAAAATTAAAATTAAAAAGCAATAAGAGACACATGAACATGAAAATTAAAATGCTCATGAACATTTTAATAAGAGACACATGAACATGAACATGGACTCATAAAAAGCAATAAGAGACACATGAACATGCAAAATATAGAACATCAGCAACAAACTTACAAATTCCACCAAGAAAGCCTTCTTTCAATCCCAAAAAGACGTTTCTAATGCAAAATTCAATCTCCAATTTAAAGATGCTCCATAAAAATTACATTTTGCCAAGTAGAGAAATAAACAAAGGCAATTTGCACTCCCTCTGAGGAAGTTGAATTCGCATGTGTGGTGATGAAAAGAAAAAGTGGATGGATCCTCTATTTGTATGAGGTCTATCGCTTATCATTTACAAAATAATAAGACTACAAGCCCTAAACAAGTTTGACTTCGAGTGTTTGACAAGACAAGAGGTTACAATCCAACCCCATAGCTCAAAACAATAAAATAATGCCATAAATGCCCACAAGTGTTGGTCAATATCCTCTAAAAGCATGAGTAAATTTCCTTTTTGAGCGACAAATGCCACAACAAGGTGTAGAACGGGTTAAGGAGATGTTCCACCAACATAATCAATTCTAAATTATGAGGCAAAGCCTCAAGAAGTGCCTCCCTATCCAAAAACCGTGCTCTAGGTCCCCTACATCACCTTTTCAGGGGCTAAATGGGTGACATGGCAACTTCTCTCTTCAACGTTGGGGCATCAAGAATGAGTACAAATCCTACCTTTTCATCCTAGGGATGACCATCATCATCTGCACTCTGGAACAAGCAATGCCAATCAAACTGTATCAAGGCCAGCCTGGGGGTGTTCTAGATCCCTTGGGTACAATATCAAGTAAATTCAACACCAAGCAAGAGGATCTTTGCGTTAGCGTCTAGGGGTACTCTGGGGTGTTAATCACCATATGGAATCATCAAAATGCCCAACACTCTACTCTAGAGGGGAATTGCTTCATCTGCAAGGTCATCACTACTCTCTACAAGGTGCAAAATGACCTGCGCAATGTTGTGCAATGGACTGATGTAAGGTGGCCTCAGGCCTTTGTTGTTTTGTTAAGAACAACTTGGAAAAACCATCCCATGATCAAGTGAAAGTCACTGATCACTAGGGACACTGACCATAGATGCATCATAGCGAACCACAATTAATTTTTAACGCTATAATAACACTTCAAAGAAAGATCAACTTCAAATATCTAACTATATCAAGTCCCATAAAAGTGTTCTCTACTTGTGTTAGGGATGGCTAGATGGTCAAACCCTATTAGGTGTTTCCAACCTCTAAGGGCACGTCACAAGTCCTAGGTCAACCTTTCAATCCATAAGTGCTTGTGATAATAGTGGCAATGGAGGGGAACAACTTTGGGGCAAGGTATTATGACCATGGAACCAGCTAATGGAGATCCATCATCCTCAATGTATCAATGTAAGGAGGGAGCAATTGTGGAGGCATGAGTTACCCCTTTCCCCGGCTTGCTTTTCCACCCCTTTGGTGCGCCTTTTACTTCTTTTTTATAAGACTTTGAATCGAAGCATAGCTTAGGATCCCAAGCTTACTTTTAATGATTTAGCATTTATTACCCCTTAATGATGAGTTGGTTTCTCACTCATTAGGGTTGAGACATGCAAGAGTTCCTTTATTATATGATGAAGCATCAAGAGCTCAAGGAATTGGGTGATGGCTAATGAGGGTAGTAGAGCTCATGCTAGGCTTTTTCCCAAGTGTGAATTAATGTCTCAACCATCTTTTGCATTTTATCATTTCATTTTTTCTCTTATTGTGGCCATTTT
The DNA here is from genome assembly GCA_034641835.2 of Pinus albicaulis. Classification (NCBI taxonomy): domain Eukaryota; kingdom Viridiplantae; phylum Streptophyta; class Pinopsida; order Pinales; family Pinaceae; genus Pinus; species Pinus albicaulis. The sequence goes on along the minus strand of CM076578.1, from coordinate 1,777,640,452 downwards.
ATGCTTTTAACATATTTTTAGTTACATCAACCTCCAACGCAAAGTTTTTGGCCCAAACTCAAGGATGAGGATAAGAGGGTGTCAATCCCAATGAACCAATGACCACAAGCTCAAAGAATGGAGATGAATTCTAGGGAACGATGGAAAATGTTGAGTATGGAATATCATGTACATGCTACTTCAATCCAAGTCTCCCAATTAGTGCCCCTCCTATAATGCTAAGACCACAGAGGAGGTCCCACTAGACTAGGGTCAAAAACTAACCTCTCTACTGAAGTGAGAGAACAAGTTTACAGTCAAGATCGATCAGTCGTCTATATCACCCCTTAATTCATGATAGAATGCCCAAAACATTTAGTAAAAACACATGATTGTGAGATGGTTAAAGTACCTACCAAATGATGAACTGCCTATTAAATCTCCTAATACCAGCCCAAATTTATTTTCTCACGGCAAATATTTACTCCTGACAATTTATTTAATTAACCAAAATAAATTCTGAATTGCCGAAAAATAAAATCACTGGTATTTTAACTTCTAGAAATTATATGCAATGGAAAATAAAAATTAAGAGAGATCAATCACACATTGCAATAGATAAATACTCACACAATTCTCCATCATTCATTAATTTGGAAAATCAGGGTTTTCAACTAAGTCACGTGATACGGGGATATGGGGATTCGATGAATCGGATTAGGGTACGGTGACCCCCGGAACAGGATACTTCTGGGATACGATACGTTACATACTATTTTATTAAAAATATATATATATATATATATTAAAAATTAGATATTTTTTGCACAAATTCATACAAAATTCATAAAGGGTGTATTGAAATTTCTGTGTTTGATGGCATTTGTGTTGCATGTTCATGTGTCTCTTATTGCTTTTTATGAGTTCATTTTAATTTTTAATTTTTGATGAGTTGTTATTCTTATTCACTAATAAGTTGTTATTCTTAGAGGCATATCTAAAATCAAAGATAATTACATTTGGGTACTATATAATGATATTCTTGGGATAAATATATTGTTGAGAATAGCTTAAGCCTTTCCCACCATAGTGTATCTTCAAATTAAGAAATGTTAATACTATGAAACTATTCCATTGCACTGACCCATGCAAGAAAAGCCACTTTGCCCATATTTGCATATGCTTCACATGATCTATTCGGCATTATTTCTTCAATGAACTAGTTGTGAGATCTGATGTAAATACTATGGAATTGTTGATGGAAGCTTTAGTCCTTGAGACAACAGCTTAGACCTGAAATCTGGGAATTCTTTCGAGCTGTAAAATTGACAATTTTTTTTTAACATTAAAGGTCTAGTTTGTTGGATCTCTGTTATTTGTTAGCAGCACAACGATATTACTCTTGAATGCAGATGTACACTACCAAGGATGAATGCTTCAAAGAAACCCAATTCCAATGCAGACAGGGTCACCATCTACCCTACTGGTTTCACCATGATCGATCTTCAAACTAGAATATAGCGGCCACTGCTTCTGCCTCCTCCTGCTAGCGACATCTCAACCCACACTCATCTGGCATTTCTCAGATGCCGATCTGGCTAGGTTTCAAGACACAAATGGGTTCAGCCGTATCCGGTTTACCAGGTACGGCATATCTGAACAGGGTACGGTCGGGATACGCCGTACCCTGTTCAGATACGCCGTACCCGGTGAATTGGGGTTGAATCCGGTACGAATCCATATCCGATACGGGGATTCGAGATTCGTTGACCCTTTTGGACAAATCCGGTTACTTAGGTTTTCAACCCAAAAAGAATTACAAGGAAAAATACATCTACTAGAACCTGTAACTCAACGCCCACTGGATGAATTTAGTCCAAGGAATTCAACCTACTAGAAATCAGCCTCTGAAGGAACTCAACCTGGGGAAATTTGGCCCACCAATTCGCCAACAAATCAATCTTGTGCCTTCCCTCCGAGCTGTCTTTGCGCCTCAAGGGATTCAACAATGAAAAATCAGCATTACCAATCAAATCGATCTCCCTCTCACTTCATCAACTTAGCCCTGCAATCTCTAGCAATTAGGCCTCCTAGATACGTCCTCAAATCCTCCTACACTATTCCTCTTATGCACTTCAGTCTACTGAGCCACTCACACTAGAGAAAATCACTTTCTCTTCTTGTGTCTCCTCTGTTATGTCTTCACCTCTCCCCTAGGCTTCCTTTTATAATCTTCAGTAAACCCAGATCCCTAAAACCCTAATCTCCCTTCTAGAAGATCACTGGTTGAGATCATTTCTAAGTCAGTTAAATAATTAAATTATTTATCCTTCGAAAATGACTTATTCCAAAATAATTAATTGACTTTAATTATTATACTTTTGCTAAGTTAGACTTAAAAAGAAGACATAAGTCACTTACTTCACCAAGCAAGCACCTAAAGAGGCAATAAATCATCTTCCACATGCTAAAACACCAAGCCTATGCAAAAGCCCTTCCAAAGCTATTATAAGCTTCAACACCACCTTCTTTCATGAGGAACACTGGATGGTGAGATGTCCCTGACCAATGCAAATGGTGGAGGATCATGGCATAATATATTGTACTGAGAAATATAGAGTTGTTAGCTGGCTAGTTGTCCATATAAGGAGAAAAATTTATATAAAGCTATGTCTTTATGTGATACATCTTTTAATAATTATATCAATATACTAAGTTATATAGTTTAGGTATATATTATGAGTTATCTTTATTTTTTTCTACATAACATTGTTTTCTTCTTAATAAATGCTTTTCCCTCAAAGCAATCCTGGATGATTTAGTCTTCCATTGTGGAGAGAGTCATCTTGATTCTAGATTTGTTTCTAAATATTTATGAGTTCTTTAGTGGATGATGTAGGCTTCCTAACCCATATAGTTTGTAGTTCTCTTGCCATTTGAATTCCATAAATTGTTCTTGGTGGTTCAACTACATCAACCTTTCTGCTCCAAACACCATGCCCATCCCAACATTGCACGAAGCGAGGACAAAGCGGGGAAATTTTTTGGAAGCGGGACGCCGAAGCATCATTTCCCAAAAGTCTAGGAAGCAAAGCGTCTCGGAAGCGTCTACTACATATATATATATATATATATATATATATATATATATATATATATATATATATATATGTTTTTGCATTTATCTTAAAAAAATATCCAAAACACCAAATTAGTTGTAGAAGATATGGAAACATGCATATTTGTACATAAATCAAGATAGATATGGCATCCATTGTACATTAATGATTAATTATTCAAGATCAACCATCTAGAATCTAGATTCTTATCCTCTTGTCTAGCCTTTGCCTCTACCTCAACTGTCTAGGATATTAGTCAACATTGCCCAAATTTGATCAAACTACCTAATGATTAATCCAAGCCTTAAAATATGGTAGAAAAAGCTTAACATGCTTGATTGATGATTTTGACTTGATTGAAAGGTATTTTTTTGCTAACGCCATGACAAAAGAGTTCAACAATTAACACCATCAACACTAGGGTACATATAGGGCTTGGTGCTCTTGACTAAATGCCAATCACATTCCCTCATACATGATATAATCTAATGAAATGACACAATCCCATTGAACCTGAATTCCTGAAAACTGTTAATTCTACTGAATTTTGAATAGTATATGAAATTCTATTTTCTCCATATGAAGTCTAATGAGGTTGGAACCACTCTCAAACATCCTGAGTCACTTCATGGTACTGTTAAAAATTTAAGTATGGTAATGTTACTTAAAGAATTTAACATTACCATGAAGGAGCATCTAGGAAGCATCAAGGGAGCAACTTTGGAGTGTCCAAGAAACCCCAACCAAACTTAAGTCAAAGAAAAATATATATATGTTTAGAACCCTATGGAACGGCCCATCTCCGTATGGATCCGACCCAGAAATGTCGCATTTTCGTACGCCGATCAGCCATACGAAATGCAATTCCGGCGTATGGAAACGCAGATCGGGCTAAACGGTTTCGAAATGGCAGGAACCATGTTTTTTAGCCCGATCCGCATTTCCTTTTTATGGAAACGCGGTACAGGTGGCAGATCCTCCGTGTTTCCGTACAGAACGTGGATCAGGGGTTGCAACTGAGGGGGGGCGTTTCCTGCTAAATAGTTCCGAAATGGCAGGAACTGTGTTTTTTAGCTACGGAAACGCGGTACAGACGGCAGATCCTCCGTGTTTCCGTACTAGACATGGATCGAGGGTTGGAGTCGAGGGGGGGGCATTTCCTGCAACACTCGTCCATCCCACTAAATTGTAGAGTGTAACATCCAGATTGTATTTCCAAGCTTAGTATCTATACAAAAACTTTATGGTGCTTTTCCATTCCTTTGACTTGTTGACTATCAACATCGGTAACAATGAATCTTTCACGAGATACACAAAAAGGCTTAGTTAATTTGCAAAATTGATATCCACAAATTTGTGTATACTTCCAGAGTCTACAAGGATATAGATATTATTATTATTGTTTATTCTTCCATTGAGTTTTGTCCTTGGTAAAAATTTTCCTACAATTGTTGCAAGCAATATCATGGCCCTTATCTAATAACTAATAAGTAAGCTAGATGTCAAAAACACTAACCTCGATATTACTGGAGGGCCTTTGAGACTAGTTATATGTAGATCATCACAGCGCTGTTGGCTGGAAAGCTGATCAGAATGGGAGAAAAAATTTCTCCTAGGGGTTACCCACATGGGTGTGTAACAGACACTCTTCTCTAAATGCTCACAAATGATCAATGAGAAAGGCAGGAGAGAAATAGAGGAGGGTCATTATATAACACTAAATCAAGGTTTGGGAAGGGGGGAGAGTTCTTTTTTTCTTGTTATTTTCCGTTGTTTCCCCTTAATACTGCACATTGTGGATCTATCAGGTTGAGACCAGTCCAGGTCAGAATTAGCATAAACCAACCAGTTTGGGACAGAACCATCCTACCGATCCAGTATATGTGCTTCTTAAAGGTCCTCCAAATGTAAACCAGTTGACTCCAGATTGGCCAGTTCCAGCCTGGTCCACCAATTCTAATAGCACTCTTTATGACGTGCGGATTGTAATTTTATTCAATAATACTTCATCTGCAATATTAATTGCTTTGCTTCATCAAGGTTTATCGCTTACATTTGGTTGATGGGTGATCTCAACAAATGTACTATCGTTAATTCTAAATGCACCTGAGTGTCACAAGCATGACAGTGACTTTGGCTTCATTGGTACAAACATTATGTTCCTTGAAAAGGAAACTATACACCTATGGGTGATACAGAAAGAATTGAACAAAATTTGATATTCACGAATATCACAATACATACACTAATCAGAGGGACAATCACTTTCTCCATGACAGCATTATGTCAGGGAGGGTGCACAAGCATTCATTACACCAGCTTTATAAACAGCTTAAATGACCTGCATTTGACTTCATATCAATGCACCAACTGCGACGTATGTTTAGAATTGGTGAACTGACTGAAGTAGTAAGCTAAAACATGTAGAATAAGAAAAAATAAACCCTCACTAAGGAATAAAAAAAGACTACAAGTACCAGGGCAATAGAAAAAGATAACCTAATGCTCTTTATATTTAAAATTAAACCTTGAAATAATATACGCCCTTTCATAAGTCAACCTCCTTTATCATATTATTCTCTACTTACATGCATGCATGTTACTATGAAAAGAAGCAATTTGCAGTACATGCAAAACTGGAAGTCGAATAATACAATAAAAGGAAAGAATTAAGGCATTTACCAAGGCATCTGCTATTGCACCTTTCTGACCAGATAAAGCTTCCCGGAGAGCTTTTGCATTGAAATCTGGTCCAGCTCCTCGCAAACTTTCCAAAGTGCAACGAGGAACTCCAAAATGTACTGCACATCAACATATTCTTTTTACCATAACAGGATCTAATTGTAGTTTTGGTGAATACTAAACAAATCATATAAATTTTACGTGCAAGAACTTTAGCATTTACTAGAAAGTAACACACTAGAGTTTTCTTGAATTCCTTTCCATTTTCTCATGTTATATTTACAACCTTATTGCAAATGGATATGTGTTTCATGCATTTATTTGCTACTTCATAACAAATCACAATTTTTTAATTTTATTTTCTTCATATTTTCCAATAAATAGTGAAAAAGGTAACGAGCAGCAAGGATTAAATATGGAATAGGAAAATACATGGATCAAAAGGGAACTTCTCAATTTTTGTAGGCCTAACATCCAAGATAAACCCAGGACCTGCCCAAAGATACTGTACCAAGTTAATGCTCACAACATGAAGGCCATGAATTGATTTTAGTTCTTCGGAGAAAATTAAACTGTGAAGTGCAACAAACTATTATATGCCGATGATTGCACTGCAAAAGCACTATTGCCTAGAGGAATCTCACCAAGGGGACTTATCTCATCTAAACCCTCCGAATGAACTACTAATGCCCTTTGCATTCCAAAGCTCTGAAGAGCCCTGGCCATCTTTTCAACCTGTCAATACAAACTAAAAGTTTATCAAGAAGAAAACAAATAATTTTGATATGATAGCTGAAAATACATATATAAGGATTTCTTCCTTGAAGCTGCTATATATTGATTTTCGTAAAATATCCATGTTAACTAAACTTTTAGAAGGCCAATTTACAGAAAAAAATGAGTAAATGATTGGAGACCGTAGACTCTGTTACACATTAGTCCACATAAACGTAACCTAGACTTTGAGATAGACATACAATACTTCAGATAAGTACCTCCATAGGTTCAAGCTATGAAATTTATAATAGGATAAAAAATTGTCTTAACGGCATGTCAATTACAGCAGATATTTGCACCAAATCTGATTTCGCAAAACAAACATCATGACATTCAATGATTCAACTAATACTGATCATTATATCCTCACTTTGTTCTAAGATCCAAAAGCATTTTCAAGAAAGAACAACAAAATCAAAGAAGAGATGTTAGTTCTATGTAGACTGAAAAGCATATATCTAAAAGCACTAATCTTGTGAAACTGAAGAACCCTTGCATGTCCTTCCAAAACACACCCCGTAGCCAGCTAGAACTCCTATCATGCTCTTACAAAAGGCAGCAACCCTTTCTGAAACATTGAACCAGTCATCCAAAGTTTGGCGTACACATATCTGGAAATCCTTACATTTGTCTATATGCAGGTTCCACCCAGCTATTTATTGTCTGACTTATGTTTCCTCTGTTTTCATCTCAGTGCTCACAGATTGTGGGCACCAATCACCCCAAAAAGTTACCTGTATTACTTCATAGTACATACTTGTAACAGTGACCTGTTTGATGGAAGTAGTCTCATATGATTCTTTACTTTTGAGCTAAATCTTTAGATGATGGGCATGAATCCACTAGTATGATAAGCAGTCTATATTATAAATTAATTTTTGTTACATAATAGCCATGAACATTAAATGTCAAAAGTTAAAACCCTAGATATTACATTGCAAAGCACATGAGAGAGATTACATAATAACATTCATTGACATTATGAATAACTGGTGCACTTGTTAGAATGAGATTCATCTTTGATATCATTTTTGGGATTCAACTGCGTTAAGTAAGTCATTCAACTATGACCATTTCCATGAGAGGTAGTCGTAACTGACTAATTTCTCATGATTTTTGAATAGTCCATTTAGCACTCATTGCATCGAGTGATGCTCACAGGGGTGAAGAAGTGGGATTGAAACTAGTGAAATGAAACACATAGCGTCAATCATCACTTCCGAGGCTTGCACCCGGTAACCAGGACTTCCTGGGAGGTCACCCATCTCTTATAAAAGGTTTGACAAGTCTTACTTGTCCAACACCCTAAAAGCTAATAATAATGAAAACCCTAACTTTTATAGCCTAAGTCACTGACGTGATTTTATCACATGTAAGCCTTATATTCTAACACACCCTCTTACGGCTTACAATACTGCAAAAGAATATCAGACAACCAGAACTAAAACATTTTTGAGTGGCTTCTTCTCTGAAAACAGTTTTTAGACCAGGTAGATCCCCATCATATAGTTGTAGCTCCAGAGTTGAATTCCCGAGTTCCCAAATTCCACCTCCACAAACTCCTGAATTAAGAACATCCCAAATTATTGGAAAACCATCCATATTTAGTGACATCTGAATGCTCCACTTGGTTGTCCCATGACCCTCATAAGTATGAAAGAGTATAATTCCCAAGATCAACAAACTCTAGAACCATTTGGGCAACCATCCATGTTGACCTTTATCTTCATACATTAGATCCATTCCTGTCTTCAAAGTGTGATTTTCTTAAATGCATAAAATGCCATTTCTTTGGTAGCGTCATCACCACTGTTTGCATCCAATGGATCCTCGACAACGGCTACATTAGCTACCTCAACATGTGATTTATCCTTGAGCCTAAGCTTGAGAACATCATTGGCTCAAAATCTACAATTCCAAACTGCATGACCGATTTTGTTGCAATAATAACATTCTATCTGCTCCTTGTCTTTAGCTAAATCTACTATGATCATATCTTGAGTATAATGCAGTCTTTGGGTGAGGATAATCTTTCGTATCAAATACAATGGTTCTCTTTTCTTCAACTAAAAGAGCAGCCATCATGTCTCCCAAAGTTGGTGAAGACATTTGACTGGGAGTGAAATAACCATTAGGGGAGTTTTGAAGTCTGAAATGGACATCCAAAGGAAATAATAAAATAATAGCTAAACCAATAAAATAATATTTATGAATTTGAATTTTACTTTTTTCCCCAAAATCCATGTAACCATGGTTAAATTCAATTGAAAAGGTATACCAAAATAAAATTAATAAAAAAATTGTATTGATGTGACTATAAATAAGAATGAGATTTTCAATAAAATGTCATTATCATTGAACAACTAATGCATTTGTCCTTTGTACTTAAATAAGTTAAAATAAATTATAATTAATTTCAAATTAAATATTAAATAAAATGAGATGAATATATAATTCAAAAATAAATATATGAAAATATACAAATATAATATTTATTGAAAAATATGTAAAGACATGAAAATTATGTAAGGATATGCATTGTTTCTTTTAAAAAATATGAAATGACAATAATAATATTTTATTCAAAAAGTGTGAAATGACATTTATTATTAGTACTTTACTTTGTGACTTTAAAAGTACTTAAAGCACTACCATGATTAACCATGAGTTTTTATCCACCATTGAGAATGTAACAATTAAGTACATTTAACTCAACTAATGCCACCTCAACCATTGGGGATGATGTCATCCCCTAAAATGTGATTGGTTCTCATAAAGTGAATTTTGATTGTACATTTTCCTTAGGAGGCCCATTTTAGACCTCAAAATTCCCCTAATGATTGTCGTATTTCGAAAGCAAATTTTTCAACAAGATGGCTTTGGCATCCTCTTTTCCCACTGTAGCTTTGACTTCTGCTAGCTGTCTGATCAGGGATCTCAGATTGCTTACGTGGTTATACATAGTGACTTTGGCTGACATATTTAAATAGCTGTGGCTTCAGAGAAAATTTTGCATTCATTTCTTCTGCTCCAGACAATGAATTCAAATTATCCAAGCCATACCATGGATGATTTTCCAAATCTATATGATGTAACTCTGAATCAGAGAGGGTAAGGCCAATAGCGTCCTTGTATTTATCATATCTTCTCTGCCATTCCAGTAAATTACTAGGATTTGTTAGTGATTGCTCAGTGCCTTTAGGCTTTTACTATTCCTCACAGGTTTTTCTTCAACTGCATCTGAATTTTTACATTTCAGGTGTGCAAATGAAGCCAGAATATTTTACGAATGACATATCCATGATTAATGCCTTAACAAAGAGATCTGAAACTAATCCTTGCATGATCTAGAAACCCAAATCAGCTAAAAAGGAATTTTGTTGGTGCAAATCAGATTATTACTTCTGAACGTTGTGTGATCCTGCAGAGAGCTCATCAGTTGTGGCGAGATAGTGTATGGCTGCATGATTTGGTATATGGCTGCATGATTTCTGTATGATGACTATACAGCAATTTTCTCTTGGCAGTTGTATGATCTCCATACAGCGGGCTATATGGCTGTGGATGGCATGATTTTGGAGGCTGGCAGCTTTGTAATTAGAGCATCTGTATGCAATGTGCATTCTTCTGTGTGGCTTTGTGAGTGGTGACGACTAATGACTATGTAATTATGGAAGTAGCTCCATTAACTCCAGTTACTGACTTCAAATGTCGACGACTACCTTGAGTCTAACTAGCAGCTAATCTCTGTCTTTTGTTGTTGTTTTTGGATATTATGACTGTAATTTGATACATAGCTCTCTTAAACTCGAGACGGTTCCTTTCTTTACATGCAGAAATTATCACCATGGCAACTCAGCATATTTCCAGCTCATCAAGATAGGGCAGTGAAGGAAGAATTCACTAGTTTTGCTGCTAGTTTGGATGAGTATTCAGATATATCAGCTTTGGATGAGAGGAGCACCATGATTCCAGTTAGAAGGTGGAATTGTTATGGAGCAAATGGTGTACCATAAGTCCAGTTAGATGGTGGATTTGTCATGGAGCAAATGGTGTACATCTGCAAACCATTTTCATTCCTATTCTTTCACAATTGGCAAGCTCTTCATTAGCAAAAAGAAATTGGAGCACATATGGTTTTATTCATTTAATGAAGTGCAACAAGTTGCATTCACAGCAGGCTGAAGATCTTGTTTATGTACATTCCAACCTCCGCCTTGCATCTCATAGGGGTCTAGAATATACTACTAGGTCTTGTAAAGAATGGGATGTGGATCACAATTGCCCTGACTTGGACATCTCTCTTGTTGCATTAAATATTGAAGAACCTAGAACTGGAATTGGAAATACTTCTACCAATCCACATTCAACTGTTGAACATGCACCTTCTTCTATTTTCCATGATGAAAAATAAAGAAGAGGATGACGACTATTAGCCTTTAGGCTTTGTTAGCTTCTATGTTCATTGCAAGGTTACTTGAGAGCATGAGCGGAAGCAGGAGTGGGGAGCAACATTTTCAAAAGCTCCCAGTTCGGGAGCGAATCAAGAGCGAATTTTTATATAATATATGTTTTTATATTTTTTGATGCATATATGTCAACAAAAGCATGTAGAATGATAAATTAGATACAAAAAGCATCAAACATGGATTGAACCATATAACATCAATCATCTAGAAGTTATAATCTTCATCAACCACGTCCACAAGTTAGTAACATACAACATATCAAGTCTCATGATTCATCAACCTTAAATTTTCAAGCTTTCAAAATTCGATATATAACATTTATCATATTAGATATCATTTTTGGGATTCAACTGCGTTAAGAAGTCACATAATACACTGCGGAAAACCCTCATACTTAAACATTTAGCATCATTGATCACAAAATTTGTAACTTGTACTTGTAACCATTACCATTACCAAGTAACCAAACGATAACAAAGAATATCTAACATGAAATGAAATGTTTCAACTTTCACGAAGCATCATTTTCATAATTCATTACCAATGAGTTATAAATAACAACTTCAAACTTCAAAGGGCCCTCTTGTCACGAGAAATTTCTACTTTCTTGTCTCGTGCTTTATTGGGAGTCTCCTCTTGCATAGTTGAATAGTCTTGGTGCTCTTGATTAAATACAAGTTCCATACCCTAATACCCTAGGTGCTATTGATTATTGGGAGTCTCCCCTGCATAGAGGGCTTGGTGCTCTTGATTAAATAAATTTTCCACACCCTAGTACATGACAAAAACCAATCCCCCCAATCCTGAAATCCTGAAAAATGATAATTCTGCTAGATTTTGAGTGAAATCTAAAATTCTACTCTTTTACATATGAAATCTAATGAGGTCGGAACCACTCTCAAACATCCTAAGTCATTTCATGGTAATGTTAAAAATTTAAGTAAAAGGACGAAAATGAAAGATAAAGGAGAATGTCACTTTTACTTAAGAATTTAACACTACTACAAATTGCATATCAACACTAGGGCCATAGGCTTGAATATTAGGTTGCCCCACTCAAAAATTCGTGTTTCCAATCTTCAATAGGTCCCTCTATCACTCCTGCATTCGCAGGAGCGAAAAAAAAAATTAGGCAGAGAGATCCCAAAATTCGCTCCCTCACTCCCACAGGGAGTGAATTTTGGGAGCACGCTCCCGCCCGGAGTGCGCTTCATGAATGGGTTCAGGGGGGGGCACTCCCCCACAACCTTGGTTCATTGCTCATGCAAATTGCATTGTAGCCTTAAAGCTCATATATAGAGGCTAATTTTGTATATATAGACTCATTAATAAATAATAAAGGTTATTTTTGTAGTTTATTGCTTGCATTATGTTACATATATCACTTGTCCAATATATTGTATGTTTTGCATTTAAATGTTCTTGGTCCCTTGACCTTGGCACTTGCTAACTTGTTTATGAATTTGTAATATGTATCTATATTCTAAATTATAATGTTTAAACTTAAAACTTAAATTATTTCTTTCAAAGTTTTAGTATAATTTTCTGATATACACACACACACACATTTCCTTGTTTCATGATTTGGGGGGTCACATTACCAGCGCATTCCCTTCGAGATACACGTATCTATATTCTAAATTATAATGTTTAAACTCAAAACTTAAATTATTTCTTTCAAAGTTTCAGTATAATTTTCTGATATACACACACACACACACACATGTACTTGTTTCATGATTTGGGGGTGTCACATTTCCAGCACATTCCCTTCGAGATACATGGTTTTGTTTCCCCGTACCATGCAACTTAGAATCAATGGTGGCTACTTTGACTTAAAATGTGGTGTTACTGCAAAATCTAGCAAGCCTTGGAGAGGGAAACCCTACAAGGTATAAACTAGACCAATTAGCAACAACGAGGTAGTGGACCATGTTGAGAATTCAATAGGGCAGTGAATAAGTTAATTTTCTTTCTTTGATAATTGTTTGTATTATCCTTTTACTTATCTTTGTTCCTAATTATTGCAGTGTGCAATAGATCAAACAACTACCAAAACAATAAGAACAGTGACACAGTATATAGGCTGCAAGCCAACGCCAAAATCCCTCCTCTTGAGGGGAAAACCCGTAAATCTCTTCCCTTCTTATAGATTTTTCAATTGAAAAATACCATGACCTAGTGACTTGGACAAATACCCTCCAAGATCAAGATCAGCACGACCTCCAGCTGCAACTTCTTCGACCTCTCCCAGAAAGTCAAAATTTCTGAATTACTGTAACTACACAAGGAGACTTCAATCCCCTTGTAGAGCTCCCTCCCTCCCTTCTCTTGCCTTTCCTTGAGATGTAGGACTATAGAGAAACCCTAGAAGCCCTTCGCTTGTCTTCTTTGTTGCCTCTCCTTCAATATCAAACTCAAGAGAGCCCTAGCTGCAATTTGTGTGTAGCAGAGAGAGAAACCCAATCAAGTAACTCAGCTTCCTTTAGCTCTTTCTTCATCCTTTTCTTCGACCTTCTTCTTGTCCTCTTCTTCACATATGAGTGAGTGTGAGTGAATGCCTTATGGAGGTCGAGTTCCTCTCCTTATATAGGTCTCTTCCAAGGGAGATGTGGCTCTTCATGTAGGCCAAATTGGCAGCTCTCTAGGCCGACTTGATCTTGGAGGTATTTTGACACTTTAGAGACCAAATAAATTCCTCTTTACAATTCACAATGTGCCCATAGGGTCTTCAACATATGACAATGACTCTTATACCTAGGAATAATCCTAGAAGCACTTTAATATGGGCTTGACCTATAAAATAAAGAACTTGAGCATGAAACCCATGCTCCAATAATAATTTATTTTCATTTTATAACTTACAATTTACAAGAATATATTTCATACTTATGAAGACCGAACCTAGTTACACATTTTTCAACACTCCCTCTTAACTAGCGAGGTATTCATAGGAGGTACATGGTCATTCTCAATCTGAAGAGATCTCATAACAAGAGTCGGATTGGTAACCCATTTGTCTAGCATCATATTAACTGGCATTGTCACATAGCAAGGCCTTGATTAACAGCTCTATCTCTCCACAAGATTAGAGCACAATGTTGGCGAGACCAATGACTAATAGACACCTTCATCATTGTCTCGCAAGGTACATATTCCACTTGGGTGTTCATCGAGTATGACCTTCCATTGGACTATTCTTATCTTGGGTAGCTAATCCTCAAAGAATATCGATCCATGACTACTCTTGTCTTGAATGCCCTACCACATTCTCAAAGAGTATCGAATGCCAAATGGTTACCCAATCCTCCATTCTTTCTTCAAATGAAGACAAGAATGTAGTGTCTATCTCTCCCTCTCAGATAAGGAGGATACATCCACCAAACCAAGCTTGTCTCTCAAATACACAAGCTTCTTGTTTGGAAGTGATTTCGTTAATATAGCACACCATTTGTACTAGCTCTTGAATATAGTGATACTTGTTGTTTATATGCTTTGTCTTTCCATGAAACGTTGGATCTTCAAACAAACGTATACAACTTGTATTGTCACACGGTATCATTGTAGGGTTCATCAGTTCTTCAAACAGGTCGGATAAAAGCTTCCTTAACCAGACCGCTTCTCTGCTTACTTCATACGCTGCAACATATTCAACCTCAGCACTACTCAAAGCAACGATGTCTTGCTTTCTGCTCATCCATGAGACCATGGAGGATCCCAAGCTAAAACATCCTCATGTAGTGCTTCTTCCATCCTGTTCACTGCCTCCCCAGTCAGAATATGTATATCCAATTAGTTGGACATCATACCTTCTATCATACTTTAAGCAGTAGTTGATGGTCCCTTGCAGATATCTCAGAATATGTTTCGCTGTTATCCAATGATCTTGTTTCGACTCCACTTGGAATTGACAAAGAACATTTACTGCAAAGCATATGTCTGGTCAAGTACATCAGTGAGTCAATGAGTTGTCTATACTTGGACAGGGCTTGATTCGAAAATCCTTAGTATTTTCAAATTAGTGATTATCGGAGTGGTCATAGGTTTGCAATCCATCATGTCAAACCTCTTCAACATCTTGATCACATACTTTCCTTGACCCAAATAAATTTCATCGGGTCCTTGCCAGACTTCTAGTCCCAAATAGTAATGCATCAGCCCAAGATCTCTCATGTCAAATTCTGCCGCTAGTTGCTTCTTACATTCTTCAATTCAACCTTCTACACATGTCAAGAGAAGATCATCTACATACAGGAGAATAATTACAGGTTCACCTCTTACAACCTTAATGTGAAGGTTTGGGTCAGCATAACTCTTCGTGAAGCTTATCCTTTGGATATATGCATCCATCCTAGCATATTATGCCCTTGGTGCTTGCTTGAGGCCATATAGTGCTTTCTTCAATCTACAAACATATGTCTTTTTGTCCTTGACATCAAATCCCAACGATTGCTCTATGTACACTTCTTCATCTATTGTGCCATTTAAAAACGTAGTCTTGACATCCATCTGGTGAATGTTCCATCCCATCAATGTTGCCAGAGAGACTAATGATCGAATTGTGTGTATCTTGTTGTAGGAGAAAATGTTTCTTCATAATCGATGCCTTCGACTTGGGAGAAGCCTCTAGCCACAAATCTTGCTTTATATTTATCTATACTTCCATTAGTCGCAGGTTTGATCTTATAGATCCACTTGGAAGTAACTACAAAATTGTCTTCACGCCTAGGTACGATCTCCCAAACTCCATTTTTCATGATCGACTGATATTCCTCATTCATGGCATCATTCCATTCCTGATTCTTTACAGCCTCTTCAAAAGTGGATGGTTCTACTTCTATTAACTTTTTCATGTATTCAGCATATCCAAAACACCTTTTAGGTTTCTTACTTTCTCTAAATGTCCCTTTTGCTACCCCATGACCTTCTGCATCAAGTAGTATGGATTTCAACCAATGAGGTATTTTCCTTGATTCTGGGATGACCACAGGTTGAACAGGTTCACTAGGACCTTCTTCTTCATGGTCCACTTCTTCCACAAATATCGAAGATCTTCATCATCAGAATCCATTGAAAGTTCCTTTGATTTATTGAACACTATGCTCTCATCAAATATGACATCACGACTAACTTCTATGTGATGTCCATCCTTAATGTAGATCTTGTAAGCTTTTGATGAGTTACTATATCCAACAAATGGTCCCTTCATTCTAGAAGGATCCAGCTTCTTTCTGTTGTCCTTTCGTATATGAATATAAATAGGACACCCAAAGATTCGGAGGTGATCTACGGATGGCTTCTTTCCAGTGAATACTTCTTCCATAGTTCTGTTATCTAGAGTTCTATGAGGACATCTATTCTAAATGTAGATCGTTGTCTTTATTGCTTCCCCCCACAAGAATTTAGGTAAATCCTGATCATATAGCATTGCTTTTACACTTTCTTCAATGGATCTATTCTTTCTTTCAGCAACACCATTTTTTTCGGGATTATATGGGACTATCAGCTCCCTCTTAATCCCAAACTCCTTACAGAATGCTATGATCTCTTTGGATGTATATTATCCTCCATTATCAGATCTTAGAATCTTGATTTTTCTTTCTATAAAGTTCTCTACTTCAACTTTGAATTCTTGGAATTTTGTGAATACTTCATCCTTAGATTTCATCAGATAAACCCAGGTCTTTCTTGAATGGTCATCTATGAAAGTGACATAATATAGATGACCTCCAAGTGATTTTGGAGTCATAGGACCACACACATCAGAGTGAATAAGATCCAAGATTTTTTTTGACCATGAAGCACTGCTTCCAAATGGTCTCTTGATATTCTTGCCCAAAGCACATCCTTTGCAGACACCTTCATGATCCTCCTTCGGGATGGGAATTCCATTTACTATAGAGCTTAGAGATGGGAGGATCTTGAAATGGAGATGACCAAATCTTCGATGCCAAAGTTCACATGGGCTAATGTCAATGTGAACTAAGGATTGCGCTATAGGAGATATTAATTTGTAGAGCATTCCTTCCTGAATGCCAATAACTTTGGCTTGATCTATACTTGAGTCTTTTCCCCACACAATAACCTTTCCATCAATAAAGGCTACTCTATCTCCTTTATCTTCTAAGCTTGAAATAGAGAGTAAGTTCTTATGCAAACCTGGAATAAATAGAATGTTGTTGAGGTGTATGATGCTTCCATCTTCGAGCTTTATGGATGTTGATCCAATGCCTTTCACGCGATAGCTATTGTTGTCTCCAAGTTCCACTGAATAAGTAGATTTTCCTTTTGATAATGTCTTCAATTAGCTTGAGTGACCAGTCATGTGTCTTGAAGCACCACTATCAATTACCCAGATGTCTTCTTCTTGGAAAGTACCAGAGAGAGCCGAGAAGAGACCTTCATTCCTTTCTTTGAATGATACCTTCTTTAAAGAAGATAAGAAGTTCCATAATTTCTTGATACCTTTCTTGAGATGGCTTGCAATCTTCTTGATGAACTTCATGATGCCCTTAGATAACCTTAGCTTTGAAACCATGTTGAGAATTCAATAGGGCAGTGAATAAGTTAATTCTCTTTCTTTGATAACTGTTTGTGTTATCTTTTTACTTCTTATCTTTGTTCCTTATTATTACAGTGTGAAATACATCAAACGGCTACCAAAACAATAAGAATAGTGCCACAGTATATAGGTTGCAAGCCAGGGCCAAAACCCCTCCTCTTGAGGGGAAAACCCATAAATCTCCTCCTCTTATAGATTCTTCAATTGACGAATACCATGACCTAGTGACTTAAACAAATACCCTCCAAGATCAGATCGACACGACCTCCAGCTGCAACTTCTTTGGCCTCTCCTAGAAAGTCTGAAATTTTTGATTTACTGCAACTGCTGCAGCTACTGCAATTGCTGCAACTACACAAGGAGACTTTGATCTCCTTGTAGAGCTCACTCATTCCCTTCACTTTCCTTTCCTTGAGATGTGGGACTATAGAGAAGCACTAGAAGCCCTTCGATTGTCTTCTTTGTTGAAGATCGAACTCAAGAGAGCCCTAGCGCAGAAACCCTAGCTGCAATTTGTGCATAGGAGAGAGAGAGAGACCCAATTAAGCAACTCGGCTTCCTTTAGCTCCTTCTTCGTCCTCTTCTTCAGCCTTTTTCTTATCCTCTTCTTTGCATATGAGTGAGTGTGAGTGAAAGCCTTGTGGAGGTCAAGTTCCTCTCCTTATATAGGCCTCTTCCAAGGGAGATGTGGCTCTTCATGTAGGCCAACTTGGCAGCTCTCTAGGCCGACTTGATCTTGTAGGTATTTTGACACTTTAGAGACCAAATAAATTTCTCTTTACAATTAACAATGTGCCCATAGGGTCTTCAACATATGACAATGACGCTTATACCTAGGACAAATCCTAGAAGCACTTTAATATCTGCTTGACATATAAAATAAAGAACATGAGCATGAAACACATGCTCCAATAATAATTTCTTTTCATTTTATAACTTACAATTTACAAGAATACATTTCATACTTATGAAGACTGAACCTAGTTACACATTGTTCAACACTCCCTCCTAACTAGGGAGGTATTCATAGGAGGTACATGGTGATTCTCAATCTGAAAAAATCTCATAAGAAGAGTTGGATTGGTAACCCATCTGTCTAGCATCATATTAAAAGAATTGTATACCTTTCTTCGACCTTGGCACTTGCTAATGTGTTTATGAATTTGTCATATGTATCTATATTCTAAATTATAATGTTTAAACTTAAAACTTAAATTCTTTCCTTCAAAGTTTCAGTATAATTTTATGATACACACACACACACACATTTCCTTGTTTCATCATTTTGGGGGGTCGCATTTCTAGCACATTCCCTTCGAGATATATGTTTTTGTTTCCCCATACAATGCCACTTAGAATCAATGGTACCTCCTTTAACTTAAAGTGTGGTGTTACCGCAAAATCTAGCAAGCTTTGGAGAGGAAAACCCTACAAGGTATAAACTAGACCTATTAGCAACAACAAGGTAGTGGACCACTGTCACCACAAGCAAAACCCCTTGCTCTTTACGAACTTTCACTGAAGGGAGGAGTCCCGGTAGTAAGCACTTATAATAAGTATTCAAGGGTTAAAGTATGAAATGATCTCACTCCAAGGTCTTCTAAAATGACACAATTTTGGTTCAAGGCTTCACAAGGAACCAATTCGCTTTCTATGAAGATTCCTAGAAATGGAGACACGAGACCTAGGGTTTGATTGATTTGATGACTGTTGGAGTAACTCAAGGTCAAGGCAAGGAGAAAAGGTTTCTTACAATGCATATTTGGTAATCCAAGTCTCATGAAACCTTCAAGAAAGTCCTTAAGTTGAGGAAAGAAAAATTAGGGTTTCCCTCTTAGGGCAAACCCCTAGGGCAAGAGAATTTATGGATGAAATTGAAGTGGATACCCACCAAATTGATAGGCTTTGTGGAAAACACTATCTACTTAATGTTTAGGCTCTTCAACCACCAAAATCCCTTCTCCATATAAGTTTGCACAAAGCCCTAGCTCCTTCTCTAGCCTTAAAAGGACCAAAGTTTGAGAGAAAATATGGAGAAAAAGTGAGATTGATCAACAACAATTTGGATTAGTGTCCTTTCCTTTGGTATATGGAGTCAAGGATGTCTTCGATTAGCTAACCTTGCTTTTAAGGAGGTCGAAATTTGATGCCCTAGAAAAAATTTCAAGCATTTACCCACTCAAAGCAATAATGGAGATTTATGGGAGAGCTACTAGGAGTTCACCACTAGGTTAATTCTCAACATGTCATGTATTGAGTAATGCATGGAATATTCATCTAGCTAGTATTCATATAATCTTCAATAAAACTAGGGCACAATTTAGCATGAACTAGAATCAATCATTCCATGCATTGACATAGAAAATAGATCTTCAACAATTAAGAGTACTTACAAGACAATGTGCAAGAAATCCATCCATTGATCCAAATAATAGCTCCAAAGAATGTCCAAAAATCGAATCCAAACAACAAAATGCATCAAAGATCCAATATAATCCACAAAACAGCGAGTGAGTTTCCTCTACAAGGTTGAATTCCAAGTGTGATGATGATGAGAGATCAAATGAGGTCTCTTTAATATATAATATGTGTGTATGTGTGTGCGTGCTTTAACAAGTCCTATTTTAGCCTACAAGCCCCTATAATAATAAAATAATGTGCAAGAAAAGGCCTAGGTCACAAGCCGACCTAGTAGCTTTTACAAATTTAACTTTATCTCCACAAATTCTAGTTGAAATGTTAAAGTCATGCTTGTGTGGGCATCAAGAGGGCTAATGTTGAGGCCTTTTGGTGTCATGACAAGTGTAGAAGCCCTCTAAAATCAAAATCTAGGGGTTGGCCCTTGCATCTTTGTGTAAATCATCCGGTGGCCCCCAAATGTTGGTTTGGTGCATAAAAATGGGTCTCATGGGTCTCCAAGTAGTAAATTCTATGTCTCTGCTCCAATGTTGAGGGCGTTTAAGATGGTGCTAGCCCCTTCATGTCTCAATGCATGAGACAAACCTCATTGGCGCCCTGGATCAACTGCCATACCATGTATATACTTCTAAGCCGACTGGGGGAAAACTAGTTCAAGTACATCATCCCATGAATAACAAAGCAAATGCAAGAACGTTGTGGGTGTTGAAGGCAATGTTATCAGAACCGAACCGGTCATCGAACCAAAAAACCTTGTGGACCAAGAACCAGTCGAAATCGGACCGAAACTGGAAAAAAACCGAGGAAAAAAAGCAATTTACCAAAAACACAAAATACTCATATTTTAAAGAAAAACAGATATATTCATGTGCTTCCATATGAATCCAAACCATTTATACAAATATGCAAAAGTTCTCATTTATATAGCAAGTAATAGTGCATATAACCAAAATAGCACTTAGTGCAAAACATTGTTGAACCAAAAATGTTACAAACATCAAGAAGCATGTTCTAAAAGGCCTTTATAGTCCAAAATAACATCATAGATCATAGTATTATACTACAAGCTACAGCTACAACAAATCAATGATCAAATCGTCAATCATCATCAGAATCATTATCATGATCATCCTCCTCATCCTCATCTGAAGAATGAGTAGCATCCAAGTCTACAAAGGGATTATGGCTTGATTCCCCTAGCCCTTGATTTACCCTCTAAATTTTTGGAGAAAATCAGCTCCAAAATCCCCTGAACTCAACTATGTAGCAGCCCCAACAAAATAAAATAAAACAAAAATCTTCCACCAGCGGCAAAAACCATTGAAGAAAACCCAAAGATCTTTGGGGAAAAAAAATTCTTTGAAGTAGCTCGAAAATCTGCCAACCCAACAACTCTCAAAGACTCCAATCAGCTCTTCAAATCTGCAAAAAATCTCCCTCAAAACAACCCTACAAAAAACTCTTTGAATTCTCCTCACCAAACTCAGCTCAAGAATTGCAAGAGACTCGAATGAATAGTGTGAGTGAAATATAGGGGGTGAGCGTGTTTAAGTAGCTTAACAGGGGAGGGCTAGAGTAGCGTTAGTAACTAGGAAAAATAATAATTTAAAAAAATAAATAAATAAATTTAAAAAGAAAATATAAAAATTGTTTTTTTTAATGCCCAGGCTTGTGAACTGGTGGAACCGGTCTTCAAACCGGTCGAGACCAATTCAGTACTGAACCAGCCGGTTCAGTGCCGAAACCAACCAGTTCGGAGGGTTGGTTTGGACCGGTTTTGCCTCCAAACCAGTCGAACCGGCCAGTTTTCCGGAACCGGTTCGATTCTGATAACACTGGTTGAAGGTGCCCATGGCTATAAATGAAACTCTCAACGCATCACCTGTGGGTGTCAATATGTCCCTCTAGAGGACCTAGACCCTAGTTAAGTTGCCCAAACCTATAGATGGAACCACTTGTCAATCACACATAATATCCAGTGCTACGATTTTCACTATTAGGTACATTAATCATTATTGCATCTCTGTGAACCAAGCTTGAAAGAAATGGACATAATAACACTCATATGTGGCTTTTCTTCCAAAATTGGGGCCTTAGTCGTGTAATGATGTTATCTCCTTAGGTAAGAGTGGCTAATAGACGACCCTATTAGTGTTGAAAAGTGTAACTAGGTTTGGTCTTCATAATGACATGTGTAATAGAGATGTATGTAATTGATGTAAAGAAGAAAATAAAATTATGTGTAATGCTTGAGTCGTGGGTTTCATGCTCAAGGAATTTTATTTTTAGTTGAAGCTCCCATTGAAACCTATTAGGTTTTTGTCATCAAGTCATAAAGTCTAGAGAGTCAATGTCAGATGTTGAAGACATGTTACAAAGTGTAAAAAGCAATTTTGAATGTGTCTATAACCCTCCAAGACCTTGTCACAAGTTATTCCTCAAGTCGGCATAAGGATGTTTCCAGAAAGCCCTATCGTCCTAGAACTCTCTAAAGTCAACTTATATTGATGAACGAAACACTATAAATAGGGCATCTCGGCATCCATTTGATGACAAAAATTTCGGTCAAGGAATCTGAAGCAGAAAAGGTGCAAAAAGGTCAAGTAAGGCAGCCTCATAGCCATCGAGAAGAAGGAAGGGAAAAGCGAAGTTGTTTGGGAATGTTTTAGGGCTGATATCCATCACACGTGCAAAGAAGAGAGGCATCATCTACTACAAGAAGGACCGAGATACCACAGTCATATTAAGAGGGCATTTTTGGGAATAGAACAAGGTGATTCTCAAGCTGAGTTGAAGGAGAGAAGGTCCCCATCTAGAGCGAAGAGAATCAAGGTATTTTACTCTCATATACCTCAACTAGGGTTTTTGAATTAGGGTCGAAAAGTTGCAGATCTTTTCCAAGGGTCCGAAATCCTGAAGGTTAGCCGCGAAGGAGGAAGAATCGAGAAGTTTGACTATCGTTGACTTAAGGAAGAAAGAACTCATCAAGGAAGCTCTGTGACTTGCTATTGGAGAGGAAAATAGGTCAAGGGTCTTGGTCTTGGTCTTGGTCTTAGTATTCGTTAATTGAAGTCTCTATAAGAAGAAGAATTCGTTTGGGTTTTCCTCTCAAGTGGGAGAGGTTTTGGCCCTGGTTGATCGCTTATATTCTGTGTCTTTTTTCTTTATTGTTTATACATTGATAGTTGTTTGATGAAGAAGAACACTATAATATTCTAAGAGAAGATCATAATCTAAAGAAGTAAAAGGCATTCACAAGCAATTATCATTTAATAGAGAAATCACCTAATCTTGATGCCCTAGATTTCTCAACATGGTATCAGAGCAAGGTTACAAGAGTCAAAGAAGGGCATCTTATCAAGGGACACTCAAGGATCAAATCTCGAGAAACACATTAAGTAAAATTTAAGAAGAGCATCTTGAAGTCAAGATCTAAAAAGAAGTGACAAAACCCTAGATAGAAGAAAGGATCTACACTAGAAGAAGTCTTGGGATCATCGCTCAAATTATCATCCAGAAAAAGGGAAGGCCAAGACCTTACATCTACTCTAGTTGAAGAGATCTACAAAGTAACTTGAAGTCTATGCATCCAAGAGAAACACTCCAAGATCAAAGATCACATCGTCATCTTGAAAAAAGTCAAAACCCTAGTTCAATCAAAGAAGCATTCTTGGGATCCGCATCATCTCAAACATTTTGAGTTGAAGTATCTTGAAGACTATCCATCCAAAGGAAGCCAGATCAAAGGGCGTTGTCATCATCTTCAAAAGATTCTAAGGCAATTTCCCTCTCGTTGAAGCAAGGTTCTTACCATTGAAGGATACCATCAAGAAGTCATCAATGATCATCTTCAACAAAGGCATCACCATCAAAGAATCTAAAGTGATCTCCCTCTCTGTGGGATCAAGAAGAGAACTATCTTCATCAAGGAGAAGTTTTCTATTATCTATATCATCATCAAATTCAAGGAAGCAGCAAGTGGAAGAAACATCTTAACAAGTAAGCATATTTATGTCCACATCTAAATCTGTCAAAATGTCTTTTTGCAAGGAAAGCAACAAATTGGTTGGGGCTTCAAACTATCTTGCATGGAAGAAGAGGACAAATCTAAATCTCATTGAAAATGAGGTCATGGATCATGTCAAAGGATCTATCACCAAACCAACAAAAGAAGATGCTCAAGCACTTGCTAAGTTTATGAAAGGGGAAGTTAGGGCTCAAAGGATTCTCATAGAATCCATCAAGGATCCCCTCATTCCATATGTATCTAAACTCAAAACTTCAAAAGAAATATATGACAAATCGGTAGAGTTATATTCCGTAAGCATTGTAGGAGAATTTATCTTATAGAGGCAAGAACTCTACAAACTGAAGATGTCAAAATAAGAAGGAATAGCCTCATACTTTATGAGGATATCTAGAATCAGGGATCAACTTCAATATCTAGGAGAAGCAATGTCTGACAAGGAAATGACTACAGTAGTACTAAATGCACTACTAGAGGAATGGGGTAACTTTACTTCAAGCATTTATGGGAAGAAAGAAGCTACTCCATTCCGGATCTATGGTCACTATACAAGATTGAAGAATTCGGATTGAAGGCAAAATTTGATGTAGGATCAAGTGAGCAAAATCAAGCATATACTACAATGACAAAAACAAAAGGAAAATTTGGAAAGAAGAAGAGCATGGCTAACATTCAATGCTATGGGTGTCAGGAATATGGGCACTATAGAAGAGATTATCCTAAGTTCAAGAAGGACAATAATAAAAGAGGAAGAGAGAAGCCCATATTACCGAACAAGTGGAGGAAGCCGAAAATAAAATATCTCTATTATGATTGAGATAGTCTTCCTCGCCTAGTTCTTTTCAAGTTCCTGTTTTCAAGTTTTCCTTTTGAAAAGTATAACTATCATGATAGGAATCATTAGAAGAGCATTGATAGGATGCATCATGGCATCATAGAAGCATTAGAAGCAAGAGCTCCTGACATCATCATAGGGAAGCGTGAATGATAGCTGAAATAAGTCTATGGTAGGAGATAGCTCTTGGTAACTGTTACCCACCACTTCGTGGGTGATATCCCTAGGAGAAATTTTTTCTCCATGATGGTCCTCAACCGGCAGCCAACAGCCCCTTGCAACCCTCAACTAGGTCGTTGTGCCATTTCTCCGCCACTTGTCCCCTTGTAGGAACGAAGGCACACGTTGGTTCGTAAGACTCAGGGGACGGGTATCGTTAATGACACCCCCGTGTCCTTGCCCCCTCTTTCTTACAGTCATCCCAATTTTTACCCCTTATAAAGAGCACAAGAGGAGGACTTCTCACCTAAATTAGGCATTTTAGATTAAAATTAACCAAGATTAATTGCATCCAAATCTAGTGTAATTGCATCTCATGCTAATACACCTCATCGTGTTACTTGCAAATTGTTTATTCCTGTTGTCATTGTTGAAATTGAATACTTTGTTGTGGCAAATATTCATTTTACCTACATTTTGCAAGTAGAACGCTAATTGTTTCCTTTTGAGCAAGATAGTTTCTCATGCTTTGATTCATAAATCTATCTATCTTGAAAGCATTTACAATATCTTGTGCTAACATTTTCTTGTTTCACTTTTCAGGATTACTTTTGCTTTCCATTTGAAAGCATTTTACTTCATTTAAGAAAATACATTTTCATTTCAAAGAGAAATAATTTGAAGGCACTGGTTTTTCATATGTTTCATGTTTTTCTTATGTATTGATGGTTATTGTTCATATCACTTTTGCTTATAAATCTTAAAAAGTAATCTATTTAACTCTAACAACTCTCTTAGAAAACTCACATATTTAACTTAATCTTTCTTTAGGGACCACCCCCCATAGCTAACATAGGAGATAGCTTAAACGGAGAGAGTCAAGATTAGTGTGACAACCCCTTCTCTAAGATCCTTGCCACCAACCACACCTTGTGGGGTTGAAGGCTTTTCCACTGACTTGTAGGTAGGTGTAGGCGACAAGGAGGCGATTAACAATCCCTATCCATGCAATCCAGTTGGAAATACATAAACAACTTACTCTTTTCAGTATGGCAGCTGGGACCTTTGGAAAAAACTTGGCAAAAATGGCAAGAGATGTGGAGAAACCAGGTAAGAAATTCCAATTTGTTTTTCTTTTCAAGTTAAATTGTTTGTAAATAAGTAATGAAATGAACTAAGTTACTAATTAATGTATTTTTACTTGCAGCACATTGGTGGGATTCATTTGGCGGCCAATGTCCTCAATTGCAAAATTTTGCAATTAGAGTCCTCATCCAAACTTGCAATGCTTCAGGTTGTGAGCGCAATTGGTTTGTTTTTGAGTGCATATACACGAAGAAGAGAAATTGTTTAGAACAAAAACGGTTAAATGATCTTGTCTTCGTGCAATACAACCTTCGACTAAGGCAGAACCAAATGATGAACAAAACACCTGATATAGATCCCATTGTGTTGGACGATATTGATCCAACATCAGAATGGGTGGAGGAGACTAAAGATCCAGTGTTTGAGGTTGTTTTTTATATTGACACGGCATTAGCAGGGGATGAAGCAGATTTGGTGGCTCCATCAAAACCGTGATTAGTAGTTGCATCAAGGAAAGGCAAACAACCAATGGAAAGCACTAGTCATGCAGCTCGACTAACTCATGCTTCCATTAGGTCCACTTCTATTTTTATTGGTGGCAGCATTACTGAGGTTGCAGATGAGCCTAACGCATCCTTGGACTCTGATCTAGATGATGTCTATGTAGCTCCTAATGACGATCCTGTGTCTAGTAGTGGTGATGAATTTGATGATTGATCATGTGTACACTGTAGAGTCTAGACTTTAGACTTGTAGTCTTGTAGTAGGCCAATGGCCTCATAGCTTGTAGCATTGTTTTTGGACTTTATAGGCCATTTGGAGCCTCATTTCTTATGTATTTTTTCGATGATATGTATTGCACTCGGTACCATTTTGATATTTTCACCTTTTCATGGTATATAAATGAGAAAACTTTGCATATTTTGTCTCTATTGGCTTGGAATCATGGTTGCAAATCTTAAAAATAGTTTTTTTATTAAAAATTAATTATTTAATGTATTTTTTTTTAAACCGGTTCATTGAGATCCGACCAATCCCAGTATGATCGATTTCAGTTCGAAACTCGGTTCATTACGTCCACCGGTCTAGTCACAGGTTCTGGTTTTTTATACTATACGCTGAAGCATCTCCCTCTGTGTTGTTGATGTCTGACATGTTGCCCATCAACCACTGCATTGTTGCTGCAACAATTTTGTTGTTGACCCTACCACAATCAACTCTGCATCTGTACTGCAACTCCCTCTCAAACGATGCATCTGCTGCTAACACTACCACTGCTAACTCTGCACTGCAACTCAGCTGCTGAGAGAAGCAACTGAAAAACATCCAAAATTCTGAACAAGTGTTCAGGATGCATCTTGATGCTGAAACTTTGACTATTGCTAGTCCCATGTCGTCCCTCTGAAGCACTGTGCTGCCGCTGCTCTGCACTGCTGCAACTCTGCTCTACGCTGCTCAAATTCTGGCGCTGCTAACCACTGCAACTGTCGCTTCTGCATTCCTCTGCACCACTGAAAACTCCTCCAGCCTGATACTGTTGATCTTGGGCACCCGTAGCAAGGTCATGATCCAAGAGGTGGACCCCTCAAGGATCCTGCCCAACTACAGCTCAATGTCGCCCCATCTCCCTCCTGGAGATGTGTGGGCACTCATGGCATACTCATCCTCCTCGATATTTGCGAGCACGGCCTTCGGATCATGCTTCTCATCCTTGTCCTTTTTCTTCAAAGGAC
Source organism: Pinus albicaulis (assembly GCA_034641835.2). Classification (NCBI taxonomy): domain Eukaryota; kingdom Viridiplantae; phylum Streptophyta; class Pinopsida; order Pinales; family Pinaceae; genus Pinus; species Pinus albicaulis. The sequence goes on along the minus strand of CM076578.1, from coordinate 1,777,612,606 downwards.
ACTGGGTCGCGTAGTGACCAAGCTCACCACACCTTAAACACTTTATCTTCAAGATGTCTTTCCTACGTCTTCGCTGCTCCTGCTATCCCTTGGATGCAAGGGTTGCTTTTTCCTCCTCCTCTTGCTTCATCTTCAATCCATTGCCATTGATGCCGTCAAGTTTACACTTGACCAGGTCCCTCCTTAGCTCTTCTTGCTGAAGAGCAGCCCACATCTCTTCCCAGCCCGGCAAGGCTACTCTACCCAGGATGCTCTGGACGAACACCTACAATTCTTCGAAGACTGCATTAAGATCTAGTCTCACCATTGTTGTAGGAGAACGGGTGGCCCCCACTACTGCTAGATGAACATGGTTTTGCTGAAGTTTCGATAGGAACGAAACAATATGCTCCCCTTTCTGCATCTGCATCATCTTCAATTTCTGCTCTAAGTACATCTTTTGTTGTTCAGAAGAGCCTTCATACAGCGCTACCAAGGCTTCCCACATCTGTCTACCTGTGTCCTTGCCAACTATATGGGACACAATATGATCTTTCACTCCATCAAGGAGCAGCCTTTTGGCCTTCGCCATATCACTCGTGTAACTCTTCAACAGATCTGGATCTGCAGGGACAACTACCGTACTTGTCACGAAAAGCTTGAGATCATACGCATCTAGAAGACATGTGATTATTGCCTTCCAGATCACGTAGTTGGAGGCTCCCTCCAACCGGTCCTGATCTCTATGCCCATGAGCTGCCATGGTCGTCAAGAAAATGTCGAATCAACTCCTCTTCTGGAGTTTGTAGATCTGCCACCCGGATCTGCTGCTCAAATCTTTGGAAAAATGAAATACCCCCGCTAGGAGCTTCTTGAGGAAGAAAATTCCCTTACTGTGCTTCTGCTTCCCCTTCTGACAACTTTCCGCACAGCAAAAACAATTCTGCTTACAGAAAATTGTGTCTCACCAACTCTCCGTTGCTCCCTCTAGCTCGGAAAAATTCTGATCTGGAAGCCCTTTCTCTCTGTAGACTCACTCAGAGAGAGACTTTCCCAAAAATTTCAGCCTTCTAGGCTCGGACTGCGCAATCCCTTTAAATATTCAAACTATTGCTTTCTACAGCTCTTCAGCCTCCTTCTCAGCGTCGGATATTCTCTTCCTGTTTCACCTGCAACACTCCACAAGCTTTGATACCTTGTGAAAATTACAAGGCCTAGATCTGGAATCCTACTGCAAGAAATTGAATTACTTCTCCTACTTGTAAATTTAGATTAACAAGTTATTTGCATATTTCTTCTAAAAATATTGAAGCAATTGCTGAAGCAGCCTTCACTTAATTAAATTTAGATGCGGAAATAGAAAACTAAGAAAAAGGAAAACATCATAGAGGACACCATTATTTTTGGACAAATGTAACTAGAAAAAACCAATGTAGAAATATCGATGCAGCAAATCTCAGGGTTTTATTATTAAGCAATAGTTATTCTGAATACATATATGAATGTCTCACCGGACAATTCAGTTACATAGAATACAGATAGAGAAAAAATAGTGAGATTACCTCACTCTGCGAGTCCCGACTGATCCGGTAGCTGAACTGACGAAACCCCAACACCCTCTACGCTCCCTCTACGTAGTAGTTACATAGGCCTGCGTGGGGACAGCTCTGGAACTATGTCACCTCCTCTGCATGATCTTTCAACCCTCAAGAAACTCGATCCTAGCCCTCCCAGCTCAGAATCTCGATTTCTCAGTTGAAACTCGGACTTCTGCTCAGCAACTGCGTTGCCTCCGTCTGTGACCTACGTGGCCCTACGTCACCCCTTCTTGGTGTTGTGTCACCCTCTCTGGGCTCTACGATGCTTCCTCTGCGTCTTTCTCTACCTCTCTGTTGATCATCCTTGGCCCTAGAGAAGATCCTCCTGTCAAAACTATCTCTGCCCCTCAACTGCGTGAAGAATCTCTAGATCTTGTTTTCCTCTGAGCACTGCTCACTTCAAAAAATTCGATCACTTGATCCTTTCGGTGTGTTTTCCAAATGACCCTCAAGCCCTCCTTTATAGTCTACTCGTTGAGACTTCAACAGACGAGATTGGATCTCCAATCAACGATTAAGATTACAATTAGACTTGATTTGCTTTTTCTAAAAGTTTCACCCACAGCTTAAATCAATACCCATTAATTATTTTAATTTTCTAAGTTAGACTTAGGGTCCTCATTAAAAATAATTAATTTATCAAATAAAATTGTTTCTGGAAGGAATTTCCCAAAACAACTTTTGGGTTATCTGGAATACATGTGTCTAAGCCTCTCCACAAAGTTTGAGACTTAGAGCACATCCAATGCTACCACAAATCAACAACGTGGTCCCGCTCCCATATCCACATATAGCACTCCCTTTCCATTCACTTACCCCCATTCACCATCTCTCCCACCTAGGCCGACATTTCTTCATTGGGTCCACATGGGGTTAGCCTCCCCATTCCCTTGCCCCTATTAATCAAGGTTGTCATTGATGTCAATATGGCATAGTTGAAGATGTCAAATATTCTTGTGATGCATGATGTTGTCGTTACACTATGAAGATGATGCATATTCCCTAAAACCTTAGTTTCAAGATGCCCTAGTCTAATGCCCATGGAACCCTAAGAATAATTCATATGTATAAAGCAAACCCTTTCCAAGCTAACCCTAACTCCTTGAGAAAAACCCAAATTCCATGATGACCTAACCCTAATCCTAGTAAAACCACCTGAATCTCTGAGATTGTCTAATACACATAAAAGCACATATAACTCTAAACCTTAAATACCTAAAGCTCTAAAAACATACACCAAATTCATAAATTATAAATCCTAGAAATATATATAAGATAATAATAAAAAAAAAAAAAAGCAATAAGAAAATTATAAATGAAAGAAAAAGGGGAATGAACGCTTCTCTAAACCACACGTAATCCACACGTAATGGGACATTACTTAATAAAATATTTCCAAAGTAATACATCGATGAAAAATATACGCTAGATGTTTCATAATATTATAAACTGAACGGCTCCACTATACAAGTCGGCTTTAACTCGTTTGACGTTGGTTGACCATATGACGGCCACACTTTATATAAATATTAAATACGGCTTGGTTTCCATTATTCCGGCATTGAAGATTGAAAAACGCAGTCATTGAAATAAAAGAAAAAACACAAGTAAAAACAGAATTACGGTTAGAAAAACAGTGTTTGATATTTTTTCAACTCGACTACAAATTCTAAAAGGGAAGCGGGTTACAATTCACATCTCGTGAACCTGAAGAAACACACGAAGAAGAATGAATATATTTTGGGCTTTGAAATCTCTTCAAACCGCACATAAATCTCGATACCATTACAGAACCACTAGAACTCGGATTCATTTGAAACTGGGATGACTCGAACATATTTGGAAACATGATAGTCTCAGACCTATCAAAATCAGTGCAAACCTCAGCCCTTATTTCTGCAATCATTATTCATTCTCGGACTGTAGTAGATTGCAGCATCTTTAGTTTTGTCTAAAAGGAGGCTCAGATATTCCAGTAGTTGTGACTCAAGCATACATTGTCTCGGTCCTATCTGAAATAGTTGTGGTTTGGACTTGGTATATCGCTCAGATTTGATATCATTACAGACTCAGTGGAGCCCAAAACAGTGGATATTATAGCCTCGGTGGAACCCGTAATTATTGCAAATTGCAGTGAAGTCTTGGCATGGTGCAGTGCTGAATTCTTGGCATGGTGCAGTGTTGAATTCTTGGTGTGGTGCAGAAAACTTATGCAGTGCTGAAGTCTTGATGCAAGAACATTGGTGCAGAATTGATGAAGAAGTGTGGTGCAGAATAGATGGTGCAGATTGGTGAAATGGAGCATTTGTGAACTAATAGTCCAGTAAAGAAGCAAAGAAGGATTGGTGTCCTTGGAGTAGGAGCTCCCAAACACAAGGTTGGTGCCTTGAGAAAATAGGGTTAAAGCCCTAGAGGTCGAAGCCTCATCAAAGTCCAAGTTGGTGCTTGGCAACAGGTTGGTGCCTGTTTCATTAAAAGGGTTGGTGCCCTCACTCATCTATTGTATACTATTATTAAAAAGGGATTGAAGTTCTTATGAATCCTTAATATTATCATTATACACCTCTCTGTCTTTAATTGTGAAGAATCTAACTGGCAATAATTAACAATTGAAAAGAAATATTAATTCACCCCCCTCTCAGTATTTCCAACAATTGGTATCAGAGCCAGCTTCTTCATTATCAGCCTAACAGCTAGAAGAAGGATTCTTAGGCACAATGAAGAACATGGAAGTAACAAGAAAACTGCCTATCTTTGATGGAACAAATTTTAGTTTTTAGAAAAAGAGGATGTCCTACTATCTAATGTCGCTTGGCCCTGAAGTATGGCACTCTATTTTGGATGGGTACAAAGCTCCCGCCGGTCTTTCAATTGATCAAGATGAAAGAAAAGCCTACATTGCTAATGCCAAAGCTTTAAATTCCATCACTAGTGGAATCACCGATTCCGAATTTACGAAAGTCATGAACTGTGACTCAACCAAAGAAGTATGGGATAAATTGGTTTCTCTATATGATGGGGACTCCAAAGTTAAGAAGGCAAAGCTTCAAACCTATAGAAGACAATTCGAGAGTCTGAAAATGGATGATGAAGAAGATATTGCATCATACTTCCTCAGAGTAGCTGAAGTAGTTAACTCTCTTAAAAGACTAGGGGAAAATATTGAATATAACACCATTGTTCAAAAAATCCTGAGATCGCTTCCTGACAGATTTGACTCCAAAGTAAGTGCCATAGAAGAAATGAAGGACCTAGATACTCTCAAGATGGATGAACTTCATGGAATTCTTATTGCCTATGAGATGAGGAAAGGGATCCCAAATTTCAAAGAAGCAGCTTTCAAAGCCTCAAGATCTACAACAAAAGGAAAAGGATGGAATTGCAACAGCAATGAATCTGATACTGAAAACGAATTAGCTCAATTTGTACGAAGACTAAAAAGGGGAACCAAGCTAAAAGGTAAGTACCCTCTTATTTGTTTCAATTGTGGAAGAATAGGTCATTATGCTGCAAAATGTCCTCATAAACATGATAGTGATTATGAAAAGGACTCTAAAAGAATGATGTACAAAAAGAAAGGGTTTAATAAGAAGAACTTCTTCTCCAAACAAGATGAGTTTGATAAAGATGAATTTGTAGTCATAAAAAGGAAATCAACTAGAAATGTGTGTCATTACAAAGAAAGCGATGATGAATCAGATGAGGAAAGTAATTATGTTGGAAGCTGTAATGAATAAAATAATGTAAATAGTGATTAATTAGTTAATTAGTAATTAGATTGAAAGGCCATGTCTGATAAGACATGACCTTTCGTGAAGAGGCACCTGCGTAGGTATATAAGCAGGACTCATTTGTAACATTCAATCATCTATCTCATATCTTTTATAATATAATATTTGTATCCTCATGGATATCTTTGTATTCCAAGTGTTCTGGAGTATTTTAACTTGAGAAGGAACTTTGTTCGCTTCATTTGGTATCAGAGCAGTCGATCTTCTGGCCGCTCATCGCTGCACAGAGCTACGCTCCTTGATCCAAGCCCTTGGCCATTGAAATTCGTCAACGTTGTTGCCATCGAAAGCATTTCGCTAAACTTTGGGAGTTTCTCCGCTGCTACTGAGTTCATCAGAGGCCCGTGGCCATACTTCTAAAAAAAAAGTGAAAAAAAATAGGGAAGAAATATATATATATATATATTAATAAATAAAAAAAAGGAGAGAAGGAAAGTCAAAGTATATTAAAAAGAAAATGAAAGGGATATATATAAAGAAGTACATATACGTACATACCAAGACAATTTAAAATTAAAAAGGAAAAAGAAATAAGGAAGAGTAGGTAAGGTTATTTTGATTATTCTTTCAGTGGTTTACAAGCTCGTGGTTTTGGAAGCCCATAGTAATTGCCCATGGTATTTGCAAAGTAAAATAAGAAGTAAAGGAATAAAAAATCTCTGTGTGAATGGAAGTTTACTTTTATGTGGAGAACATTAACCTAGTCAAATACACATAAGTGGACATATATTTTATAGGTGAATATATGTGAATAGCCACGTTTCACTAGGGTTGTAACCTTTCAACCAAAAAAAGAGTTAAAAAAAAAATCAATTGTTAAAAGAATATATATATATATATATATTAATTTAATTAATTAAAATTATTTAATTAATTAAATTATTAAAAAAAAATTGAAGGAATAATAACTTCACTAAAAAGAAGAAGAGAAAGTTAGGAAGGGTTACCTTAAAAACCCTAAAAATTTAATTCAACGGACAAAATGGAATCAATCATTGATGAAAAGGAAATTGAATCTAATTCGAAAGGGAAAGAAGGAAGATTTCCTGAAAATTATAGTATGTTTATCCGTGCGCTAATTAGAATGAAAGGGTCACTTGCAGGAAAGGAAGTTCTCATATCTATCGATCTTAATCAAGAGAATAATTATGTTCGTACTGAATGTGCTAACCAATTAGTGATCCCCGAATCAAACATAACTAAAACAAATTCATTTCACGAAAATGAAAAACAATATGACATAAGGAATTTACACCAAGTATTGGGGACTATTCCCTTGTCTCCCAATTTACCGTTAAAACCTTATTTTGTAATGATAGTGATATAATTCTGGGTTCGCTCTGGATGGAATCACTAGGGTCATTCATCCTTAATATGAAAAAAAAGTTTTTAACATTCTCCTACAAAAAGAAGAAAATAACGCTACACGACGTTAACTTAAAACCAAATTCAATGACACCTAAAGACATTCAAGAAATTCAAAAGTAATTTCTCAAGAAGGTGAAAAGGTGATACAAAATATGCAGAAGGAAATTGAAAAAATCACCACTACCAAGAATGAAGAGCTTGCTCGCCTCAAGGATCACAACAATAAATTACTAACGCAAATTAAGAAGTTAAAGAAAGACAAGAAGTCGTTGGAAAACAATGTGCAAGAAATTGTCGAAAATGAAGCATCGAAATCTTCAAATATAGAAGTTCAAGTTGAAGAAAAATTGAACGTTGATCCAGTAAATGTCTCCACTAAAGAGGACGACAAGCAAGTTGCAGAAAAAACAAACTTAGATGCCAGACAAACGAGGAACATTCTAATGCTAGACGAACGAGGAACATTTTAAGTGAAGGTTCTGTAACCTACTCAATAACATCCTCACCAAAGGAAAATCAAAGTCAAACCAAAAAGGTTCCCTATCAACATCCAAATCACGAGAGCAGACAACTTAGCCGAGCTATGTATTTAGAACAGAAACAAGTTGATATTTTGAAGAATACTAACGAATCATCACAAGTTTCCAGTCATCGTAAGATTACACAGAAGATTGATTTAGGATGGTCCGATCCGTTCTCAGTGCGACAGTTTTGTTTGTCACTTAGAGGATCATATCAACTTGTATCAACAAGGATAACTGCCCCAAGACGAGAAGATGTTCGTAGTAGGAAAAGAAATCGAGGCCTTTCATTGACAAGCTTTGAGAACAAAGCTTTTTGAAGGGAAGGCAATGTAATGAATAAAATAATGTAAATAGTGATTAATTAGTTAATTAGTAATTAGATTGAAAGGCCATGTCTGATAAGACATGACCTTTCGTGAAGAGGCACCTGCGTAGGTATATAAGCAGGACTCATTTGTAACATTCAATCATCTATCTCATATCTTTTATAATATAATATTTGTATCCTCATGGATATCTTTGTATTCCAAGTGTTCTGGAGTATTTTAACTTGAGAAGGAACTTTGTTCGCTTCAAAAGCAAAGAAATGTTATTCATGGCATTTACAAATGATGATGACTCCGAACTGGAAGATGAAAGAAACATAAATAGTTTGCTAATGAGTGCCATTGAAGAAAATGAAAATCTACAAAAGAAGATAATTTCTCTCAAAATAGGAAGAGAGGAAGCAAAAAGAAAGGAACACTTCTTGAACATTAAGCTAAAAGAGAAGGATGATATCTGTGAAAAACGTGAAGCTGAAATAGTATCTCTAAGAAAGGAATTAGAACAAGTCAAAAGGAGTTGTCAAAGCTCTCTAGCACTTGACAACATTCTTAATACTCAAAGACCTCAACATGACAAGTCTGGAATTGGTTTCAAAGGAGAATCATCAAGTACAAAGAATAATGTCAGAAGTTATGCTGATGGACTCTCTTGCCATCCAAAAGAAGAAAAGTCATCTTGTCAGGAAAAAAAGTCCCATCTCAAAACCAAGAATTGAAGAAAGAGCAACTCCAAGGAAGAATGTTGGTTCAAGCTATGGATACTACAACAGGTATCAAACTATTTTTCTTGGGCATTGTTACAATTGTAAAAACTTTGGGCATCAAGCTAAGCATTGCAAGGCTCATAAGAATGAAGCACCAAGATTGAATGATCAAACAAACCAACTACGTGGTCCTAAAGAGCAAGGACAAATCAAAACTTACAATTCCTTTGATCCTTTGGCTAAGTTTGATCCGTCTTGCTCGTTATGTGATAATTATGATCATAATGAACAAAATTGCCCTCTCAAAAGGGAAAAAGCTAAAAGCATAAATTTCAAAACTGATAAATGTGGCCTAACTCTATGTGCTCATAGTGAAGAAAATCATTGGTTCGTGGATAGTGGATGCTCAAGACATATGACAGGTGACCAAAAGAAGTTTATCTCATTGAACAAGAAAAATGGAAATGTATTCTTTGGAAGTGAATCCGCTAAAATCACTGGAAAAGGAACTGCGACCCTTGTCAATGGACTAGGAAAGCCTCAAAATACCTTGCTGGTAGAAGGGCTCAAACACAATCTCTTAAGTGTCAGCCAGATTTGTGACCAAGAACATAATGTTGTCTTTAGTACAAAAAATTGTGAAATAAGAGAATCATCCTCGGGAGAACTTGTGGAAAAAGGGGTAAGAACACCCGATAATGTTTACATTCTCAGTAGAATCCAAGAAGATAAATGTTAATTAAGTCAAACAGATAAAAATTGGTTATGGCACAAGCGATTGGGGCATAAAAGTTTTGATAACCTAGTTAGCATCAGCAAAATTAATGCAATAAGGGACATTCCAAAAATGTGCAAACCAAATCAAGTTGTATGTGGCCCGTGCCAACATGGAAAGCAAACCAGAACTAGCCACAAAACTAAGGAGTTCTCAACATCAAAACCTTTGGAAATCATTCATGCAAATTTGTGTGGGCCAACTAGAACTCCAGCTCTTCAAGGTGAAAGGTACTTTGCTCTATTTGTTGATGACTATACTAGAATGATGTGCATATATTTCATAAAATATAAATCCGAAGCATTTGAATGTTTTAAGAATTTTAAGGCTCTCATTGAGAATGAAAAAGATTCTAAAATTAAATGTCTTAGAACGGATAGAGGAGGAGAATTCACCTCAAAAGAATTTGATGAATTCTGTAAAGAGCATGGAATAGAAAGAGAACTCTCTACTGCTAGGACACCCCAGCAAAATGGAGTAGTTGAAAAAAGGAACCGAACCATTCAAGAAATGACAAGGACAATGCTACTAGCAGCTGATTTGCAACCAAAATTTTGGAGAGAAACAGTTGGCACCGCAGTTTATACCTTAAATCAAACTCAACTAAGACCAAATAATGAAAAGACTCCTTATGAATTATGGAAAGGAAGACCTACTTCAGTAAAATATTTCAGGCTTTTTGGAAGCAAATGTTTCATAGAAATAAATGATGACTCACCAGGTAAATTTGATTCTAGAGTTGATGAAGGAATATTTCTTGGATACTCCACTAGGAGCAAAGCTTACAAATGTTACAACAATCGTCTACAAAGAATAGTGGAAAGCATTGATGTGAAGATTGATGAAGGCCTTCCAGAAAAAAGAATTGAAGATCATGAAGTTGAGCCTTTCTTTGAACAAAGTGAAGAAGAAGAATCTGAAAAAGAAGAGGAGAATGGAAAACCCCAAAGTGAACCTTCACAAATTCCCTCTAAGATCAAGTTTATTCAAAGACATCATCTGGAAGAACAAGTCATCGGAAATATAAATGAAGGAATTCAAACTCGAAGAAGGATGATAAACACCCCAAGAAAAGATGATGTTGCTCTATTATCTTTAATAGAACCTGAAAAATTTTCTCAAGCAAGCAAAGATCCTTATTGGATAAAGGCCATGGAAGAGGAAATGTCTCAAATGGCAAAAAATGAGACTTGGGAATTGGTACCTCGCCCAAAAGATAAAAATATAATTGGAACAAAATGGGTATTCAAAAATAAGATGAATGAAGATGGACAAATCATCAGAAATAAATCCAGACTTGTCTGCAAAGGATACTCGCAAATTGAAGGAATTGACTTCGAAGAAACCTTTGCACCAGTAACTCGAATGGAAGCCATAAGAATGTTTTTAGCATTTACTTGCTCAAAAGGATTCAAGGTTTATCAAATGGATGTAAAATCAACATTCCTAAATGGAGATCTCAAGGAAGAAGTTTACATGGAGCAAACAAAAGGATTTGATCTTGCTGAAGGAAAAGACTTTGTATGCAAACAAAAAAAGGCCTTGTATGGATTAAAACAAGCCCCTAGAGCATGGTATGCAAAGCTAGATCACTATCTGCAACAAGAAGGTTTCAAAAAGGGAGTGGCAGGTAGCAATCTCTACATGAAGATGGACAAGGAAAAACTTCTGATCACTCTTGTTTACGTTGATGATCTAATCTTTGCTAGCAATGATGAAGAAATGAGCCATGAATTTGCTCTAAATATGTCCAAAAAATTCGAGATGTCAATGATTGGTGAGTTGTCTTACTTTCTTGGGCTACAAATATCTCAAACCTCTACAAGCATGTTTATATCTCAAGCAAAATATCTTAAAGACATGCTCAAAAGATATGGGATGGAAGATTGTGCACCTATGAGCACACCGATGACCACAGATTGTAAATTAAGCAAAGATGATGATACCCCTCTCATAGATGCAACTCTTTATAGGTCAATAATTGGAGCTCTCCTATACTTAACTGCTACAAGACCAGATATTATGCAAGCAGTTGGAATGGTAGCAAGATTTCAGTCAAGTCCTAAACAATCCCATCTAGCAGTTGTGAAAAGAATTCTCAAATATCTGAAAGGAACGACTGATTTCCATCTTTGGTATCCTAAGAGTTCAACTCTTATTGTGACATCTTACTCTGATGCTGATTGGGCTGGAAGCGTGGATGATCGAAAAAGTACTAGTGGAAATGCATTCTTTATGGGAGAGTGTTTTGTATCTTGGCTCAGGAAAAAACAATCATTTATATCCCTTTCTACAGCTGAAGCCGAATATATAGCCACTGTTGATTGTTGTACACAAATTCTATGGATGAAGGAAGCCTTGAAGGATGTCAACATAGAAACTAAGCAACCAATTACTATTTTTTGTGACAATACTAGCACCATCAGTCTTTCAAAGAATCCAGTGATGCACTCAAGGACCAAACATATTCTGATCAAATACCACTTTCTTCGTGAACAAGTTGATTAACACAATATCAGGTTGGAATACGTCAACACAAAAGAACAAATTGCGGATATCTTTACAAAATCCCTTCCACGAGAAATATTTGAGTAGCTTCACCAAAAGATGGGGGTCATTGCTCTTGCATCACATTAAATCAAGCAACATGTCAGGAGTACAAGTATGTTAGGGGGAGCACATGGGCACCCCATTGCCATTGATGTCAAAGGGGGAGAGAATGTTGAAGGGCAAGATTATTGCCATCAATGACAAAGAGGGAGATTGTTAGTCAAGGTTGTCATTGATGTCAATATGGCATAGTTGAAGATGTCAAATATTCTTGTGATTCATGATGTTGTCGTTACACTATGAAGATGATGCATATTCCCTAAAACCTTAGTTTCAAGATGCCCTAGTCTAATGCCCATGGAACTCTAAGAATAATTCATATGTATAAAGCAAAACCTTTCCAAGCTAACCCTAACTCCTTGAGAAAAACCCAAATTCCATGATGACCTAACCCTAATCCTAGTAAAACCTCCTGAATCTCTGAGATTGTCTAATACACATAAAAGCACATATAACTCTAAACCTTAAATACCTGAAGCTCTAAAAACATACACCAAATTCATAACTTATAAATCCTAGAAATATATATAAGATAATAATAAAATAAAAAAAGCAATAAGAAAATTATAAATGAAAAAAAAGGGGAATGAACGCTTCTCTAAACCACACGCAATGGGGCATTACTTAATAAAATATTTCCAAAGTAATACATGGATGAAAAATATACGCTAGATGTTTCATAATGTTATAAATTGAACGGGTCCATTATACAAGTCAGCTTTAACTCGTTTGACATCGGTTGACCATATGACAACCACACTTTATATAAATACAACTTGGTTTCCATTATTCTGGCATTGAAATTTGAAAACGCGGTCATCGAAATAAAAGGAAAAACACTAGTAAAAACAGAATTACGGTTAGAAAAACATCGTTTGATATTTTTTCAACTCGACTACAGGTTCTAAAAGGGAAGCAGGTTACAGTTCACATCTCGTGAACCTAAAGAAACACACGAAAAAGAACGAATATATTTTGGGCTTTGAAATCTCTTCAAACCGCATAGAAATCTCGGTACCATTGCAGAACCACTAGAACTCGGATTCATTTGAAACTAGAATGACTCGAACATATTTGGAAACACGATAGTCTCAGACCTGTCAAAATCGGTGCAGACCTCAGCCCTTATTTCTGCAATCATTATTCATTCTCGGACTGTAGTAGATTGCAGAATCTTTAGTTTTGTCTAAAAGGAGGCTCGGATATTCCAGTAGTTGTGACTCAAGCATACATTGTCTCGGTCCTAGTTGAAATAGTTGTGGTTTGGACTTGGTATATCGCTTAGATCTGAGATTATTACAGACTCAGTGGAGCCCAGAACAGTGGATATTATAGCCTCAGTGGAACCCGGAATTATTGCGGATTGCAGTGAAATCTTAGCATGGTGCAGTGCTGAATTCTTGGCATGGTGCAGTGTTGAATTCTTGGTGTGGTGCAGAAAACTTATGCAATGCTGAAGTCTTGAAGCAAGAACATTGGTGCAGAATTGATGAAGAAGTGTGGTGCAGAATAGATGGTGCAGATTGGTGAAGTGGAGCATTTGTGTACTAATAGTCCAGTAAAGAAGCAAAGAAGGATTGGTGTCCTTGGAGTTGGAGCTCCTAAACACAAGGTTGGTGCCTTGAGAAAATAGGGTTAAAGCCCTAGAGGTCGGAGCCTCATCAAAGTCCAAGTTGGTGCTTGGCAACAGGTTGGTGCCTATTTCATTAAAAGGGTTGGTGCCCTCACTCATCTATTGTATACTATTATTAAAAAAGAGATTGAAGTTCTTATTAATCCTTAATATTATCATTAGACACCTCTCTGTCTTTAATTGTGAAGAATCTAATTGGAAATAATTAACAATTGAAAAGAAATATTGATTCACCCCCCTCTCAGTATTTCCAACAACCCCCACCTTGGGTCAGGCCTGGAACAATGCCCCGGAGGTTGAAGCAGCTAAAAAGGAAATTTAAAATCATAAATGGCCACATTCAATAGGATAATGTACCACAAAATGCAAAAGATGGTCTGAACAAACATAATTAGCACGTGGGAAAAAGCCAATGTATGAGCTCTACCCCATACCCATGGCCATCACCCTGGTTCCATAGGAACTAGATTAGCCTCATTTATCATTCAGGATCCCATGATTATCCCAAGAGGGCAATGAACCGCCCTACCAAAAAGGGGCTAATCGTTGCTATATCTTACACATCATGCTCTTATCCTTTGAGCCCCGAGCAGTTAATCAAAGAAAAATCATAAAAGGAAAAAGGCATATAAAGAAGGGTGAAAAAATCAAGGTTGAGGCACCTCATGGACCACGATTGCTCCCTCCTACCCATTATATACCCAAGTGTGGGCTTCCCTTCTTCTAGCTACCCTTGTGCCCCGATATGTGGCCCGAGATTGCCCCTCATTCCCTGTTCCATTCCACCTCTTTATCACATGCCAACACCATTTAAGGGATATACCTTGGACATACTATCCCCTCTAAAGAAGAAACCACCTAATAAGGTACCTGGCTAACCCATTTTGCAGCTTGAAGACATTAGCACATACCAAAGTCCACTACGGAAGGGCAGGCCATTATGAAGTGTCCACTTGTTGTCCATGGTTTGTAAGCTCTTTCACCCAATTACTTTAATGACTTGTTCTGCTAGAAGACTAGGGGATGCATTGGATATTATGCAGGATTGCAGATGGTTTCCATTTGGGTTTCGTCACCCTATACGGGGTCCTAACCTTCCAGAGGTCTACATTGGCACATATAGGGTGTGTGTAGAGGGCCATGGGCCTCTATAGTGTTGAGATTTTGGTAGGGTGGTGTTTAATTCAATTCTCTTACTTAATAACTGCTTGTGTTATACTTGTTATGCCTCTATTACTTAGATCTTATCTTCGTTAGCTTATTATGTTCTTCATCAAGTCAATTATCAAAACACGAGACACAGAATTTTGGCTCTTCAAGCCAGCGCCAAAACCTCTCCCTCTTGGAGAGGAAAACCCGAAAGTAATTCTTCTTCTAGATATTCAATTTACAACCATCATGACCATGACACAGACACTTGATACCAATATGCTTCCAAGACCCGTGTCACTTGCTCTTCAATGCTCCTTAAGATGATCTTCGTTTTCTGCACTGCTTTGCACTAGCACTAGGGAGATTTTGTCCCTAATTTAGCAGCCCTAACAGATGTACTTCTATTTGATTCTTCTCGTCCTCCAGAAGATTCTTCCTCAGCCTTCTTCTAGCACCTAAGATACCCTTATACTGAGATCTCTTATCTTACCGTTGTATCTTCTTCTTTATGTCGTGTACTTCCTTCTTGCAGAGATATCGGATGTATATTAACCCAAGACTAAGATTACTCGCACACCTTGCAATTCCTTTTATCCTTGCTAACTTGACTTTCTTCTACGCATTGTTCTGTATACTTGATTACAGCCCTATCTTTTCGGCCTTCCTGAAGTGATGACAGAGATCCGAAGTAGGCTTATACTTCAGACAGAGAACCCTTTATGACTGCGCTATATGGTGATCCTTCTTCATTGTATTAACTTTCTCTTGTGTACCCAAAAACCTTCCTTTCTCACACTGCAATTCAGTCCTTGATTTCGCACTTCATTTCAGAATAGATTTGAACGTCCTTCCTGAAATCTAGTCCGAAAAAATCAGAGATATGCGAGTTGTACTTGTTTTACTTTGATCAAAGTCCACATGGGTATATATAGTTGTTTGACCCTGTTAATTAGCCGACATGTGCCAGTGAACTGTTGTGTCATATTTCAAGGAGCCGACATGATATAGGTCGACTTCTACAAGGAGTATATACATCATACTTTGACCGACTTGGTGGAGCGTTTTAGACAAGGTCTTGGAGCATGCAATTATATCAACAATTGTCCTTTACAAGTGTAGCAACACTTCATATACATTACTCTAAATTATACATTTATGACAAGATGACTAACCCCTAAAGACATCAAGAACAAGTCTTTAACCTATAATAAAAACTTCTTGCTCATGAAACCCATGATGCAAGCATTACAAAATACATTTTATTATCTTTGTCTTCTTCATTATATAAATTTATAATTACTAGTCATTATGAAGACCGAACCTAGTTACACTTTTCAACACTCCCTTTTAACTATGGAGGTATTCATAAGGGTACATGGTCACTCTCAATCTGAAGAATCTCATAAGAATAATTTGATTGGTAATCTATCTATTATAGCATCATATTATCCAGCATTGTCACATAGTAAGGCCTTGACTAGTAGCTCCATCTCTCCACACGATCTTGAGCTACAATGTTGGTGAGACCAATGACTATAGACACCAACGTCATCGCCTCTGAGGTATATACTCCACCCAGGTGTTCACCAAGTATCACCTCATAGGACCATTCTTAGTTCTCAAAGAATATACGTCCTTTCAGAACTACTCTATTCATTAGATTCCTTAATACATCTCAACAGAGTATCGAATGCCAGATAATTACCCAATCCAAAATACTCTATTCTTTCTTCCAATTGAAGACAATAATGTGTATCTATCTCTCCCTCTCAACTAAGGAGGTTCCATTTGTGAAAAACCCTAAATCTGGATCACTACTGCAACAAATCTGAATTACTTCTCCTATTATTTTCCATAATTATTTCATTATAGTGAAATATCGAAGTAATTACTGAAGCACTCTACACAAATAATGATGCGGAATAAATCTAAGTGCTAAAACAAACTGAACAAAATACAATGAAAGTATCCACATTTGACACAGTTATTTTTGGACTAAGTCCCCGGAAAAACCCAACTTGGGAAAATCGATGCAGCAGATCTTAGGGTTTTGTATTATTAAGCAGCAAAATCTTGAGTAAAACTAGGGTGCCAATATCCGGCTCACCCTTCAGAGAAAATCTTTGCAACAGAAGAAATGTGAGATATACCTCACTCTGCAAGTCCCCGACTGATCCGGAGCAGCGTTGGTGAAGCCCCTCTCTACCTCTGTGTGATGCCTACGCTGCTACTGCATAAGCCTGCATGGGCAAGCTAAGGAACTGTGTCACCTCCTCCTCTACAATGATCAAGCTAATCTGGAATTGAGTTTTGGCCCTCCTAGCTCAAAAACCACAACTTCCAGCTGTCTCCGGACGAAATCTAGAAGGCACTGTGTCACTTCTGCATGATCCCCTTCAGGGACTGCGTCACTCCTCCAGATGACTGCACTGCCTCTATTGCGTCACTGTTGCCTCTCTCTCTGAAATGTACTCTTGGTCTTCCTGACCAGTTACTGCATCTGCCCCTCTCTGGAACTGATCACTAGATCGAAATCACTTAGCCAGCCCTGCCCTAGTGATTTGATCTTGATCAAAAGCTGTGTCTCTCTCACAAGCTCGAAAATGCCAAAATGCTCAGCGTCTTTTCCATAGGCCCCTCACCCTCCTCCTTATAATCTTCCATTGACCTTTCAACGGCCAAGATTAAAACATAATCAAGGGCTAAGATTAACTGGGATTTGATCCATAACTTTATCTAGAAGATTCACAAATAGTTTAATTAATACCCTTTAATTAATCAGTTTCCCTAAGCTTAGACTTAGGAAAACATTAAAAAATGATTAATTAATTTAATTAAACAATCTCTAAGTGGAATTTTCCAAAATCCTTTCTGGGTATTATGGAATACATGTGTCTTATCCTATATACAAAATTACAAGGCTAGAGCACATCCGATGCTACCATAAATCAACACTCCCTCTTAGCGAGGAAAGTGCTCTAGCAATACAACTCTATGTGCTGCTCTAACTTTTGTAACATCTACTACTGTGTTGTTGATGTTGCTCACCAACACTGCACAAATGTTGCAATTGTATTACTGCTGACTATGCATGTTGCTGCCAACTGCTACTGTACTGCAACTCCCTCTGAATTCTGCAACCATGTTGTTGCACTGCATGAGCACTGCTCTGCACCGCGCAACACCATTGTGCACTACGTTGCTGCTACTCTATTGTTGTTGTTGTTGTTCTGTTGCACCGTTGCTAATTGCAACAAAAAAACATCTAAAATTGGACAAGTAATACTCCATCTGAATAATAAGACTATATGTTGCTAACTTCTGCACTAGCTCTCTAAAACTGTTGCGTTGTTGCTGCTCTGCACTGCGTGAGCACTGCACTCCACTGCGCTGCACCAGTGTGCTCTGCGCTGCTGCTGCTACTCTACTTTTGCGCTGATCAAACTCTAGTACTGCTAGCCACTACATTGTCTCTTCCTCTTCTGCTGCAACTGTCCATCATGCTATTATCTTAAGGCTCCCATAGCTCATATGTGATCCAAGAGTTCGGAAATACTCAAGGATCCTGCCTCTTGTAGATTCTGGATCTACAACTCCAAGTCAGCCCACTTCCCTCCTTTCAGAATATGAGCTAACATAGCACAATCATCTTCTGCCTCAATCTTGGCAACTCCGACTTGAGGATCTTGCTTCTCCTCCTTGTCCTTTTTCTTAAGAGGACATTGTGTGGCATAATGTCCCATTACCCCACAGCTGAAGCACTTGATCTTGGATAGATCTTTCTTCTTCTGCCGTTGTTGCCCCTTTGATGCAAGAGCTGTGTTTTCTTCCTCCTCCTCCTTAACTTTCGAACCGTTGCTGCCATCCTCAATATGGATTTTGAGAAGATCTCTCCTCATCTTTTCTTGCTGCAAGGCTGCCCACATCGCTTCCCATCCTGGGAGTCTTTCTCTGCCCGGAATGCTCTGGACAAAGACCTTATAGTCTTCTGAAACAGAGTTCAGAGTGAGCCTTACTAGCTCTAAATCTTTAGGTGTTGATCCCACTGCTGAAAACTAGTCTCGATTTTCCTGAATTCGAGACAGGAAAGAGTCAAAACGCTCTCCCTTCTTCATCCTGGTGCTACACATCTTCTCCTCCAGATACATCTTCCGTTGCTCGGAAGATTCTTGATATAGCTTTTCCAGCCCCACCCATATTTCTCTAGCAGTGTCCTTTGCTGCTATGTGGGGTACGATGTGATCTTATACATCATCTAGGATCAATTGTTTGGCTCTTGCCATGTTCTTCTTGAAGGCTCTCAGATGTGATACATCCATCAACTCTGCAACTACGTTGTCAATGAGGCTCTTTAGATCATGCTCATCAAGGAGAAACTGAATCCTTGTCTTCCAAATAACATAGTTGAAGGCACCCTCCAACCTATCTTGGTCATGCAATCCGTTGCTGGCCATCTCCTCAACTGTCGACTTCTCCCTCTAACCCTCTGCTCGGTTAGACTTACGCACTCCTTGAGGAGTAAGTCAATGCTTCCGCTGCTGCACACGAAAAAACTGAGTCTTTTTGAGTAAGAGAACTCTTTGAGGTCAAGAAATCCCCAACTGTGTTTTTTAGAAATTTTCTGACGCTTATGCACCACCACTCTCCTTTGTGCAGCTACTGCGTCCTTCAGCTACGCTGGTCTGCTTCGCTGCCTCTTCTGCAACTGAAATAGCTTACCCCTCTGTCAACTCTCTCGGAGGGAGCTTTATCTGCGCTAGATAGCTCTCCTAGTCTGGACTGCGTAACCACTGGGGTAGTCTACTGCTGCTTACGCAGCTCCCAGTCCCTTCAGCGTTGATCTGCTGGTCCACTCTTGTTTCTCCTGCGCTTCAGCTTGAATAAGCTCTAATACCATGTGAAAAATGCTAAATCTAGATCCCTACTGCAACAAATCTGAATTACTTCTCCTATTATTTTCCATAAGTATTTCATTATAGTAAAATATCTAAGTAATTACTGAAGCAGTCTACACAAATAATGATGTGGAATAAATCTAAGTGTTGAAACAAACTAAACAAAATACAATGAAAAACATCCACATTTGACACAATTATTTTTGGACTAAGTCCCCGGAAAAACCCAACTTGGGAAAACCGGTGCAGCAGATCTGAGGGTTTTGTATTATTAAGCAGCAGAATCTTGAGTACAACTAGGGTGCCAATATCTGGCTCACCCTTCAGAGAAAATCTCGGCAATAGAAAAAATGTGAGATATCCCTCACTCTGCAAGTCCCCGACTCATCCGGAGCAGCGCTGGTGAAGCCCCTCTCTGCCTCCGCGTGATGCCTACGCTGCTACTGCGTAAGGCTGCATGGGCAAGCTAAGGAATTGCATCACCTCCTCCTCTACAATGATCAAGCTGATCTGGAACTGAGTTTTGGCCTTCTTGGCTCAGAAACTACAGCGTCCAGCTATCTCTGGACTAAATCTAGAAGGCACTGCGTCACTTCTGCATGATCCCCTTCAGGGACTGCGTCACCCCTCCAGATGACTACGCTGCCTCTGTTGCGTCACCACTGCCTCTCTCTCTGAAATGTACTCCTGGTCCTCCTGACCAGTTACTACATCTACCCCTCTCTGGAACTGATCACTAGATCGAAATCACTTAGCCAACCCTGCCCTAGTGATTTGATCTTGATCAAAAGTTGTATCGCTCTCACAAGCTCGAAAATGCCAAAATGCTCAGTGTTTTTTCCATAGGCCCCTCACCCTCCTTATAATCTTTCGTTGACCTTTTAACGGACAAGATTAAAACATAATCAACGGCTAAGATTAAGTGGGAGTTGATCCATGACTTTATCTAGAAGATTCACACTTAGTTTAATTAATACCCTTTAATTAATTAGTTTCCCTAAGTTTAGACTTAAGAAAACATTAAAAAACAATTAATTAATTTAATTAAACCATCTCTAAGTGGAATTTTCCAAAATCCTTTCTGGGTATTTTGGAATACATGTGTCTTAGCCTATATGCAAAATTACAAGTCAAGAGCACATCCGATGCTACCATAAATCAACACCATTTACCATGTGTCTACATTCTTCTTCATGGCCTTCACTAAGACTTACGGTTGTTAGTCCTGGTCTAGTGCATGACCCATGATATAGAAAAGCACAACTGTCACTCCTACTTAACCAAGGACCTATAATAGCAATGATGAAAACATCCAACTGCTCATGAAGAACTCCTTTCGAGGAGTCTTCAATTTTCTTCTTAGGGCACAGATCATCCATCACTTTCATCCAAGAACCATGTATTTTATTAGAAAGTGATCCATCAATCTTTCCATCTAGTCTAGCTTCATGTTATGCTACTTTCTTTCAAACCATATTTCTTCCAAGGATCTTTCATTCTGCCATATGGTTATCAACTTGTGGAAGACGTCTACTCCCATTTGGCAGCCCTACATAAGCTCATCAGATGTTATTCAATTATAAATATGAATACTTAAATCAACAGTTACCTCTGTGATGATCTTTCACCATGACATCCTTCTTGTAGGCATCGGGATGCTTCATATACATCTCCAAAAGATATGTATTACCAAGGGTCTTTATCTTTTCCAGACTTCTTATCAGAGTATACATATCTTCCCACAGATTTTCTAGTCAAGTCTTCTTCGCTTCTATGGATGTTGACTGCCTATTTTGATGATTGCACCTTTTCGCGATCTCTTCCTTTTTCTCCCTTTCTCCACACAATTTTATTTCATTCCCAGGAACTTCCAATGTGTAGCTCCATATGAAGACATATTATGTTGATTTCATCTGGTGTGGAACATGTCTATTAACCTGTGCATCGGAAGAGTTTATGCTTTCTTTGTCATACTTCTAAAGATAGAAGCGTACTACCTGCAACCACATGACATGAATCCAAGGAGGATTCCAATAGAAACCTTTTTGCTTTCTTTCTAATCAGTGAATCCAAGGAGGATTCCAATAGAAAATGTCAGCACATGTTTCATTATTGATTATTGAATGATGACCTTTGATCTTGATCACTGCCTTCTATAAATATTATTTTCAGTGAGGTTCCCAGGAGCCACTTATAGTACAGATGTCACATATGTGTTACAAACATCCTCCTACAACGAGTGCTCCTCCTTCAATGCTTCTATCATGATGCCAATCCAGGAGTGATGCATATATCTAATATACCATGCTTCCTAACATACTATTTTACAACTTGATAGATATCTCTTAAAGAGGAAGATGATCTCAATCATAATAGATATCTTCCACTTCTTCTTTCTTAGGTTTCTTTGAATCTATTTCTCCCATTTTTCCGACAATATGGGCTTCTTCCTTTTTCCTCTTGTCCTCATTAGATTTGGGACAATGTATCTTATCCTTGTTTCTTCTTTTCTTCTTGAGGACCAACCTTACCGAATCTACCCTTTCTCCTTGACATGGCAGCATACGCTTGATTCTCTTCATTTGATCCGGTATCAACTTTAACTTTTAACCTTGTCTCTTCTATAGAGACCATAGATCCTGGAATGGCATTGCTTCTTTCTTCCTATAGATACTTGAAGGGAATTTTCCCAATCCCTCTGGTAGAGCACTCAACATCACTGTAGTCATTTCTCTATCAGACATTACTCCTCCCAATTCCTGTAGTTTTCTCGTACTTCATAAAGTATGAAGTTATTCCTTCTCTTGATGACTTCAACCTATATAGTTCTTATCTCAGAGATATTACTTCTACAGTACTCATCGAGAATAGCTCCAGCAATTTTGTCATATATTTCTTTTGAAGATTCTAGTTTTGATACATAGGGGATGAGAGAGCCCTTTATGAATTCTATAAGAATCCTCTGGGCTCTTATGTCTCCCTTCATGTATTTGGCATGACTTCATTGTCCTTTTCTTCCATGCAAGAAAGTTTGAAACCCTAACCAACTTGTTTCTTTCTTTGCAAAAAAGACATTTTGAAAGATTCATATGAAGTCATAAAGATACTTACTTGAGTAGATGCTTTTTCTTCTTCTATCAGCTTCCTTGTTGATGACGATGTAGATAGCACCATGAGCTCCCTCTTAGATAGACTTCTTTAAGAGTGGTGTAAAGCGGTAGATCACCTTGGATCCTTGATGGTTATGATGATCAAGGATAACTTGATGATGATTTCAACAAAATGATGATTTGATGATGTCTCCAATAGTGTTGACTTGGCTTCAATCACGAGATAGCTTTAGATTCCTTGAAGATAAAGATCACCTCTTGAAATAACCTTGATGTATTTGTCTTCTTGAGATGGCTTGAGGACTTCTTCAATTTTTGCGAACTGCTCCTTCTTGAATGAATGAAGATCTTCTTAGATCTAGACTGTAATAAGGTAGATCCTCCTTTTGAAAATTGATCCTTGATCTTTTGATCCTTATGTGTCTTCTTGCCAAATAGCCCTTTCTAGCACCTTAGCTCTAAAACCATGTTGATAATTTGGTAGGGCGGTGTTTAATTCAATTCTCTTACTTGATAATTGCTTCTATTATACTTGTTATGTTTCTATTACTTAGATCTTATCTTCGTTAACTTATTATGTTCTTCATCAAGTCAATTATCAAAACACAAGAGACACAGAACTTTGGCTCTTCAAGCCAGGGCCAAAACCTCTCCCTCTTGGAGAGGAAAACCCGAAAGCAATTCTTCCTCTAGATCTTCAATTGACAAGCATCATGACCATGACACAGACCCTTGATACCAATATGCTTCCAACACCCTTGTCACTTGCTCTTCTAGGCTCCTTAAGATGATCTTTCTTTTCTGCATTACTTTGCACTAGCACTAGGGAGAATTTGTCCCTAGTTTAGCAGCCCTAACAGATGTACTTCTATTTGATTCTTCTTGTCCTCCAGAAGATTCTTCCTCAGCCTTCTTCTAGCACCGAAGATACCCTTATACTGAGATCTCTTAGCTTTTTGTCGTATCTTCTTCTTTATGTTGTGTACTTCCTTCTTGCAAAGATATCGGATGTATATTAACCCAAGACTAAGATTACTTGCACACCTTGCAATTCCTTTTATCCTTGCTGACTTGACTTGCTTCTACGCATTGTTTTGTATACTTGATTACAGCCCTATCTTTTCGGCCTTCCTGAATTGATGACACAGATCCGAGGTAGGCTTATACTTCAAACAGACAATCCTTTATTAGTGCGCTATATGGTGATCCTTCTTCATTGTATTACCTTTCTCTTGAGTACCCAAAAACCTTCCTTTCTCGCACTACAATTCAGTCCTTGATTTCGCACTTCATTTCAGAATAGATCTGAACTTCCTTCCTGCAATATAGTCAAAGATATGTGAGTTGTACTTGTTGTACTTTGAGCGAAGTGCACATGGGTATATATAGTGCTTTGACCCTGTTAATTAGCCGCCCTGTGCCAGTGAACCGTTGTGTCTTATTTCTATGAGCCGACATGATATAGGTCGACTTCTACAAGGACTATATACATCATACTTTGAGCCGACTTGGTGGAGTGTTTTAGACAAGGTCTTGGAGCATGCAATTATATCAACAATTGTCCTTTACAAGTGTAACAACACTTCATATACATGACTCTATATTATACATTTATGACAAGATGACAAACCCCTAAAGACATCAAGAAGAATTCTTTGACCTATAATAAAAACTCCTTGCTCATGAAACCCATGATGCAAGCATTACAAAATACATTTTATTATCTTTGTCTTCTTCATTACATAAATTCATAATTACTAGTCATTATGAAGACCGAACCTAGTTACACTTTTCAACACACAGCAGTAGACATCACTCTGTGGATCCCCAGAGATGCTCAAAGATTGCTCAAGATCCACCTTTTAGACGGCGAAGATTGTGAAAATTCCTAGATCTAGAATCCTATTGCAACAACTGGAAAATATTCACCTAATTTTTAACTTTTACTTAACAATTTATTTGCAGTTAACTACAGCAAACACTGAATACATCACATTGCAACCGTCATTTAAATAAACTGTGGAAATTAAGTGTATAAACAAGATTTGAGCAAGAAAAGAAATAAACACACACGTCACCATTATTTTTGGACTAAATCCTCAAAAAAACTCAATGCGGGAAAACTGGTGCAGTACATGAGGTTTGATTTTATTAAGCAGAAGTTTTGAATACAACTAGGATGCCTTACTGGCCATCCATACAGAGAAAATTACTAACAGAGAATTAGTGAGAAAATGTCCTCACACTAACACTGGAGATCCGGCACTGACACAACGTTGAACTGGACAGCCCCACGCTGCCTCTGCGCAGATCTGCGTCACCCTGGCTAGGAACTGCGTCAGCTCCTTTTGTCGGATCTTCTATTGGTTGGATCTGATCTTCTGGCCCCTCCGGTCTCACACCCCGGCACTCTGGCACTAGATCTGACTGATCCTTAGCAAAATCACTGATCTCCTCAAGGCTGCAGCACTGCCTCTACGTGGCCATGTGTTGCCTCTGTGTAGTTGTTACGCTGCCTCTTATGCGTCCTTTTCTCTGCCTTCTCTGCTATGTATTCCCGGCTCAGGAAGAGATCTTCCAACTGGAACTATCATTGCCCTTCACTTCAATCAAATCAACTCGATGATCTTCTCGTGAGCACTGCTCACTTGAGAAAATCGATCTCTAGACTATCTCGGTGTATTTTCCATATGCCCCATCAAGTCCATATAATTTTCTCGTTGAGACTTCAACAGCCGAGATTAAATCACTAATCAACGGCTAAGATTAGCTTGACTTGATCTTAGTCTTTTTCTAGAAGATTCACAACCTGTTTTATTAATATGCTTTAATTATTTTAGTTCCCCAAGTTTAAACTTAGGCTCCCATTAAAAATAATTAATTATTTTAATAAAACCCCATCCAAGTGGAATTTCCCAAAATGTTTTTTGGGTTCTTTGGAATACATGTGTCTAAGTCTCCCTGCAAAATTTGAGACTTAGAGCACATCCGATGCTACCATAAATCAACAAATATGTCTCTGCTACACTATGCCCAGTTGGCCCCACAGGTGCACCACACACTTGGCAGGTGTCCCAGAACTTGTACGTTGACATGGCAGCATTCATGCCATCATCTAAGCCCTTACAGTACAGATGGTCTATAGGCATCTTCAACTCATTTGGAGACCCATGAGGTCATTTGTGTGCCCCCACACCCAATGGGAGCACCACAGGTATATTGTTTGGAAAACAAGGGGCCACCCCCTTGTCCATCACTTTTGAGGATCCTATTCATCATTATAGCACTTATGGACCTCATCGAGCCTCTTGGACGGCCCTACAAAATGCATAGATTATTATTTGACCTCTTGAGAGAATTATTATTTCATTTGTGAGCTAGTTTGGTGGGCTTGTGACCAAAAATTAGTTAATTCACACATTATTTTATTTTTAGAGGTTAGTGTAGGCCCATTAGGTAATTCGAACTCCTAAAGAGTGTATAAATAGGATTTGGATGGATTCATTTTGGATCATCACTTGGGTTTGGATCATTTTCTCATTAGAGAACTTCGTACTTTTTCCTTGGTGAATAGTTTTGGATAATGGATGAATTTTGATGTATGGATTGGGTTCTTCTTATCTTGGAGCTTCTTATATTGCAAATGTGTTGTTGTTTGGATATATTCTCTTACATATAAGTGCTATTCTAACGCTATTTTCTTTCATTTTGCTGCATACATTGGTTATGAGAGTTTCGCTATTTTAGGGCTAATTGTTGCATGCATTTACGACATTAGTGTGAAATTATGTTTCTATTTAGCTTATCTCCATGTACGGGCCATGTTTAATGAATGAATTGTCCTAGAGATCGAGTTATCTCAATAAGCCTCTTCCATTTGCAACGAAGTATAAACGCTTTTAAGGTCACTTTTCTTCTCTTTCCCTTAACATTGGACGAAGTCGACTTTGAGAGCCTCCTTGAACAAGAAACGAAGTCCATCTTCATAATTCTCCTTGACTCCATATCCATAAGAGGAATTAGGCGTTGATCCATCAAAAGGTGGTCATTTAATCCTTATTCTTTCACCTTTCCCTCCATTTTCTAGTTCTAGCCATGTTGGGCTACCTAGGACATTAATTTCCCGCGAAACTAGCACTTGAAAAATTTTGATCTCCTAGGCCCTCCTGCATTGGTGTGTCCTCAAGGTCTCCTTCGAATTTGAAGGGATTCCTATAGTGGGATTCCGAGATATCCCGAGCCCTAGGTCTAAGATCAAATTTTGCCCTCATAGGACCAATTTAACATCTTTAGGTGAAAAATCTTGTTTGATCCTTTCCCCTCGCCTTGGTCAGGTTAAGAATATCATCGGTTGTTAGACTCCATCCCCTTAACGTGGGTTGGGTCCAGTTGGCCCCATGTGGTCCCATTTCTTATCAAAGACAATTCATCAAGGGCAACTCGGGAATCCAAGTTCCATAAGGATTTTAGAGATTGGGAAACTCCTTTTCAAGTCACACTCCTTTAACCTAACCCTCTAATCCTCACCTCATTTCCCTAAGAATTTGTGTACCTTGCTTAAAGAGCAAGCAAGCTCCATTCTTAACCCTATCCTAGGGAAAGGGTCTTTAAGGTCACTTCACATCTATTTGTTGATCCATCTTTTATAAGTGACTTCCTCATAACCGAGTCTCCTCCCATCAGTGAAAGTCTGTAACGAACAAGGAGTCTTAGCTGTGGTGACAATGGGCTAAGTCTCCATCATTTCCCTTGACCTAGCAGTTGCCCTCTTAAGAGTCCCTTTTAGGTCCCCTACTGGTTTGAGTGGTAACATTTCTAGCGCCGTTGTCGGGGACACGAGACATGTGTTTTGTTCCCCACACGACACATTGATAAACCATTATTGGCAACTCCATTGGAAGAACGAAGCCCTAGTTCTTCATTGAACTTCGAGGTTGATGCTTGTAGGGTGAAGCAAGTATTTTTCTAGGCATCTTCAAATTCACCCTGGCGACTGCTACATATGTTTCATGTATATCTCAAATAGGTTGTCTTTCTTTGATAAATTTCCCACTTTGGACATTGCTAGCATCCCTGGGCACCCCAATCATGTCACGGGAAGGATGGTACGTGGGGTAGCCTTGTTTGATGGTAACCCAAGCTCCGCAATTAACCATGTGGAGAGATTTAATGCACATATTTCAAAGGAGAAAGAAGTCCGCCAGGATGTCCTTATGTTGTTATTCTTTAGATCCCTCTATGGTCATAACTCGTGGTTGCAAAATCACGAACCTAGGAGCATCTCATATATTCAGAAGTTCGTTGATGGCTTTCTTAGACATTTTCAAGTATGCCCCACATTGAGTATGCAAGAGGAAGCCTCCATCAAGCATCATCAAGAACCTGAGAACCTAAGTGATAAATGGAAAGATGAGTTATCCTTGGGTCCACATGATGAAAAGGATGATTTTCAGAACAAGTGTTGGGAAAGATGATTCCATGGAAAGTGAAGTTGAGACTAACCTTACCTTTCTCAAAGATATTAATTTCGATGAATATCGTTTTGAGAACCTTGAGGAAGGTGATCCCATTAGCCCCTTGGAAGGTGGCATTGAGGATTACTTCCACAATGAAAAGGGTAAATGGGAAATTGTTGGTCCTCAATTTGATTGTTCTCCCATTTATGATATTACCAAAGAGGATGAGGCTAAGATTTGTTTTTTCCTTTTTCCTGAGCATTACTTGTGATGACATATCCATTCATACCCTTGGGAAGGAGAATTGCTATTTTCCCATGCATGAAGAGGGGAAATTGGAGGTAATTGATTCTCCTTTAAAGGAGAACCCAATCCTTGATGCTAATAATGAGGAAAGTGATCGGGCTCCCACCTATCTTCCTTATGATTATATACTCAAATCACATGAACCTTTAGATTATGATTTTGGGGAAGGAAAACCCATTGAATATGACACTTCACCCTCCCCTTTTGTTCATCATCTTGAATCCTCCTCAAGTAAGTCCCTCACCCCTTGTCGTAAGATCCCAAGTGACCACGGGCCCTTTCCCCCTTTTGAGTATAGTGTCAAGGACAAGCCCCTCCATGAATATTCTTTATCTCCCTGGGTGTTAGGTCCCCGTAATTTGTTAGATTGGCAAGACCAAATGTACAAGGGTAACATCAAACTAGTGTTTGGAGTCCTAGGACCTAGCCTTCCTGCACTCAGAGAGGGCTCTCTCTATACTTGTGTAAAGGATGTAACTTGATAGCTTTTAAGTTTTGATTTTAGGCTAGTTATAAGGATTAGGGTTTGTTTGTTTGTTTGTTTGGTTGGGTAGGTTGTCAAGCAAAATAGATAGAGTGAGAGGTTTAAACCATTGGGCTATGGAGTCTGCAAAAGGTCTTGAAAGGTACAACAAAAGGTCAAGGGTATATCACAGGGCAAGTCTAACAAAGCCAAATGGATCTAAAAGCTTATATGAGTGAGGTGAACATTAAATTGTGAACATAGTAGGTGCAAAAGGGCAGTTAAGAATCCTTCAACAAATACTTTAACAAGAATGGCCTTTAAGATTACTAAACATAAAGAAATAACCAAAGGCAGGGCATACCAATAACTTCTTTGACTAAACCCTAGCAAGTAAGCACTAGGACAACAATCCAGTGAATCATAAAAAGCAAGAAACTTGTTAATCTTCTAGTGATTTCACCTTCAGGCAAAGAAAAACATCTAAGATAAACATATAGCAGAGATCAAAGAGTAGGGAACTCCTAATTTCATTAATCAAGCCACAAAGACCTCCAAAGCAACCATTTAAGATGAGCAAAATCATAAACCTCTTTAGCTAAACCTAATCAGCAATACTTCAAAGCAAAGACCTTAAAAACAATGTTTAAGTTACATCAAAGAGCAGGGCTAACCATGAACTACTTTGACACTGACTTCATCAAATCATCTTTAAGATAAACAAGCATAAGTGGGACTAGAGAGCATTCAAGGATTCTCTAATATGACCTAGCAGAGGCAAACATACAAATAGTGGAGAGCAAACAGAGCTAAGGTGCCTCTAAACAACATTTCTTAGCCTAAAATTTATGTCCAACTGCATGAGAAAGATGAAACAAAATGATAACATAAGAAAATAAGAACTAAATAAGAAACACATCACCATTAACCATGTTCACGAATCCTGCAAGTGAGCTTGCTCCATTGTTATGCACACCAAGACATCTACAAAAACCAAAGCCAATTTCTCCAATCTTCAAGTATATGATATTTCTCTCAATAATCATCCAACATGTACAATGAGGCCTCAATGCTGTATTTAACTAGCAAGGAGGACCAAAACCCTAACTAGGGTTTCCAAAATGTCATAAATACATCATAAATGCCATTTTTGTCCATTAAGATCATGCAAGGCCCAAGGCACAAAATATCTAATGTAATAAATGAAAAATAACTTCTAACACCTAACTTTGGCAAAAAACTGACTTTGAGGCTCCTCAATAACTCCAAAATATTTCCTAGTGTGTTTTGTTGACTTTGCAGGCAAGGGCGCAGCGCCGGCACCGGAAAAATAGGTCATCTTGCAGCTAAGTTTTGAAGGCCTTCCCAGTGTCCAAATGAGCTCCATGATAGCTCATTGGAAAGCTTGTCAAGTCTACTTTCCAAAACTACCTTTAGTTTTCTGATTGGACCTCATTTACCTGCTTGGGTGTTTTTGGTACTTTTGGAGGACCAAATCTGCTCCAAATGATCTGAAATTTTGTGTGCATGATGCCCTTGGCCTAAGGATTCCAAAAATGTAAGCCACTCCTCAAAAGAATGCCCCAAAAAAGAGTGCAACGCCAGGGGCACTACGCCCTTGGCACTTTAAATCAGTGAAAAACCAAAATTTGTAAAAACTTGCCAAAATTTGAAATTGTCTTGCTCATGGTGTTTGGGATGCCTGTAGGGAAGCATCAGCTAGGATCTCAAGGTTTTCTTGGCCTTTTTCCTCCTTGAAGGCTTGAATTTTAGCAAGGGCTCTTTTGACCTTGGCCCTTGCAATTTTGTTTCTTAAGGCATAGTGCCTTGCCATCTTCTTTTGGAGGTCTAGGTCCCTCTTTGTCTTCTCCAATAGACCCTCTAAGTGCATATTTTCCCTCTCAATCCAAGGCTCTCGATCATAGTCAATCTCCATGGCAAGCAACTCACTTGGAGTGAGCTGCTCTGCCAAGGCTGCCTCTTGCTCTCTCTCTTTGTCTAAGGCCTTCTTTTAAGCCAATTGTTCTTGGCCTCCTCCAAGGAAGTTGTTCTTCCTCTTCATCAGTCTCCATATCTATCCAAGGCCTCATCTAGCTTAGCCTTGGCTTTTGCAGCCTCTTTTTGAGCTCTGATAGCTCTGATCTCATAGATTGCCTTCTGTGCCTCTAGCTGCTTGTTTTCAATCTCATAATAGTGAATGACATTCTTAGCCCTACCTAGATTGGCTTGCAAATCTTTAATTTGGGAATCTCTGCTCTTGAGCAACATGCTTGAGATCCTTGCCTCATTTTCATCATCACTGTCAACATGAATGAGTTCAAATTCTTGTTCAGTCTCATGCTAGTCTTCTTCTTCCCCCATGACTTTTTCTTTGCCTTTTTCAAGTTGCTTAGTTGATGAGAAGGCATGGCCCCTTACCTTTTAGAGGCAGCAAACACATGCTTATTTCCTCTTTGGTAAGTCAAAGAAAAAGGTTCAACTTTGGTCATTTGAGTGCCTTCACCATTGCTGCCATCATGAATGCCATCATCATGGGTATCCTCACTGTCTTCATGGCTCTTATCAGCACTATTGCTTTCTGCCTTATTGCCATCATCTGATTTACTAATTTGTGCCTCATCAGTGTTATCATGGCTTTTTGACCCACTGTCATCTTTGTTGCTCTCTGTTTTATCACTGACAGCATCATCATCATCATCATTATCATTGTTTGGTGCTTCATCACTATTTTCAGACTCATTGGCACCTTCTTCATTTACATTTGCACTAACATCTTGGCTTTCTGACCTATTGCTTTCTTCACTGCCTTCTTCTGCACTGCTGTCTGTTTTTGCCTTATTTTCATCATCTTCATTTTCGTCATCTGCACTGATATCTGCTTCTTTGCTTTCTTCTTCACTGGTATCAGCTTCACTGCTTTTAGACCCAATGCCATCTTCTTCATTACTTGATTTCTCATTGTCACCTCCCTCATATGCATTTGCTTCGTTGATGTCTTGGCTTTCTGACCTATTGCCATCATGGTTCATTTCCTTGTTGCTTTCTACATATTTGCCCTCATCTGATCCACTCACTTGTGTGCTGTCATTATCAGTATCATCAAGGCTCTTTGAGCCACTGTCATTATGTTCATTGCTATGTGCCTCATCATTGTCAACATCATCACCGCCTTCTGTCTCCATGCTCTCTGCCTTATCACTGACCTCTGCCTCACTGCTGATATCCTCCTTACTGTTATCAGCCTCATTTTCATCATCTTCACAGCTAGGTGCTTCACTACCCTCTTCTTCACTGTTTTCTTCTTCATTGTTGCCTGATTCATCTTTACCCTCTCCCTCATTGACATTTGATTTCTCATTGTCACTTCCCTCATTGTCTGATGCATTGTGAGAGGGTGATGAAGCAGGGTTTCCCTGAGGTGAAGGAATATGTGTAGATGGTGAAACATGTTCAGCAGGAGATGATCAAGGAGTAGGGACAGGGGGATGAGATAATGAAGGCATATTTTGCTGAGGATGGGCTTGTGGATTGTTGAACACTTCATGGGCAATGAAAACCTCCCATGGAATGCCCTTCTGCTATAATTGGTTAAACACAACCATCTTAATCAAAGAGTGATGAAATAAGCTTTGCATCTGCTGAGGGAAATCTCTCTTCTGTACAATATAGAACATCTTGTCAATGCTTCTGTAGAGGTAATAGGATAGGTGCAGCATCCTAACCCTAGTAAAGTGCATCAGCAGCCTAATATGATAGGAGTAAAGCTTGGAGAACCTTCCCTCACATGTAGAATATTTCATGATAATTCTCATCAAAGGTGCATATCTCTCCAGCAAATGTGAGAAAGGAAAGATGGATTTGCAGTTGTTTTTGTATCTACACTTTAGGAAGGGTTCATAGTAGCTCATGTCAAGATTGGCATGCTTGAACCATTTCTCCCCTACACTAGGTATCCCAGTGGCATTGGCAATAGCATCAGAAGACAGCTCAAAGTTTACTCCTGCAAGGTTAACTTGTTTCTCATGCAAGTTAAGTATGAAGAGCCTAGTTAGCTCAGGGTGGTTTTGCACCTCCTGTATCCTTTCACAAAAATCAAAACATCCCACATTCTGGAAATATGAAACAGTCATGGGAGATGCCATCAGCTCTAAGGTGTTGAGGGGTTCGAACCTATTGATTTTTCCACCTTTGTGTTGATGCCTCCTTGGCATTTGGCCTTCTCCTTCACTACCACTATCACCTTCTCTTGACATTTTGATCACCCTGCCCTTGAAACCCTAAGACTATAAATGGAAATGAGTTTAAGGGATGGTGATGAAAGAGGCAGTTCTGCAAGTGAATGAGATGAGAGAGTGTGTAGGTATAGCAGGCTGAATGAGAGGCTAGAAAAACTTGATGACCACCCCCTGCTGATTTGTAAAAACTCTGCTTTACCACACCTTGCACTTATGTCAAATTGAAATGAAAGAGGGCAATGTAAGGTAAAACTATTTGCAGTGTAAGGGACGGAGCTTATGAGTGAAATGGAGTGAATGTAGGCACAGCCCATGGTGAATGAACAACTTCCAACAATGTACCCTTATGGCTATCACTGGTCTTTTTAGCATGCAGATGGAAAGAGGCTAGAATAGTGACTTAAAGGCTTTTGAAAATCAGGGTTTTGACCTTAGGGTTTGATTTTCTTTCAATTAATATATCAAAAATGCTTGCAGGATGGTTGACCGTTGAAGGCATTTACTTATCATTTAGCATCACTTTGGAGGACCTTGGAGAAAGTTGGAGGGTGTATTGAGTTGATTTGAGGCTCTGCAAGGTGTAGGAGGCCCTCCTGGCCAAGCGCATAGCGCCCAGGCAAACGGTGGGTCAGTTCGGGCAAAGGCGCAGCACCTTGTCCTAGGCGCGCAGCGCCAAGGTCCTTTACCGGGCCTATCGGGCAAAAACGGGCAAACACGCAGCACTTTGCCAGGCGCGCAGCGCCTACTTCCAGCACGCAGCACTTTGAGAAAATACAAGGGAGAAAATGCTAGGGGCGCAGCGCCAACCTGAATGCGCAGCGCCTCAACACTTAGCCAATTTTGACCCGAAAAACTCACAGTTTCCTCTCCTAAATGCTCTGATGACTTTGCAAGTGAATAATGAGTTGTTGAAGTGTTGAGATGAGTTTTTATAGCCTTTAGGATTTCAATTTATCTTTACAAACCCATTCTCTAATGTTTTCAAAGTCACTTCCTTTTGCCTTTCTCACTGATATTTCTTAACTTTTTGTTTGTAGGTTGTTGGAGTTGTGAAACTTGCTTTTTCTTTGACCTTGAAAACTTGACATATTTATTTTGACATAGCAACAATCTTAAAATCATATTTTCTTCCTCCTTAGAGCTCAACATCATGTTCTTCATCTTTTGACAACTGCTACTTTGTAGGTAACTGAAATGATAATTTGACTCTCTTTTCACTGATACTCTTTACCTTCTCCTTTTGCAGGTTTGCTTTGAGTCATAAAGTTGGCTTCTCTTGGCTCATTGATGTCCTTTAACACTTTTGTTTGCAGGTGACTGAGATGGTGAATTTTGACCACCTTGTTTCTCCTTGAAGCATAACAAGCTCATTAAACATTTATGAGGGGTTTTTCTCATAGCAGTACCCTCAAAGCCCTCTCTTGCTTGCATTATGAAGTTCTGAACATGTTTTTACCTTTTTTGACTCTTCTGATTGTAGGTGACTTGAAAACATTGGTTTTCCCTTTCTCACTGATCTTGAGGCATGACAGGTTGAGCTTGGCAACTTTTTAGGATGCTTCCACACACTAGCACCTTCATAATCCTTTTACCTGCACCATGGAGCTTAAACTATCTTTTGATCATTTTTGGCATGACAAACTTCTTTGGACAAGTTTGGAATCTTTCCAAACAGTGACATCTTCAAAATCTTTCTTTGTTGTCATCATGGAGCTCAAAACATGCTTTTCACCTTCTTTGCCCATATTCCCAAAACCCTAGGTGTCTGGAGTGCTTGAAAACAATTATTAGTGTTGTCTTTTAAGTTCATTCATTTTTTTCAAGTTCACCTCATCCCTTTCCCTTTTTCATCAATAATTTCTGAAAGACTTTTCATGTTTGGTTTGGTGGGTCTTCTCCAGGTCATTTCTGCCATTTGATTCACTGTTTGGCACTTCGCTGGGCTATCAAGCTCAAAAACCTTAGTTCTCCTTAAAACCAAGCTGTTTTCCCCTCTCCTTGCTATGAATGTCTTCATTCAGGAGCAGATTTCTTACCTTACCAACTTTCTATTGATAGACATTTTAACACTCCTGCAGAAGTGTCAAAGTTCACATTTACCCTTTGCAGAACTTGAATTTGATAAGGTAGTATTCTTTGGAAACCTCTAGATTTCTTCTTGAGTAACCATGTCTCATCATTCCAATAACTCTTAACCAAATTCTTAATAAATAAAAACAGTGTCTGAAACACCGATGATTTACCTTGGAACATATGAAACCCTAATTGACCTAGTGGGAGGACTCTTTGACCTGGTCTTTGACTGAAACTTGGCCTGGAGTCTTCAAGTGTAAAAACAGAGCATTGACAAAGTGATGTATTGAAGATCCAAAATCCAATGTACTTGATTTATCTAAAGAGCCTACAGAGATAGTTTTGAGACCATCAATGCTTGAGGAACCTGGTGAACATGGGAAGGAATAGGCTTATAGGTAACCCTAGATGTAAAGTGGAGTTATGGGCAAGGGAAAAACAGAGTGATGAGGTTATAGATGATCAGAAAAGCATGGAGATGAGTGGCACAAGCCCATAAGGAGTCCTTTTGGAGTGGCAGGGTGACCATAGAATGGCAAAACGGTAGAATAGTGAAAAAAATTGCATAAGGATAATGAAGACAGTGATATTTTTAAAACTCACAATAGTCAGGGAATTTTGTTTTTAGAAATCTAGAACCAATATTTAGTCATCTACAGATAGTAAAAATTACTGATGACTAACACTGGGAACCCCCTCAAGGTCATGATCAATCCATAATCTCCCCTTTCCAGTGTGATCATCACGGGAAACCTACTTATTTTTATCCATCTCATCAGTTTCCCTTTCCTACTGATCATAACCCTATGGAAGCCATAAAATATGACATGAATAACAACGACCATAATAGAAATAATATGCCCGAGTTTGCCATCCATCAAAATTTTATGAGCCTAATCATTGACGTCTCTATATTTTGGTTAGAAAAGAGGATATCATGGACTAGACCACATCCTTTTCTTACCTCTTCTCATGTGATTATCCATGTGTGGGCATTTTATTTTCCTAACCCCCACCAGCCTTATCATGCATGTGATTTTATCCAAATTCTCTTCGACATTTGCCACATGAGTAATCATATGGGTTGGCATGTTTATAATTATTTGATGATATGTTGGTTGCACTAGCTTTATGATTACACTTAATATTATCTTCGGCATATGCATGTTAGGGTAGGATGCATTGCATACTCATTTTTGCATTAGAAGTTAAAACTAACATCATATGATATTGCTCATGGTAGATTAGTTGCATTTAGATTATAACTTGCATATTTTATTACCATTTGATTTTATGGCCTGACATTAAGCATGGGTGATCATAAGACACCGTGAAAAACATGTTGCCCAGTGGTTTTGGTAATTGGCATGTGCAGATAACAGGTATACGGTGACCAAGGGATTGTTGGAGTTCTCGTGACCTCTTGTTCAAGTAGCTTTCTCCACCTCTTCGAGGGATCACGTCCCAGTTGGAGCCAGATGTTACCCACCACTTCGTGGGTGATATCCCTGGGAGAAATTTTTTCTCCATGATGGTCCTCAGACGGCAGCCCCTTGTAGCCCTCAACTAGCTCGTTGTGCCATTTCTCTACCACCTAAGTCAGCCATGCGGTCCCTCACCCATCCGTATTGATTGTATGTTTGAAGGTGGGCCTAACGAACCTAAAGGTATGTCTTGTCATTTGATAATTGGGTATTGGGTTTACTTATCATGGACACTTCTAGGCATGGATTGATGGGGGGATTTGGTGGAAAGAGTGGGCTTAGTTTGTGTTTTTGTCCCCTTGACCTCTTTTGGATGTTACCGTTGGATTTTAGTCTCGTGGGATCTCCTTTATTGACCATTTGGTTTTAGGGTGGTACTACTTGGGAAAATATGACTTTGGTTGCGTGGTCCCGATCCCATATCCACATATACCACTCCCTTCCATTCAATATACCCCCATTCACCATCTCTCCCACCTAGGCCTACATTTCTTCATTGGGTCCACATAGGGTTAGCCTCCACATTTCCTTGCCCCCACCTTTGGTCAAGCTTGGATCGATGAACTGGAGGTTGAAGCAGCTGAAAAGGAAATGTAAAAGCATAAATGGCCACATTCAATAGGAAAATGTACCACAAGATACAAAGATTGTCGGGACAAACATAATTAGCACATGTGCACAAGCCAATGCATGAGCTCTACAACATACCCATGGCCATCACCCTAGTTCCATAGGCCCTAGATGAGCCTCCTTTATCATTCAGGAACCCATGATTGTACCAACCCCTGGAGAGCAATGAACATCCCTACCAAAAACGAGGTAATCCTTGCTATATCTTACACATCATGCTCTTATCCTTTGAGCCCCGAGCAGTTAATCAAAGAAAAATCATAAAACGCAAAAGGCATATAAAGAGGGGTGGAAAAATCAAGGTCGGGGCACCTCATGTACCACGATTGCTCCCTCCAACCCGTTATATACCTAGGTGTGGGCTCCCTTCTTCTCGCTACCCTTGTGCCCTGATATGTGGCCCAGGATTGTCCCTTTCATTCCCTATTCCATTCCACCTCTTTATCACATGCCACCACCATTTGAGGGATAAGGTACTTGGCTAACCCCTTTCGGAGCTTGGACACATTAGCACATACCAAAGCCCCCTACAGAAGGGCAGGCCATTATGAAGTGTCCACTTGTTTTCCATGGTTTGTAAGCTCTTTCACCCAATTAATTTAATGACTTGTTGTGTTGGAAGGCTAGGGGGCGCATTGGATCTTATGCAGGATTGCAGATGGTTTCCATTTGGGTTTGGTCTCCCTATACGGGGTCCTAGCATTCCATAGGGCTACATTGGCACATATAGGGTGTGTGTAGAGAGCCATTGGCCTTCACAACAGTAGAAAGCACTCCATGCATCCCCAGAGATGCTCAGAGATTACTCGAGATCCACCTTTTGGACGAGGAAGATGTATCTGGTACACTATGCCTAACTGGCCCCACAGGTGCACCACACATTTGGCAGGTCTCCCAGACTTGTACGTTGACATGGGAGCATTCATTCCATCATCTAAGTCCTTACAGATGGTCTACAGGCATCTTCGACTCATTTGGAGACCCATGAGGTCATTGGTGTGCCCCTACACCCATTGGGAGCACCACAGGTTTATTGTTTGGAGAACAAGGGGCCACCCCTTTGTCCATCACGTTTGAGGATCCTATTCATCATTATGGCACTTATGGACCTCATCGGGCCTCTTGGAGGGCCCTATGACATGCATAGATTATTATTTGACCTCTTGAGAAGCTTATTATTTCATTTGTGAGCTAGTTTGGTGGGCTTGTCACCAAAAGTTAGTTAATTTGCACATTATTTTATTTTTAGGGGCTAATGTAGGCCCATTAGGTAATTTGAACTCCTACTGAGTGTATAAATAGGAGTTCAATGGATTCATTTTGGATCATCACATGGATTTGGATCATTCTCTAATTAAATAACTTCGCACTTTTTCCTTGGTGGATATTTTTGGATAATGGATGAATTTTGATGTATGGATTGGGTTCTTCATATCTTAGATCTTCTTATATTGCAAATGTGATGTTGGTTGGATATATTCTCTTACATGTAAGTGTTATTTTAACGTTATTTTCTTTCATTTTGCTGCATACATTGGTTATCAGATTTTCACTATTTTAGGGCTAATTGTTGCATGCTTTTATGGCATCAATGTGGAATTATGTTTCTATTTAGCTTATCTCCATGCATGGACCACGTTTGATGAATGAATTGTCCTAGAGATCGAGTTATCTCAATAAGCCTCTTCCATTTGCAGCGAAGTATAAACGCTCTTAAGGTCACTTTTCTCCTCTTGCCCCTAACATTGAACAAAATAGACTTTGAGAGCCTCCTTGAACAAGAAACGAAGTCCATCTTCATAATTATCCTAAACTCCATATCCCCAAGAGGAATTAGACATTGATCCATCAAAAGGTGGTCATTTAAACCTTATTATTTCACCTTTTCCTCCCTTTTCTAGGTCTAGCCACGTTAGTCTACCTAGGACATCAATTTCCCGAGAAACTAGCCCTAGAAAAATTTCAATCTCCTAGGCCCTGTTGCGTTGGTGTGTCCTCAACGTCTCCTCTAAGTTTAAAGGGATTCCGACGGTGGGATTCTTAGATATCCCAAGCCCTAGGTCTAAGATCAAATTTTGCCCTAGTGTTCCCAAGGCTAGTACCTCATAGGATCAATTTAATATCTTTAGGTGAAAATTCTTGTTTGATCATTTCCCCTCACCTTGGTCAAGTTAAGAATATCATCGATTGCTAGACTCCATCGCCTTAACCTGCACTAGGTCCACTTGGCCCCGTGTGGTTCCATTTCTTATCAAAGACAATTCATCAAGGGCAAATCGGGAATCCAAGTTCCAT
This sequence comes from Pinus albicaulis, assembly GCA_034641835.2. Classification (NCBI taxonomy): domain Eukaryota; kingdom Viridiplantae; phylum Streptophyta; class Pinopsida; order Pinales; family Pinaceae; genus Pinus; species Pinus albicaulis. The sequence goes on along the minus strand of CM076578.1, from coordinate 1,777,573,199 downwards.
AAGGATTTTAGAGATTGGGAAACTCCTTTTCAAGTCACACTCCTTTAACCTGACCCTCAAATCCTAACCTCCATTCCCTAGAAAGTCTTGTACCTTGCTTAAAGAGCAAGAAAGCTCCATTCTTAACCCTATCCTAGGGAAAGGGTTTTTAAGGTCACATCACATCTATTTGTTGATCCATCCTTTCTAAGTCACTTCCTCGTAACTGGGTCTCCTCTCATCAGTGAAAGTTTGTAAAGAGCACAGAGTCTTTGTTGTGGTGACAGTGGGCTAAGTCTCCATCGTTTCCCTTGACCTAGCAGTTGCCCTCTTAGGAGTCCCTTTTAGCTCCCCCACTGGTTTTAGTGGTAACAGTAACCTCATTAGAAGCACTTATGTGAAAAAGAAAAGGAAACCCATCTAGTACAAAGGTCATCATACATCAGTTAAGAGGAAACATCTGTTGGATGAGAATACTTAAGATCCATTATTGGAATCTTCATCAGAAGGTTCACCAATTAAAAGGGAGCAAGTGTTTCATCAAGAATTCCATCTTGGAGGAATTCATGAAAAGATGGTATGATGTCGATAAGTAAGTCAAGGGATTGAAGTTCTTTCAATCATGAAAGTTGCTGAAGGAATATGACCTAGAAGAAAAAAGAGGTATGTATGTTTGTATTGGATTAACTAAAGTCATGTCATATAGTTGCAGGTAACATGGATAAATGCTCTATCTAGAGAGCATGAACAAAAGAAAAGGATCTCCTTCATTGAAAAGATGCAGGAAGGCATGGGTAACTCATTCACTCGATGAAATCAACAGAATATGTCCTCATATGAAATATGAGGTAGTTGACAATAAGTGAAGGAACTATGATCGGAAGTTCCAGGAAGGAAATGTGTGAAAAAAGATAGAAAGAGATCAAGAATTAAGCAACTATGGAGAAAGGCAATCAACATCCGAGCACTGAAAGATTTGACTATGATATCTCCAAAGAAAGATATGAAGACTCTGATGGAAATCTGAAAAAGAAGGAGACCCTTGACAATGGATATCTTTTGGAGCTGTGTCAATATGTATGCAAGATGTTGATGCAAACCGGAAGATGTCATGATTAAAGACCATCACAAAGATAATTTTGACTTAATTTCATATGATATCTGGATGGGCTTATGCAACGCTGCCAAGGGAAGAGCTATGGATATCTTTCACCATTGATGACCATGTAGTAGGATGAAAGATCCTTAAGAAAACATGTATGAAGAAGGCAGCATGGCATGAAGGAAGGCCAGATATGGACTGATGAATCACTTTCCGTTGAAAGAAATGACGACATGACTCATGGATGAAAGTGATGGATTGTTTGTGCCTTACGAAGAAGTCCCAAAAGATGTAGCCTCCATGACAAAGAAGAAATTCATGACATAGAAGAAGGAGTTCTTCAAGCAGCGCATTGTCCCATGATCTCCACCTGATGAGTTGTTGAAAGCAAGCCCCTCAACATGAGGGAGCTTGGTCAAGTCCCTATTTAAGAAAAAGCTAGGGTACATTCCTCTTTATGGAATGGGTTGGTCATCCCTAGTTAAGAGGGAGTGACACATGGCTCTCTAATTTATGTGTCATGCACTAATTCTTAGTGAAGGCCATGAGGAGAGATAGACACACCATTCTTGTCTTCGCTTGGAAAGACAGAATGGAGGATTGAGTAAACATCTGGCATCCGATACTCTTTGAGGATGAGTTAGGGCATCCAAGATAAGAGTAGTCGTACAGGACCAATATTCTTTGAGGACTGGGAATCCAAGATAAGAATAGTCTTGGTGGAACACACTCTAAGAACCTGGGTGGAGTATGTATGTTTCGAGAGAGACAATGATGAGGATGTCTATACGTCATTGGTCTCGCCAACATTGTGCTCTGATCTTGTGGAGAGATAGAGTTGTTAGTCAAGGCCTTACTATGTGACAATGACGGTTGATATGATGTTAAATAGATGGGTTACAAATCCAACCCTTCTTATGATAATTCTTTAGATTGAGAATGACCAAGTACCATTATGAATACCTTCCTAGTTAAGAGGAATTGTTGAAAAGTGTAACTAGGTTTAGTCTTCATAATCACATGTGTAATTGTGATTTATATAATTGATGTAAAGAAGAAAGTAAAATTATTTGTGTAATGCTCGAGTCATGGGTTTGTGGAATTTAATTTTTTAGTTGAAACTCCCATTGAGAGCTATTAGGTTTTTTTCATCAAGTCTTAAAGTCTAGAGAGTCAATGTCATACGTTGAAGACATGTTACAAAGTGTAAAAAGTAATTTTGAATGTGTCTATAACCCTCCAAGACCTTGTCACAAGCTATTCTTCACGTCGACCTAAGGATGTTTCCAGAAATACATGTTGACCTAGAACACTCTAAAGTCGGCTTATATTTATGGACGAAACACTATAAATAGGGCAGCTCAGCACCCATCTAAGGACAGAATTTTCAGTCAAGGAATCTAAAGCAGAAAAGGTACAAAAAGGTCAATGAAGGCAGCCTCATAGCTATTGAAAAGTGTAACTAGGATCGGTCTTCAGATTAAATATGCAATTATGTATTTATGAAAGAAGAAGACAAAGATAATAAAATGTATTTTGTACTTGCTTCTTGGGTTTCATGAGCAAGATTTTTATTATAGGTCAATAGACTTCTTGATGTCTATTAGGGTTTTGTCTTCTAGGTATAAATATAACTAACTGTCATATATATGAAGTATCTAGTCTAGAGAAAATGCTCCAAGACCTTGCCATAGAAACCATGAAAGAATGGCTTAAGTCAGCCCCTCAAACAATGTTGAAAGATAAGCTCAAATGTTGTGTTAAAGTCAGCCTAATGCACAATGATGAAGTTGGTTGTATGGTCAGCATAAAGACAGGGTTTGTGCCCTATATAAATACCTTGAACCTGCGGCTTAGTTGAGACAAAAATTGCAGATTGCTCTGTAATAGTGCGGATTTCCTGAAGTATAAAGTGCGGATTTCAGAGGACGTGATTAGGGTTTCAAATACGGATATAAGGACAGAAGTTTGCAAACTTGACAACACAGATCAACAAGTAAAACTTCGGATCAGTTCAGAGTCAAAGTCAAAGGTAAATCTAGCATTCAGATCAGGGTTAAAGAAGTGCTAATCTTCTACAGCAGTTTGATGTATATACAGTGAGGTGGGGATTTGTTTTGGGGTGTTGTGCAGTGACATTATAATGAAGGATGTTAAGGAAGGTAAATCTTACCTTCCTAATGTACTAAATAAAAGGGAAAGACAGCATATACCAAAGTGAAGTAACCTCAAGGTAATAAGAAGTTAAAGGTCCTGAGCGACCTGGCCTAATATCCGAAGAAGTTTGTGAAAAGACACTAATATAGAGAAGTAAGAAAGATACTTGAAGATCAAGCAAGGAAGGAGTGTTTGAGAAATCGAGTCAACGAAGATAGTCTTAGAGATCAAATTCTCTAGTATTGGTGCAGGGCAGTGCAGGTTCATGTAGAAAAGAAAGGGTCAGCGTTGAAGAACGACAAAGAAGAAGTAACAAGGTCTTGGAAGCATTCCTAGGTCAAGGGTTTGAGTCTTGGTCATGGTACTTGTCATTTGAAAATCTATAAAAAGAATTCCTTACTGTTTTTCCTCTCCAAGAGGGAGAGGTTTTTCCTTGGCTCTAGGAGCCTAATTTTTGTGTCTCGTGTATTTTGATAATTGACTTGATGAAATACTAAATAAGCTAAAGAAGGGAAGACATAAGTAACTCAAGTAGCCTCACAAGTAATTATCAAGAAGAGAATTTGAATTAAACACCAGCCCTCTAAATTCTCAACAATAGCCAGCGAGAAGAAGGAAGGGAAAAGAGAAGTTGTTTAGTTCTGTTTTAGGGCTGGTATCCATCGCACGTGCAAAGTAGAGAGGCTTCATCTACTGCAGGAAGGACCGAGATACCACATATATATTAAGAGAGTAGTTTTGGGAATAGAACAAGGTGATTCTCAAGCCGAGTTGAAGGAGAGAAGGTCTCCATCTAAAGCGAAGAGAATCAAGGTGTTTTACTCTCATATACCTCAGCTAGGGTTCCTGAATTAGGACCGAAGAGTTGCATATCTATTCCAAGCGTCTGAAATCTTGAAGGGTAGCCAAGAAGGAGAAAGAATCAAGATGTTTGACTATCGTTGACTCAAGGAAGAAAGAACTCAACAAGGAAGCTTTGTGACTTGGTCTTGGTGAGGCAAATAGGTCAAGGGTCTTGATCTTGGTATTCGTCAATTGAAGTCTCTATAAGAAGAAGAATTCGTTTGGGTTTTCCTCTCAACTTGGAGAGGTTTGCGCCCTGGTTGATCGCCTATATTTTGTGTCTCTTGTCTCTTTCTTATTTATACATTGGTAGTTGTTTGATGAAGAAGAACACTATAATAATCTAAGAGAAGATTCTAAACTAAAGAAGTAAAAAAAATTCACAAGCAGTTAACATTTAATAGAGAAATCACCTATTCTTGATTCCCTATATTTCTCAACAATTAGGTGTTCCCAACTCCCAAAGGGAAGTGACATGTCCTCAGTCCACCCTTCAATCGATAGGTGTCATGTGAATAATGATGGAAAAGAGGGGGAAAGAACTCCATGGCCAAAGGGTTCAACTATGATGGAATACCTCACGCTGGGTGTATATATGTGAGGAGGGAGCAATCGTGGATGCATGAGTTACCTCAGCCTTCTTTTTTTCACCCCTCAATATTGTCTTTTTCTTGAATTTTCCTTGTATTACTACTCGTAGCTCGAGGAATGAGCGCTTTCTTTGTATGATGTATAGCAGGTATTACCCCCTTGAGGATGGGGCAGTTCATCACCCATTAGGGGTTGGGACATGCAAGGGTTCCTTGTCTTCTATGAGATAGGGCATCATTGGCCCAGGAACTAGGTGATGGCCATATGAGAGAGGTAGAGTTCATGCTTGGCTTTTGCCTATGTGCTAATTTGTAAGTCACGGGCATCTTTTACATTTGTATTTTTATTTTATTTTTTCTTATGACCATCATATGCTTTTTTCTTCTCTTTTAGCTACATCAACCTCTCAAGGTGCATTTCGAAGCCCTATCCAAGGTATGAGGATGTGTGAGTACCAAATCCCAATGAACCAATGTCTAGTTGACCCGAAGAAGGGAGGTGGAATATAGCTTATAATGTAATATGGAAAGCGGTAAGTACGGAATAGGAATAGATAGGGCTATGTTATCTCAATCATGGCTACCCAAGTACTGCCCCTTCCTAAATCCATGGGCCATAAAGGGAGGTCCCACTGGACTAGGATTGAAAATTAACCCCCCATTTAAGGTGAGGAAACAAGAGTACAATCAAGAGCCTTCTCTCCTTCAAGTTACCCAATAATCCATGTCAAATGCCCAAATACAAACAAGCATAAGCACATGATTGCAAAATGAATAAAGTACCTTTTGATCACAGGCTCACCTTTCAAAATGTTGTTGACAAATGGACAAGGAAACATAAAACTGATGCAGATGGCGGAGATATAAATGGTACATCATATCGACTACAAAGTGGCTCTTAAGAGCTACTGGTTGTCAGCTGGAAGAAATGAATAGGAGAAAAGCTTCTCCTAGGGGTCTCCCACTCTTGGTGGGTAACATGTAGCAGCAACAACTCTTTTTTTGTTTATTTGGTAGCTTCAAATAGTTTATATGATGGTAGTTGCCTTTGCATTCTTCAACCAATCAATACCGACAAATCATGAACAATGTGGCTTTATCTCAAAACCCTAATAATCAATCAAATTCTCACTAAAAACATACCATGTTACATAATAGCCATAACATTAAACAACCAAACCATAAATAGGGCTACAAAACAAAGCACATGAGAGAGATTACATAATAGCACTCATTGATATTATGAATAATTGGTGCAGTTACTACACTGAGATTCACCTCTCTTATAAAGAGTTCAAGAAGTTTTAGTTGTCCAAAACCCTAAAATCTAATGATAGTGGAAACCCTAACTTTTATAGCCCAAATCGCTGAGGTGACTTTATTACACATGTAAGCCTTATAACATTTTCAAACATGACTAACAATACTTTATTTTTTGAAGAAATTAACAGATTAAATAAAAATATATAATGTTCGTTGAAAATAATGTTGTCATTGATGTCAAAGAGGGAGACTACTTATGTCCAAGATAAAGATTGAAAATTGTTAGAAATATTATTTTTGGACTTTTTATTCCCCATTTGGATACCCTATCTTTGAAGGCATTTTTACTCCAATTACCTAGCTCAAATGGGGGCATAGGATATATCATTAGAAAGTTTATTTTGCAATATCCCTTTCTAATTAATTTCCCTAAGGCGGGTGCAATAGCCTATCCATCCATGTAGGTTATAGTCTTAATAAAGGAGGGGAAACCTAATTTTTCCAATGTTGGGTAGGCTACAGCAAAAAGGCCCAAAATTGGGGGTTGCATTCACAACCCTTCACATTTGGGAGCCCATGAAGGAATCTAAAAATATAAGAGAGTTGGGATCAATTTGGCATCATTGGAATATCTTTGATTTTCTCAAGCCTAAGGCTCTTAGGGTTTTAAGACCCCTATTCCTTGTCTAGTTTCAATGGTGAAAGATCCCACCCTAGCTAGTCTTTTCTGATTTCAGTGGAAAAAGATTCCACCCTAATCAAACATATTTCTTCAACAAACTATCTGAAAACCTTCTTGTTCTGGCACAGCAATTTCTCTTGAGAAGTTTCAATTTTTTCCTGGTTAGAAAGGAGGCTTTTCTCTGATTATTTCATTGGTCAACAAGCTCTCTCTTTCAGGGACAGTGGAACCCTAATCTAGTAGGAACCCTACCAAACTCTCTCCTAAGGCAAACATCAAAGTTCTGCAGATCCTTAGGCCGTGGAATTTGTAGATCCATAAACTGCAAAATCCATAGACCGCAGAATCCACTGGCCATAGAATCCACAGACCACAGATTTCAACTAGGAACGTCGATTGAAGGACAGTTAATCAGTGCAGACTAAGCAATAATTGGACAATGAGTTAATGAGTTAGAATTTTAGCATCATAATTAAATTAGCACAATTTTATCAAATTACTAGGGCTTTACATAAGGTTTATTGGTTACAACAACCCTAAAATGAACATTGGAATTGGTAAAATGTATTTTGGGACATTGTTTATTTAATTTCTTCATTCTACTTCCATTTTAAATTATTAGATTGAAAGGTTGTTGAATTCTGGAGCAAAATCTTGTTATATTTTAATACTTCTAAGGGCAAAGTTCCCTTGGCATTCTACATATTTCGAGACCTAACCAACGTTATATGGCACTCCCTCTAAATCCATAAAAACGAGGTGATATGAAATATTTCGTCAAAATGTCCCAACCAATTTACAAGCCAGCCCCATAAGTGAACTTACAAACACTATAAAGAAAAGGCATATAAGTTCATTTGAACACAATCCAAGAAAGAAGAAATTCGAGGTCGCAAGAGTTGAGAAATAACTTTTAGGGTGATTATTGGAGTCTAAAGGTGGAAGAAAAAATGTAATTTATGGGGTGAATGAGTCATCTGGCATTTTTGCTATAATTTTTCTTCTGGTATGTTTCGAAACATCAAACTTGGAGGATAAAAATAAAATATCTTCATGTACCTATGGTTCAAATTTCAGACCTTGATTCGCTATAATTTCGAAGATACGGTCTAAGGAAGTTAGGCTTCCTAAATGCTCCTGAAATCTTCTTCAAACAAGTCAGCTTGGCATTTTCACTATAGCTTATGTTCCCATATGTTTCAGCCCATGAAACTTGGAGGATAAAGATAGAATATCATCATGCACTTGTTGGAAAACTTCGGATCTTGGAGCCCTATAATTTTGGAGATATGCTATAAGGAAGTTAGGCTTCCTAAATGCTCCTGAAATCTTCTTTAAATGGATCGGCTTGGAGATTTCATTATAACCTTTGTTCTGAGATGTTTCAGACTCTAAAACTTGGAAGATACATCTAGAAGATTCATGTCCCTGTGGTTCACATTTTAGACCTTGGTTCACTCTAATTTCAAAGATATGCATTAAGAAATTTAGGCTTCTTGAATGCTCCTAAAATCTTCTTCAAATAGGTCAGCTTGGTATTTTTGCTACATCTTTCTTTCCATGACACTTTGGAAGTTGAAATCTAGAGGAGATAGAGAAGATATCCAAGGTACTTGTGATAGAAATTTCAGATCTTGTTTCACTATAATTTCGGAGATATGATATGAGGAATTTAGTGTTATTGGATGCTCCTAAGACATGCTTCAAATAGGTCAGTCTGGCATTTTTGCTAGAACTTTCTTTCTGAGATGTTTTAGACAATGAAATTTGGATGAGACAGAGAACATATCTGATGGTACCTATAATAGAAATTCCAAGCCTTGTTTCGCTATAATTTCGGAGATATGATATGAGGAAATTAGTGTTCCTAAATGCTCCTAGAACCTACTTCAAATAGGCCAACTTGGCATTTTTTATATAAATTTATTTTTTATATGTTTCAGACTATGAAATTTCGATGAGACAAAGAAAAGATCTCTAGATACCTTTGGTAGAAATTGTTGAAAAATGTGTAACTAGGTTCGGTCTTCATAAATATGAGATGTACTTTTGATTCTTGTATATTGTAAATGAATGAAAAATTATTATTATTATTTTTGGAGCATGGTTTTCATGCTCAAGGTCTTTTATTTTAGAGGTCAAGCACCCATTCAGTGCTTTTAGGGTTTGTCCTACGCCAAAAAGTCAAAAGAGTCATTGTCATAAGTTGAAGACCCCATCGGGCACATTGTAACTTGTAAAGAAAAATATTTGTCATTAAAAGTGTCAAAATACCCTTCAAGGCCAAGTCGATCTGGCAGCTAGGAATTCGACCTATTTTGAGAAGCCACGTCCACCTTAAGAAGCCTCTATAAAGGAGGGAACTCGACCTCCCTGGATTACATTTATCACTCACTCATCCAAGCAAAGAAGGAAGACAAAGAAGGCAGCGAAGAAGGAAGAGGACGAAGAATATTTGTTTATGGGCTAATTGTCTCTCACACGTGCGAAAAAGGAAGCTAGGGTTTTGTTGCTTCAAGGCCAAAATTCTCTATCTGCTGGAAGAGGGTCAAAATTCTTGGAAGGACTCAATAGGCCATCTTCTAGCCCTAAACAAGGAAGCAAGGCAAGCGAAGTTGTTAGGAGGCCTTGGAAGGCTAATTTACCTCACACGTGTGGAAGCAGCAGCAGTTGTTGTCGGCCAAAAATTTCAAACTTGTCGTAGAGGCTGAAACTCTGAAGTTGGGGGTCGAAGTTGTGTTACTGGAAGAGATTTGACTGTGTTTGACTTGGACAAAGGAAGCACATCATCCGGAAGGGTTGGACTTGGTCTTGGAGGGTATTGTTCTTGGTCTAGAGGTCTTGGAATTTGCCAATTGAAGAATCTATAAGAAGAGAATAGATTTGCGGGTTTTCCTCTCAAGTGGAAAGGTTTTGGCCCTGGCATGCAACCTACATTTTGTGTTCTTGTGTACTATTGCTCTTCTTGTTTTGGTAGTTGTTTGATGATATCCAAACATAATAATAAGTGAAGAAACTAATAAGTAAGAAAAAGTTAAAAGACATCACAAGCAGTTATCAAGAAAAGAGAAATCATCCTAACTAGCCCTATAGAGTTCTCAACATGGTATCAGAGCTAAGGTTGGCTAAGGGCATAATGAAGATCTCTACTATACTGAAGAAGTTCCTAAAGAAGCGTTCGAAGGTGGCAAGTCAACTCAAGAAGGGCATCGAAGAGGTATGGGATCTCCTATTTTCTTCTAACAAGGTAGTGACCAAGACATCTACAAAGAATGAAGGATTGTTCTCAGCACTCATTGGCACATTTCAAGATGAGAATATTTGGGTGATCAACAGTGGAGCATCAAGGCATATGACGAGTCAACATAAGCAATTAAAAACATTATCAAAAGGAAAGTCCTCTTACTCCGTAGAACTTGGTGAGAATAACAGCTACCCTTTGAGAGGAATTGGAACAACTTCAATTGAGCTGAAAAATGGAGGAAACATTCATCTCAACAATATCTTATTTGTTCCAAGGTTGCACAAAAATTTACGTTGCATTTCATGCTTAGAAGACAAGGGTGATTGAGTTTCTTTAATTGATGGAAATGTTGTGGTACGGGGTAAAAACTCAAGTATAGAAGATGCTCGAATGATTGAAATTCGTGAGGGAAGACTCTATAGATTGATAACTCCCCTCTCTCAAGTTTTGGTTCACATTGAAGTTAGCCCATGTGAACTTTGGCATAGAATATTTGGTCATCTCCACTACAAAATCTTACCAACCCAAAACACCATAGTAAATGGCATCCCTGAACTAAAAGAAGATCATGAAGGAGTTTGCAAGGGATATGCATTGGGTAAAAACAACAAGAGACCATTTGGAAGCAATGCTTCAAGGTCAAAAGATATCTTGGATCTTATTCATTTCGATGTTTATGGTCCTGTGACTACAAAGTCACTTGGAGGTCATCTATATTATGTCACATTTATAGATGACCACTCCAGGAAAACTTGGGTTTATTTAATGAAATCCAAGGATGAAGTATTTATCAAATTTCAAGAATTTAAAGTCGAAGTAGAGAACCTTACAGAAAGGAGAATCAAGATATTAAGATCTAATAATGGAGGAGAATATACTTCAAAAGAACTGATAGCCTTCTGTAAGGAGTTTGGGATTAAGAGGGAGTTGATAATCCCATATAATCCCGAGCAAAATGGAGTTGCAGAACGAAAGAATCGTTCCATTGAAGAAAGTGTAAAAGCAATGCTACATGATCAAGATTTGTCGAAATTTCTCTGAGGTGAAGCAACAAAGATAATTGTATACATACAAAATCTAAGTCCCCACAAGTCACTAGATAACTTGACCCCTGAAGAAGTATTCACTGGGAAGAAACCAAGTGTAGATCATCTCTGAATTTTTGGTTGTCCCGTTTATATTCATATACCAAAGGACAAGAGAAAGAAGTTGGACCCATCAAGCAAGAAGGAAAAATTTGTTGGCTACAGTTATTCCTCTAAGGCCTATAGGATCTACATAAAAGAAAGACACCGAATAGAAGACAGTCGAGATGTGATATTTGATGAAAGTATTGCATTCAAGAAATCAAAAGATCTCCCTATGGAGTCTAATGATGAAGAACTTTCGATATTTGAAGAGGAAATTACTAAGGAAGAAGCAGAATCAAATCATGAAGATGAAGGTCCCAGTGAACACATACAACCTGAGGTAATCCCCAAAACTAGAAAGAGACCTAATTGGTTGAAATCCACCCTATTAGATCCAGAGGGTCATGTAGTAGCTAAAGGCACATTTAGAGAAAGCAAAAAGCCCAAGAGATACTCCGGGTATGCAACATATATGACAAAGTTAATAGAAGCAGAGCCATCCACTTTTGAGGAAGTTGTCAATCATAAAGAATGAAAGATGCTACAAAAAAGAATACCAACCGATAATGAAGAAACGGGTATGGGAGATCGTACTTAGGCTTGAAGACAAATCTATGGTAACTTCCAAGTGGTTGTACAAGATTAAACATGCAGTAGATGGAAGTATTGACAAGTATAAGGCAAGATTTGTCGCTAGGGACTTCTCTCAACCAGAAGGCATCGATTATGAAGAGACATTTGCTCCAACAGCAAGATGTACAACTATTCAATCATTGGTCTCTTTGGCAACATCGATGGGATAGAATATACATCAAATGGATGTTAAGACTACACTCCTAAATAGCAAAATTGATAAGGAAGTCTATATAGAGCAACTCTTGAGATTTGAAGTCAAATATAGAGAAGCATATGTTTACAGATTCAAGAAGGCAATATATGGCCTTAAAGTAAGGACTAAGGGCATGTTATGCGAGGATGGATGCATACCTTCAAAGATTGGGCTTCACAAAAAGTTTTGTTGATCTGAACCTTTATTTCAAGGTTGTAAAGGGTGAGCCTGTAATCATTCTTATGTATGTGGATGATCTTCTCTTGACAGGTGTGGAAGGTCAAATAGAAGAATGCAAGAAGCAGCTAGCAGTAGAATTCAATATAAAGGATCTTGGGTTGATGCACTATTATTTGGGACTAGAAGTCTGGTAGGGACCTGATGAGATCTATCTTGGTCAAGGGAAGTATGTGATCGAGATGTTGAGGAGGTTTGACATGATGGATTGCAAACCAATGACTACCCCGATGATCACAAACTTGAGAAGACTAGGGAATTTTGAATCTAGCCAAGTGGATCCAATCAAGTATAGACAATTGATTAGCTCACTAATGTACTTGGTGAATACTCAACCAAACATATGTTTTGCAGTAAATGTTCTCAATCAGTTCCAAGTAGAGTCGAAGCATGATCATTGGATAGCAGCAAAGCACATACTGAGATATATGCAAGGAACAATCCATTATTGCCTAAAATATGATAGGAGGAATGATGTCCACTTGATTGGATATAAGATTTTGTTGGGAGGCAATGAGCAAGATAGAAGGACCACTAGAGGAGGATGTTTTTGTTGATTTTTGTAGCATTGGAAAGTGGTCTAAGTCTGAAATTTGGTGAGGAGGCTTAGCCACCAATATTCCAAAGAACCCACAAACTGTTTATGGAAATTTTACTTGGTTTATGTTTTATTAAAATAATTATTATTTTAATGGAGACCCTAAGTCTAAACTTAAGGAAATTAAATAATTAATGGGTATTAATGAAACAGAGTGTGAATCTTCTAGAGAACGAAGATCAAGTCAAGTTTTAATCTTAGCCATTGATTAGACTTCTAATATGGGTTGTTGATGTTGAGATTTTGTGTATTTGGGGTAGCATCAGTTGTGCTCTAGCTTCCAAACTTTGTGGAGGGACTAGAGTTCACCTGATCTACAAGACCCGGAAATGGATTTGGGAAATTTCATCTGGTTTAAGAGATATTAAATTAATCAATTATTTTAATGTATTTCCTAAGTTAAAACTTAGGAAAATAAAATAATTAAAGTGAATTTAATTAAACATGTGATGAAATTGTCTTAAGTCACACGGATCAAGCTTTCTTTTAATCTTAGCCATTGATTCAAGATTTGATCATGGCCGTTGATTTGTCAATGAGAAAAGTATAAAGGAAAGGCTTGGGGTCATTTGTAAGACACACAGAGGAAGAGCACTGAAGCTAAGCTGAGATTCTAGGGCGGGGTTGCTAAGAGTTCTCAGAAGTGTTTTAGCTGCAGAGAGGGGAATTTAGACCAAGGGGATGATCTGATCGCAGGGTCTAGAATACACAAGAGGCAGAGAAGAGATCAGCTCAAGGACAGCGCAGAGGAAGGCAGCAGCAGCAACAGTAGGGACAGCGTAATTTTCAGGAGTCCCTTCAGGGGTTACGCAGAGACCCTTAGGGGCAGCGTAGTCACTGCGCCACCCATTCTGGGGTAACGCAGTCTCTTCCGGAGCAGTGTTGAGGGTTTGGAGGCCATCCAAGGTTGACGCAGAGCCTTTCAGGGGCTTCAGAGGCTGACGCAATGCATTCAGGGACAGCACTAGGGTTTCTAGGCCTAGATTTGGCTGAGTTCTGTAAATCTCGTTTGAGGGTGTGGATCAGTCATTATTTTGGCCCTAGATCAGCCAGAGAGCTGTAGATCTAGTATTATCTCTGTCGGGTTTTCTAGATTTGGAACCCAGATTTGCATATTCAAAAATATTCTTAATAATAGAACCCTCCAGCAGCTAGAGACCGGTTTTCCCACCTTGGGTTTTTCTGGGGACTATTTGTCCAGAAATAACTGTCACTTTGTCAATGTGTGCATGTGCTTATTCTAGATCTGAATTGGTAGAGATCTGTTATGTGTTTTGCTTCGATGTTAACTTGAATTTATTCAGTTGATAACTTATCTAAGTAGGAGGAGCTTAACCGGATTAACAGTAATAATTTCTGCATAAGATTTAAGATTCAGAAATTTCTACATGGTATCGGAGCAATTGCAGATTTAGAAGGGTCACTAGCAGGAGAATCTGAAGGATCTAGCTGCAAAACGCAGTTGGAAAAGCAACAGAGAAGCAGATCTGAAGGGACAGCACAGTTTTCAAAAGAAGATTCACGCAGAGGGAAAGGTGATGCTGTCCAGCACTATGTCCTAACAAGCCCACGCAATTACTGCGCAGAGGCAGCTCAGAAACAGTGCTGGTTAGGTCTGAAGCCAGCCAGTGTGATTCAGATCTGAATCTGTCAGATCCAGAAAAGACTGCAGAAAAACTGCAAAAATTCAGAAGAGCTAGTGGGGTTAAACTTCTGAAGTTTTCAGATTTTTAGCCTTAGCACAAGTGACAAAGATTGGGAGGAGATCAGCTTCTCAGGAAGTTTCTTGCCAAAGGAAACTTAGAGTTTGATCAGAGGATCAAAGAAGAAGCTAAACCATAGTTGATTTGGTAGATTTCCATGGAGGGAAATCAAGTGTCAAAGGGAGCAGAGGGCACATGTTTCACCAGGGCCTTAGATCCATTTCTCTAGCAAAGAGAAAAGGAAGTTCTGAAACATTCTGAGCAAATGGCTCCTCATGGACTGCGTGATCAAGATAGGCTAGAGGGCCTCTCAAACTTTTTGGTTTGGAAAGCAAGGATCCTAATTGTCCTTGAGGCTTACAATTGAAGAGACCATGCAGAGCAGACTCTGGCCTCACCGATAGATGCGAATCTCCTACGGAAGCAGAAGGAAGTTGTTGGGCATGCCAAGCGACTGATAATGGATAGTATCAAGGACCATATTGTACCACACATAGCTGAGAAGAAGACAACTAACGAAATGTGGAAGGCCTTCACTTCTCTATATGAGGGAAAATCAGTCCAAAGGAAAATGTTGTTGGAGACCCAAATGAGGTCATTCATGATGACCAAGGGAGAAGACATGGAACACTTCCTCTTCAGACTGCAAGCAATCAGGGATCAACTAGCTGCAACAGGTGTAACCATAGATGATGCAATGATAGTCAGGACTGCCCTCAATGCAGTCACGGATGAGTGGGAAAACTTTGTCCAAAGTATCTTGGGCAGAGCGGACCTCCCAGATTGGAACAGGTTGTGGTCAATCCTGCGGCAAGAAGAACTACACAGATTCACCAAGAGGCAGCACAGTCGTGCATTGAGCAAAGAAGGAAGAAGAGGAAGATGCAGCCTTGGCATCGAAGAAGCAGTCGAAGAAGAAGAAGGATCTTTCAAAGATCAAGTGCTTCCAGTGTGGTGAAATGGGTCATTTTGCCAACCATTGTCCAAAGAAGAAAAAGGACAAGGAAGCATCTTCTTCCAAAGCAGTTGTGGCAGATGATGGGTCAGGAGATGATGCAACCATGAGTGCTCATGAACCACAGAGGTGGGGTGACATGGACATGTACAGGAGCTACATGGAAGAAAGGCGGGATCCTTGAGCAGCTCATCTCTTGGATCACAAGCGAGCTACGGCAGCCTTAAGACAGTAGCGAGACAAGTGGAGCAGTGGGTGCATAGATCACAGATGAGGCAGCGGCAGAGGCAGATCTGAAGACTGGGAGGAGTAGCGCAGAGCAAAGCAGCAGCAGTGTAGAAGCAATAGCAGCGCAAAGGCTGATGAGACTTCAGCAGCGCAGAGCAGTGGTTTTTACGCAGTGCAAAGCTGCAGCAGTGCAGAGAGCTTCAGAGGGACACCGCAGTGCAGCAGCAACGTGATAGATTTCAGCACAAGGAGCTAATGTGACTTCAATAGTGCAGAGGGAGTCTGATTACGCAGGCAGCGTTGTAGCTATGCATCGTTCTTTAGATGCCAGCACAGATCTGTAGCCTATGGAGCTTCAATGATGAGGATGCAGCCCATTTGACTTGCTTGTCAAAGATTGCGCAAGAGATTCAGTTGTTTCTCTCAACAGCTGAAGTTGCAGTGCAGCAGATCAGCAGTGACAGTGCTATGAGCAACACAGATGCAGCATATTGAGAGGGAGCTGCAGTATAGTGGATGCAGTGGCAATGGCAGAGTCATGAGTAGCAGTACAGAATGGCGGCAGCGGTGCAGAGTTGAGTGGCAGGAGGCCAAGGTTTAGCAGCACAGAACCAGTGCCCAAAATCATGTAATGCATAGTGTGATATATTACTAGAGGGAGTGTTGAGATTTTGTGTATTTGGGGTAGCATCAGTTGTGCTCTAACTTCCAAAGTTTGTGGAGGGACTAGACTTCACCTGATCTACAAGACCCAGAAATGGATTTGGGAAATTTCATCTGGTTTAGGAGATATTAAATTAATTAATTATTTTAATGTATTTCCTAAGTTAAAACTTAGGAAAATAAAATAATTAAAGTGAATTTAATTAAACATATGATGAAATTTTCTTAAGTCACACGGATCAAGCTTTCTTTTAATCTTAGCCATTGATTCAAGATTTGATCATGGCCGTTGATTTGTCAACGAGAAAAGTATAAGGGAAAGGTTTGGGGTCATTTGTAAGACACACAGAGGCAGAGCACTGAAGCTAAGCTGAAATTCTAGGGCAGGGTTGCTAAAAATTCTCAGAAGTGTTTCAGCTGCAGAGAGGGGAATTTAGACCAAGGGGATGATCTGATCCCAGGGTCTAGAATACACAAGAGGTAGAGAAGAGATCATCTCAAGGACAGCGCAGAGGAAGGCAGCAGCAGCAGGGACAACGTAATTTTCAAGAGACCCTTCAGGGGTTACGCAGAGACCCTTAGGGGCAGCGTAGTGACTGCGTCACCCATTCTGGGGTAACGTAGTCTCTTTCGGAGCAGCGCTGAGGGTTTGGAGGCCATCCAAGGCTGATGCAGAGCCTTTCAGGGGCTTAAGAGGCTGACGCAGTGCATTTCAGGGACAGCGCTGGGGTTTTTAGGCCTAGATTTGGCTGAGTTCTGTAAATCCCGTTTGAGGGTGTGTATTAGTCATTATTTTGGCCCTAGATCAGCCAAAGAGCTGTAGATCTAGTGTTATCTCTGTCGGATTTTCCAGATCTGGAACCCAAATTTGCATATTCAGAAATATTCTTAATAATAGAATCCTCCAGCAGCCAGAGACCGGTTTTCCCACCTTGGGTTTTTCCAGGGACTATTTGTCCAGAAATAACTGTGTCACTTTGTCAATGTGTGCATGTGCTTATTCTAGATCTAAATTGGTAGAGATCTGTTATGTGTTTTGCTTCATAGTTAACTTGAATTTATTCAGTTGATAACTTATCTAAGTAGGAGGAGTTTAACCGGATTAACAATAATAATTTTTGCATAAGATTTAAGATTCAGAAATTTCTACAATTGATTCATCAATGAGAAGATTATAAAAAAAGGCTTGAGGGTCATTTGGAAAGCAAGTCAGGCAAACATTCAGCAACCCAAGGGAAGTTGATTCTGAAGGAATAGAATTCGATTTCAAAGGGAGATTTGCAGGGCGGAGGAAGTAGAGGGCATCAGCAATGTCAGGGCTCCAGGAAAGAAAGACACAGAAGGGCATAGAGGCAACACTCAAAAGCAGTGCAAAGGCCTCACGCAGTAGTGACGCAGTCTCACGCTGGCTCACGCAGAGAGGTACGCAGGAGTGACGCAGAGTGATGCAGGGAGGGCCAGTGAGTCTCTCAAGTGTCGGAAATTCTCCAGATGTCCGAAGAAGAATTATCTCAGGTGTATCTCAAGAAGTTTCTCAGTTATTTCTATCAATCTTTCCTTGTAAAGATTTTACTGCTGAAGATTAATATATAAAGTTATAAACCCTCATCTGTTGCACCGGTTTTCCCACATTGGGTTTTTCCGAGGACAATTGT